>CM035441.1:82559377-82946877 GCA_020310875.1 Ceratopteris richardii | reverse complement strand
CCTACCTGCCAAATTTTGTATTTTTTAGATATCGTTTGAGCCCTCAAATAAGCCCTGGAACCTAATTTTTAACTAGGCCGGACACTAGGTCTGGACAGGGCCAAAACTTAGCCAAAAACTATAAAAAAGAGCTAGAGAGCTCATTTTTGGGCTAGATTGTAATTGAAACGGACTTGTAAGAGCTTCTTGAAAGTAATCTAAAAACTCCATTGCTACTCACTCTTTGTCTTACTGTGTGTGCACGTGTGTGTGTATGTGTGTGCATGTTGGTGTGCTTCTCACTCACGCACTTGTGCCTCCACTTGCTCGAGGTCTTCATACCATCCTCACGTCTTCCCGGATTGACATTAAAGGAGGTGCTACTCATCACTGAGCTACACCAAATTTTGGCGCCGTTGCCGGGGATCGAGCTTTGAGGACGAGCGTGTGATGGTAAGACGTAGAGTTGACGCGTTGGAGTTGTAGGTATTTTCTTCACTCTCATCGATTTTCTTTTACTTTCTTCTCCATCTTCATTTCCATCATCATCATCACCATCTCCCACCTCCATCTCCATCATCGCGAAAATTTTTGTTTTTTGATCATATCACCTTCCCCACCTCACTTCCCTCATTTCACTTGTGAGAGAGAGCGAGAGAGCGATATTGTGTGTGCGGATTTTGCATGTTTCTTGAGTTTCATTGCAGGATCTTGCTGTATCATCATCCCCAGCTTCCCGCGCAGGTACGAAACTCGACGCAACTGTCTCGCGGTCGCAGGCTTCTGTCGATCGCGACTGACAGAATTTTTTGGTCTTTTACAAAACTGAGTGCACCACTAGAACAAGCACACAGAGCACATCCTAAAACATTAAACACAGTAGAAAAATTCCGAGGTTTTCTGTCAATCGCGACCGACAGCCTCTGTCAATCGCGACCGACAGACTCTGTCAATCGCGACCGACAGCCTCTGTCAATCGCGATCGACAGACCTCCACGATCGACTGACTGCCACGTAGGACCCTGTCAATCGCGATTGATACCGTCGATCGCGATCGACAGCCACGACCGACACCTCTGTCAATCGCGATTGACACCGTCGATCGCGACCGACTGAAATTCAATGATTGATTGACTTTTGCGCGTAGCCACGTGTCCATCGCGACTGATAGGCCCCCGATTGACTGAAATTTCGGCGAAAAAAACCGGAAAACGTGTCGATCGCGATTGATACCGTCGATCGCGATTGACAGCCACGATCAACTCTGTCGATCGCGATTGACACTGTCGATCGCGATTGACAGCCCCGACGGACACCTCTGTCAATCGCGATTGACAGACCTGTCGATCGCGATTGACAGGCTTTTCGGCCAAAAATTAGGGTTTGTTTTTGTTCAAAATTTGGGGTAATTTTGGGGCAAACTAGTCAATCTATTAGCATTTTGGGAGGTTCCTACCCTTGTGATTGGGAGAAAATCCTAGGATCTGTCGGCCAGATTGAATCTTGTTGTAATACCCTGAACCCTGAACGGTTGTAACTTCTTCATACGAAATCAATTTTTTGAGTTTAAGGGCTTGTTGGAAAGCTCGTGGCTTATACTACACGCCCTCAACTGTTTTTTATAAAGATAATGCCTTGATTTTCAGATAGGGTATTTTGAAGTTGACCATACCCAGGGGGATCAAAGTCAGGGGTCCTTAGGATTGTTCTCTTAAAAATCACGATGCAAGTTTGTGTTTGTGCTACAGGAATGAAAATCATTGGTATTGTCTTTGGAATTTAAATCTTTGAGCTAACTTTGGAACTCTTACAGATCTATTGAGAGCATTGAAAGACGTTCTAAGCAAGAGTAAGTGCGAGCTTGGGAACACACCTCCTGAGCACTCAAGGGCAACCAAGCAGGAAACGAAAGGTTGGAAACTTTTAACCCCCTCTGTCTATTCATAGCTTAGGCTAAGAACGACGAGAGGTAGGAGTAAGTCAGGGCGACGATAGGCAGGTATCAAGCTGAAGACTACCTAAAAACTCAAGATCAAGCTAAAAACCTAATCTCTGTACTATCGATAGCATAAAGGAAAAGAACCTAACGTGGAACGGTCAACCTGGAAGTACGAAGAATACTCAAGTATTCCGACGACGTAATATTAGTCAAGAGCTTCAACACGATAAATAACTAAAAAGAATCAAGTGACTGATACCAATTGATCGGCAACGAGGTTGTACTCTGGGCAAAGAATTGGGCTACTTAGATAGGCATATGAACCTTAGATCAGGACGACATCTAGTAAGGGAGAGACAAAGCCTTAGATCTTCAGAGGCTAGTGTTAACCACACCGCTAGGTCTTGGGCCCAGCAGTTGAGCCACCACTCGTACTACCCTAGCTCTGAGACCAGTGAGTCAGAGATGTCTCAAGGCATGGACAGACCTACGGGAAGTTCAGGAGTGCCTTACTTGTACAAGGTAGAAGGCCCTTACAAAACACAGCTGGAATATCTTAGGACCAACCGATTAGGTGCTAGCATCTATGAGGACGGCTTAGGAAGATCTGTGGTACAGATTAAGAATCCTGATCAATCCATTGGACTAGAGCACCCAGCAGTCAAATTTGAAAACGGTGCATACCTGGACAAGGAAGGAACCATATACGTAGTCACCGGTCACCCAGATAGGACAGATGAATTTGGAAATGTAATCTCTGAAGCGGACTTAGGTGACTTGGAACAAGGAAACATGGGTGCGGAACCTAGAACCCCTCGAGGCAAATCAGTTCTCACTAGGATTATCACGCCTGAGTGGATTCCCCAAGACAACAAGAGCATAGAGTTGCTCCTCAATCGAGAAACTGACGAAGCCTTTTGGAGATATAAATCTAATCAGCCAACTGATATAGGAGCTATCATGATCTATGAGTTTAAGGATCCGGATAGCCCAGGTAGAGTGACCTACTTAGATCACACTTCGGAAAGGATCTTTGTGGTGATGGAAAATGATAGGCATGCTTACACTTGGAAGGGTGAATTCATTTTCCCCCAACCAAGATCGAATGTATCCTATGGTCACCCTGGAGCTGGAACATCCCAAGCTCATGGAACTCAAAGAGACAGAAGTCGAGATAGACCAGAAGTAAGCTTTGCCACCCCAGTGGGTAGAGAAAGAACAAGAACGGAAACGAATAGAGCAGAGCCTGAGATACTTAGAGCTCACAGGAATCAAAGACATGCGGATGAGTTCCCTCTACCACGACCCAGAGAGCACACAAGGACTTTGAGACCAACACAGTTAGTTAAGTCCATGAAAAATTACTTTGATGGCACAGGAGATCCATACGATCATGTGGCGGAGTTCAAGCAAGTCTTGAGAGCTGAACAAGTGGAGGATCTATTCACGCAGTACAATGCCTTCGGTCTAACCCTTAGGAACACAGCACTTACATGGTTTCAGCCATTGGATGAGCGACAGTTCAGGAGCATAGACCAACTCCTAGAGGCTTTCATCGTAGAGTTCTCTAAGAGTGGCATAAGACACAATACCTCCTCACTGATTCACAGCTTCAAGCAAACCCCTCAAGAGACCGTGAGACTTGCAGGAAGAAGATTTAGGCAATATCTTGAAAGATGCCCTGTTTCCGAGCTACCTACACCAGCTAAACAAGTAGCCTTATTCTTGGATGGATTGCTGAGTACGAAATTGAGATCCTATGTGTATCTGAAGGACCCTAGGACTATAGAAGAGTGTGTACGCATGTGCATTGACATTGAAGATAACCTAGGGGAAGAACTAGAGCTTTCCAAAATCTACAAGGATTCAGATAGTGCATCTAGTCATTCTTCCACGCAATCCACATCAATTGAGGAACTCGCAGAGAAAGTGGCCCAAAAACTAGGCGTCTCTAGCAAACAAATTCCGAGATTTGCCCCTGTGAAGAGATGCTACACTTGCGGTGGCGACCACATGGCGAATGTATGTCCCATTATGGCTCAACCCCAAGTAAACCCCAGTAGCCAGTACTGCACTATCGAACGAAGATACACAAATCACACCGCACAAGACTGCCCATACAACAAGCAAGCAGTTAGGCAAGCCTACCCTCAGCCATACCCTCAACAAGGCAGATACCAAAACCAATACCCACCACAACAGTATGCTAGACCTCAACAAACCTACCAACCACAATACCAAGCCCAGCAAAGACCTCAGCCTGTGTTAGCCCAACAACCTCCAGCTCCATCCAACTTGATCCCTGTAAAGTATGCAGCAGCAGAAGAAAACCTAAACCGAGCTATAGTCCCCATAACACCATTGCTTTCAGAAAGTGAGCCCAGTGACCATAGCTTCGATTCTACGCATGTTGAGAGTCCCCAGGCTTACTTCATGCAGTCTCCTGAACATGGTGAGTCCTACTATAGTGAAGAGCCAAATGAATCTAGTTGGGAATCGGATTACGCAAATGTCATGTACGCGAACCCCAACCCTAGGCCTCAACCTAGGCAGGTAAGACCTTCATTCCCAAGAGGACCGTGCTACAGATGCCAAGGAGATCACTTCATTCGTGATTGCCCTTTACCTCCACCTACACAACCCCAGTCAGTAACGATCCAAGGCTTTTGCCAAGATTGTGGAAAAGAGCATCTCTTACGAGATTGCCCAAAGAACCCCAATAATATGCCAAAAATCACTCCTATCAATGTGATTGGTTTGGTTGTAGATTCCTCAGGAAGTGTCACTTCCACTGCACCAGTACAGGTAGTCACTAGAGCTCAGGCAGTGCAGCAAAACCAAGAGGCAAGCCAGGAAAAGGGCCCAGAGGCTAGTGAAACCGAGAGTGTGACAAAGAAAAGGACTAGAGCTTGGAAAGATAGTCGGGAGAGAATGAAAAGGCAATGGGCAAAAAAGATGAGTGAACTCGAGGAAAGCGTAAGAGAAACAAGAGCCAGAATAACTGAACTCACAACTCAAACTCCCTCTCACACGACTCCACCACCACCATTCCCATCGCCATCCAACCAACCACCTTCCAACCCGCCTAACCTAAACCCACCACCCCCTAGAGTAGGATCAGTTCTAGCTGATCCCACTCCTGAGGACCTAAACATGATGCTTAAAGCATATCAGGCCAGAATCCAAGAAGGGCCAACCATAACTGATCATGAAAAGTGCTACCCTAGAGCCGAGCTAGAGCTTGAACGAACCAAAATTTGTGCTAAGATGGTGGAATTGGCTCAAGCCATGTTCGAAGCTAGCCGTCTCTTTAATATCTCTAGCTCAACTAAGATGCAGTTACACTTTGATGGACTGCTAGAAAGAATAGAGAGGCTAATTGCACAATCAGAGAAGGAACCTGCCCCTCAAAGAAAGGAGAAGGCAAGGGAACGGATAAGCCAGACTCTTCAGGAAGCCCATGTGCCTCCTCAAGAAGCTTATCTTCCCCCCCAAAAGGCAGATGAACCCCCCTCGGAAGCTTACGTACCTCCACAGGTTGCCTACATTCCTTCTCAGGGAGCGTATGAGCCTGGTCAGAAGAGTAATAGAATAAGTAATCCTCCCCAGGAAGCTTGTGCTCCAGCCATCTATGAGAACAAGGAGAGAGTCAACGATAGAATAAGCCCTCCTTCCCAGGTTGCTTATGCGCCGAATTCTACGGAGCCAGACACTTCTTCTTCTATGAATCGGTTTGCACCAGACTTCCTACGAGAGATTCAAGAAGACAAATGGGAGAACGAAAGCGAAGTCGCCCCTCCCTTTGAACTTGTGGATGATGCACACGACCAATTCCCACAAGACATCCCATCTATTTACGGGGAACATGAGAGTACTCAGTTTCACGAGAGATTGGATTTTGAGTCTAATTCCATACAAGAGCTACCCCACTTCACAAGCCCATGGGAAGCTAAGTCCACCTGTATGAGAACACCTACAGTCATGGTAAGGAATGACGACTCAGTCATACCTAGGAACACGGAGGTAGTAAAGAACGCCAGGGAGCAGCGCGACCTCACTTTAAAAGAACTGCCTAAGGATAGACCAAAAGCACGGAAATATGTAGCTAGTCAAGTAACTGAAGTTGCAAAACCACGTTCCCGGGTAGGATCCCATAGGACAGTGCCAGAAATTCCCTTGGACAAGATAGGAGATATGTGTGAAGGTGAAGAGGGGAACACCTATCTTCCCATTACTTATCAGGAGTACACCACCAAGGCAATTTTGGACTCAGGTGCAGGAGTTGCAATTGCCACCACCTCCCTATGGAAGCGTTGGGGCAAGCCGGCACTCAGGCCAACGAGAATGAAATTGCAGATGGTCGATGGTCACATAGAGAGACCCCTAGGATTGCTAGAAGGAATAACTCTCACCACTTGTGGTGTCGAGTTTGAGCATACATTTGCCATATGCGACTTCAGCAAAAATCATGCCTATGAGATGATTCTGGGAAGACCATTTATGCGACAGTTGCAAGTAGTACAGGATTGGGGAACCAACTCCTTGTATTTGCAACACTTGGGTGTTACGACCAAAGTCAATCTCAAGGATTACTCTCATAGAGATGTCCCTCCTATTCAATGGAATCCCATCCATAGAGCGAAAGATGATAAAGAATCTGTGCATTCCATAGGGTCAGGATCCTCTTGGATGCATGAAGACACCCACTTATGGATGTGCAAAGTAGCAGTAGACGAAGAGAAGAGAGAAAAAGCCAGAGAGGTAGGTGCGAAAGAGAACCATAGATCTATTCAAGACCCAGCCTATGCACCTGTAGTTTTTCCAGACGAAGAATTTGAACCCCATGGCTGGGCAGAAATCCTGGCAACAATGGATGTAGCCATCAATGAGGAACAATGGACGCCTCACTGTGATGAGGATGGCTACGATATTTCAGTCTTCTCCATAGAGCCAATCATGGGAGAGGCAGTTCTAGAAGAATGCGAACCTAGCCCTGATGCAATTGAGGATGCAAGTGACTCCGATCTCGAGTCAATCATTATGGACCCACCATTTGCATCAGATGAAGAATACTTCCATGAAGTAGAATTTCAACCCCAGAGGCATGGAGAGCTTACAAATGATGTAAGATTAGCCACACATGTGACCCCAAAGGAAGAAAGAAAGAAACGGAAGAAGAGAGAAGTCTCACCAGAAGAGGAAGAATCTTTGTTTGAGGTCCCAGAAAATTTTAAGAAATATGAGATAGATGACAGGAGAGTCATGATAAGAATGCCTAAATGAGAGGCACAATCAGGAGAGGCCTATGATAACAAAGAAACCACTAAGAAGATTGTAGTGGCCCTAGAAGAAGGAGAGGAGAGATGCACATACATAGGCCATGACCTAATAGAGGAAGAAGAGCATGCGTTAATTGCCTTGCTAAGAGAATACAGAGATGTATTCGCTTGGAGTTACAAGGATTTGAAAGGTGTTGACCCTGATATATGCTCACACACTATCCCCATGACCTCAGATGCTAAACCCTCTAAGCAGAAGCCCTATACTTATAACGATAATTACGCTGCTAAGATCAAAGAAGAGATAGATAGATTGGTCGAAGCTGGATTTATCTATGAAATTGAGCACACTGAATGGGTATCCCCCATCGTAGTGGTGCCCAAGAAGAATGGCAAGCTGCGTGTGTGCATTAACTTGAAAAAGGTTAATGCAGCCACAATTCGAGATAACTATCCGCTTCCCATCACAGAACATCTCTTAGAAAGAGTAGCAGGTAAGGAAGTGTACAGCTTCCTCGATGGATTTTCGGGCTACAATCAAGTAGCCATAGCTCCAGAAGATCAGCATAAAACAGCCTTTGCCACAGAATGGGGCATTTTTGCCTTTCGGGTAATGCCATTTGGGCTTACCAATGCACCAGCGACCTTCCAAAGACTAATGTGCCATGTATTTAAAGAGTTCCTGAGGAAGAATTTAGAAGTCTATGTTGATGATCTGTGTGCTCATTCCAACATTAGACAAACCCATATCCCCGAACTCAGACAAATCTTTGACAAATGTAGAGAATATCAGGTCTGCCTGAACCCAGAAAAATGCGTTTTTATGGTCAAGCAGGGCAAGATTCTAGGACACATAGTGTCAAAGAATGGCATATCTACTGACGAAGAGAAAGTGAGAGCTATAGCAGAGCTACCTAGGCCAAAAAATGTCAAGGAAGTACAAGCTTTCATGGGGCATTGTGGTTATTACCGACGATTTATACACATGTATGCTGTCATTGCAAAGCCCATGTACGGACTCCTGACAAACTTTGAGTGGACGGATGAATGTGAGAATTCCTTCCAGGAGCTTAAACGAAGATTATGTTCAGCACCAATCTTGACCACACCAGATTGGAATAAGCCGTTCCATGTTCACGTGGATGCATCCAATTATGCCATTGGATGTGTGCTTGCACAACCTACTGGTGAGGGTAATATGGATCTTCCAATTGCCTATGCTAGTAGACAATTGAATGCAGCTGAACGAAATTATACCACTACAGAGAGAGAAGGCTTAGGCATGGTATATGCAGTCAAGAAATTTAGACACTATTTGCTGGCAAATAAGTTTAAATTTTTTACTGATCACCAAGCATTGTTATATCTCGTAAACAAGCCATGCAATACAGGAAGATTAGTAAGATGGTTTCTCTTACTAATGGAATATGATTTCGAGGTTGTGGTAAGGAAAGGGAGGACTCATTTGAGAGCTGATCATCTTTCTAGGCTCACATCTGGAGAGGCCCCACAAGGAGTATCAGATGATCTTCCTGACGCTTACTTGTTCAATTTAGAAGTGGTACCGCAGTGGGCTAAGCCATTGGTACCAGTATTGACATACGGGCCTAACCATCCAGTAGTAAACACACGGAATAGAGAGGTTGTGAAAGCCCAAAAGTACCACATCATGGCAGGAAGCATGTACAAGCACACAGATCAAGGGATCTTGGCTTGTTGCGTAGAAGAGGATGAGTACGCTAAATGGTTGCAATTAGCACATGTAGGTGCATTAGAGAAACACTACTCAAAGCAACGAACTTTACAGACCCTAAAGAGACTCGGAGTGCATTGGCCAACCATGGAAGCTGATGTCCAAAAGTTGTGCAAGGAATGCCCAAGCTGTTGCACTAAACCGCCAGTGGAACACGCCACTCTGTATCAAGTATCCATTGTTCCAGATTGGAGTGAACCTCTAGTATCCTTCCTGAGGACGAAAACATTCCCTCCAGACATGACTCTGGATAGGAAAAGGAGTTTAGACCAAGAAGCCCTGGATTACTCACTCATTGGTGATAATCTATATTAGCGTGGTAAAGATGGTTACCTGAGGCTATGTGTCCATGAAAGTGAATATCTTAAGATCTTGGAAACTGCTCACCAAGGTGTAGCAGGAGGACACTTTGGACCAGATCGGGTGATCAAGGCAGTATTATTTGCGGGCTTCTGGTGGCCTACCCTTCACATGGATGCACATACCTATGTGAAACGGTGTGATGTCTGTCAGAGAACTCAGTATCCTATACGAAAAGATGAGATGCCATTGAAACCCATGATGGGTGGACGTGCGTTCTCTAAATGGGGAATAGACTTCGTAGGTCCTATTAATCCCCCAGCTAAGGGATCTCATGCAGAATACATCATTGTTGCGACAGACTATCTAACCAAGTGGGTAGAGGTAAAAGCCACAACGAAAAACGATGCTCAAACAACTGCCAAATTCTTGTTTGAGAATGTATTCACAAGATACGGGTTACCTATAGAGCTTGTAAGTGATAGAGGCACTCATTTCTTAAATGAAGTGATTGAAAATCTACTCCAAGAATTCTTGGTAATACATAAGAAGTCTGCCCCCTATCACCCTCAAGCTAATGGACAAGCTGAGAGCACAAACAAGATCTTGTGCAATGTACTGACGAAATTAGTGAACACTAAACGCTCTGATTGGGACAAACAGCTACACCATGCTGTTTGGGCATATCGAGTCGCCTACAAAACGGTACTCCAAGCCACCCCCTTTCAGATGGTATTTGGCCAAAACGCGGTGCTACCCTTGGACTTCTTGATACCTACATTGAAGGTAGCACAAGAGCACGAATGGACAGGTCATGAACTCTCCTCTAGACTTTTTGACCTCGAACGATTAGGAGAAACAAGACTGAGAGCAGCTGCAGGGATATATGCAGCAAAGAAACGACAGAAGGCATACTTTGATGCCCATGTGAAGGATAAGGGCTTGAAAGCAGGAGATCTAGTTTTAGTCTACACATTGAAACAACATGCAAGGAAGCTAGAAAAGAGAGGCTATGGACCTATGATCATCAATAGGATCTCAACAAGTGGAGCAGTGCAACTCGCCACATTAGAAGGCGATGTTCTCCCAAATTATATTAGCGGATGCAGAGTCAAGTTGTATCAGGAACCTCTCACAGAGGAAATGCTAAGTCGACTCAACACTGCTAAGAAACGCAAAGAGGAAGAAAAGTGAATTCGAGAAGAAGCTCAAGCAGAAGCCCTAGAACGCATACGGAGAATGAAATTAAGAAGGCAAGGTAGAGAGCACCCTAGGCAAGAGGCATATGCAGATCAAGGATATGACATAGCTATGTGTGAAGTTTCAAGTGTTAGCTCTAATAGGATATCCGATCGACGTCCTTTCATAACCGTAGATATAGGACAAGGAAAGAGTGCCAGGACTGTAAGAGCCTTGATTGACTCAGGTGCAGCCACTAGTGCTGTTAAATTGTCTTACTGTCAAGAGTTGCAGTTAACTGTCCATCCTGTGGAAGCATATCTCATAGGATTGGGAGGCGTGGAAACCCCTTGCATGGGCGAGGTGGAACTTCCCCTCTACATTCATGATGAGGAAATGACTGTTAAAGTACTGGTGTGTCAAGACGAGGATCTCACTGAACCTCTTGTCTTGGGTCAAGATTGGATCTATGACCAAGCAGTCAACTTAAACTTAAGAAGTGGACTTCTTCAGGTTTGGGTCAATCATAGTCGAATTACAGTAGAGTTAGATAATGGAGCACTCAAGGAACTAGGAAAGGCACAGACTCCTGGTCCTTCCAGGAATACACATGAAGATGACCATGTTGTTCTTGTCCAAAACCATGTGTTGCAGAGGAATGATATTCGCAAAAAAGGAGTCAGGGGTGCAACGGAACTCCCTTCTTTTCCAAAGGCCAGAAGGAGACAGCAACCCAAGGAGGATCAAAGGCAGAAGAAGCAGAGTACTACCTATGTCCGAGATCAAAAGTACCTGCACAGCAGAATGTCCCAGAAAGTAAACCATGTGTGGGTGCGGAAAGGCGAACAACCGGTTACACCACCGTCAACTACACGGGCTAAGTTTCTTATTAATAACCAACAACACGACATTAATAAGAAGTCTTGCAGAAATTCTCCTGTAAACGTGAAATCTATCTGGGTGCCCAAGAAGTCGATGAAGGCTAGCCCACAATCAAGAGAAATTTGGGTGCCTAAGGCTTGCTTGCGAGTGCAAGTAGCGACGCCAAGGCCACAGTCTATACAGCTTAACCCATCGACTCGTATGGCCAGTATTCACTCATTCTCATCACGCAGGAACACACCAAGGCCCATGAGCTCGCGTATAATCAATTGTAAAGGGGTCCCGAAAAGGCCTCATTTTCAAACCCAGATGCCGATAAAGCTCTCTAGAGTCTCTACGAAACCGAAAGCAAAGCCCATCCACTGCATTTGGCAGCCTAAGACCTGTAATAAACCCCCCGACCCCACTTTGTAAATTCATTCCCACTTACTAACTTCAGTAATCTCCTAGGACTACCCAAGCATTAACTACACTCACGTGCACCGAACACTTACTAACCCATTATTCGCCCCCGACCCTCATGTTAATATTGTGATGGGAACAACGGTCCTCCCCTGTCTTGTACAATATTAACACATGGTTGTCTATTCTCACAGAGACAGGTAGCAAGAGGTAAAATGGCAGACATGGTTGGAACTAGCTCCCAGGCCGGCACCAGCCCCCAAGTGGTGGACATCGAAAGCCTTCCGGTCGAGGAGGAATTAAAGGAAAGACCAGCGGCATTACGGGCATTACATGCCATACCAATTCAGAATCCTCCACAGGGTCATACCATGCCGGTGGGAAAAACCTCACACTGGTTCAGTGACGTTGCTGGACCTCTCGGTGAAGGCACATACATGTGGGAGTCCGAGGTAGAATTCAATGGACGTTGGGGCAGATACCATTTCTTTACCAGGGAGTTTGAAAAGCTACAGAACAACGAAGGGCTGAAGCCGATATGGAAGAAGGCTGGGCTTTATGACTACTTCAAGTTCCAACTACCAAAGCCAGATTTCCTAAGATGCTCATATCTAATTAGTACCCTCACCCCCAGCAAAGACAAGAAAGGATACAGCTCCTTTGTGCTCCCATCACTTACTAGGGGCAACGAGCTGAAGCGTTTCCGCTTGACTATCAACCTGGTAAGAGAAGCACTCGACATGTCGGGTATGCACATTCCAACAGAGAAAGAGACTATGGTTCCAGACAACATGAAGAACAGGAATCTGACGAAGTTGAAGGACATGGTTGCAATGACACCCACGATCGCCATCCACTTACGCATGGTCATGCAACATTTCGCCTTCCCCGCGCAGGAGAGGTTCACAATGCCTCCCAAAAAGATCTGGTTTAGCCTCTACCTGGCGAATGCTTTTGAGTTGACCATCAATATGCCCCACTGGATTATCGACCAGATTCATATGGCCCATCAGAGATGGTATAAGAAGCAAAAATCTGTGTTGTATGGTTGCTGTGCACTCACAAGAATTGTATACAGATGTCTCGCATATGATGTACCGGTGCAGAGGGCTCTGATCTGGTCCAGAGCACAGGAATTTCAACGCAGATTGTCGGCCGTAGGGCCTCCCTCAAAGAAGATGCGAGGCGCCGTCCAGATGCCTTGTGCACAAGCTCGCGGCGCAACCCTGACGCCTGAGACAACCCCAAGACTTCCCCGACGAGTGCAACCATTTACTATCAGGTTGCCCAGGCACAGCACAAATGGCCCTAATCTTGTGTTTCCACCAGTGCCGACTGATCTGGAATTCCCGCATGGATTCACTCTGGAAGATCTAACGGACGAAGAAGTTGCAAGAATCATCGAAGCTGTAAACGCGGAAGTTGAAGAAGAGCAAGCCCAGCCCAGCCAACCGGACGTAGTCAATGTGGACGATGACGAAGAAGCTCATGAGGCACAAGGTGGACAATCAGAAGCAGAAGAACAAGAGTATGATCACGAAGCCCTACAAGTACTGGAAGGTGCCCCCGCCTATACTAATGCATTAAAGAAGCTCTACGATACGATGAACCGAGTCCAAGAGCAACACAGGCTGTCATTAGCTGCAGGTAAAGCTCTCATGAACCAGATTCTGGAGGAGGAAGGTGTGGACGAGCAATACCGTGCCACCCTGGAAATGATATCAGATGCTTTGGGAGTACCAGAAACGGTGCACACCGCACTAGCGCAATCACGAAGGACAGAGAGAAGATATGGAAGACGCCCCCCACGAACGAGAAAACGAATGAATGTATTAGGATCAGGACCACAAGGCACCCCCACAACCACTGGCACAGCACACACAGTTCACGACACCGAGGAAGCCCACACATCGAGTGCACCCCCATCACCTCCCTTGCCACCTTCTCCCCCACACCCACCTCACTCACCTCCCTCTACCACTGTAACCTCCACTGTCACCACCTCTGAAACCACTACACACATCAACGCACAAACCATCAGCCAACCCACACACTCCACTTCCACGGAAAACATAAGGCTAACTACAGCCACGGTACACCTCCCTACCCCGAGCACACTTCCTAGGAGTTCACAATTACACACACCTCTATACACATTCACAACACTCACCGCTACCACAATCCCCATGTTCACAATCACCCCCACCACGACCCCCACCTTCATGGAGGTGTCACCCACCTCTGCACCTCTCCCATCCCCCATTTACCCACAATCTCCCCTTCCCCCACCTCCCCCCTCACCCATCCCCAGTACTGCATCCACAATCCCCTTTCCCTTTCCCTTCCCCTCTGCATTCAACACCATTCCTCTCAGTAACTTATTTAATAATATGCATCAATGCATGGCCCAACTTCAGCAACACTACCAACACCTGGACGACCAACAAACAAGGCTCTTCCGAAGCAACGAAGATCTCCAAGCACGATGTAGGGATCTTGAAGAGCAGAAGCAGCTACTAGAAAAGCAGCACGTGACATTACAGGAGCAATACGCACAATTAGAAGCCAACCCACCCCAAGCAGATGATGAAGAACGACGACATATGGACGAACTGCTACATTCTCAGATCACGGAAAACCTGAAACTTCGACGGAACTTGGGCCTCCTCCGTAAGCATATGTCTACAGCGCTAGAGGAGAATAAAAGATTACAGAAATAGAACGAAGAAAATCTGGAGGCAGCCATGGAGGGTTCCCCACAGGAGATTGACCCAGAACGATTCAAGGCAATTCCCTCTGAGAATATGCAGGTGGTATTAGAAACTCATGCAGATCTAATGGAGGCCCATGCCGCTTTAGAAAAAGAGAGAGATGAGTTACGAAGACAGTTGGCCACCCGACAGACAGAACCCAGCCAGAGCATAACCGCAGAAGAAACAGCTGTAGAGGTCACTAAACTCCGGGCCGAACTTGAGGAATTACGCAGCAAGGTCATGCAATATGAGCGTCAGCCCTCACCTCTGGTAGTGCCCGAGCCTGACGATCTGGTGCCAATTGAAGTAGAAGAAACATTCGAGGATCCCTATGTCCCGATGCCAACACCCGGAGGTAAGCGCACAGAACAGGGCATGGACACAATTGAAATTGAGGCACCTGAATGGATGCAAAAGTTAGAGAAAGTAGCCACGATGCATGATGACAGGGTAGCAGTCCAAATCGCATTGATGTCAAAATTGGAAGAGGTGGTAATAAAATCCGATTATTTTCAGAATCTCTCACACCATAGGTGGATCGGCCCATCGGATGATCTGTATGTGCCTTTTTGCGTACTAATGGTGGATTATAATGCGGAGATCAAGCGCCACACCTCAAGGGAACCCACCTCTGCCACCCAATTTGCCCCTGATGACATCCCAGAGAGTGCCAAGCAAGGACATATTCGCCAACCAACGTGGAGAATTCGGCTGCTCGAAACCTACCCGGAAATGGTAAGAACATGGAACAACATGCCATTGTACATCAAATATAATCCATGTTATTGCCCTGTATTTCGAAGGAGATCATGGCCGGAGTACACACATACAGTGCTGACGATTAAAGGATGTGAGAAGTGGCTAAATTACGTGTACTTCGCACCCCCTAAGGGCGCACCTACAATTGGATATATGATTTCAACGATTCGACATTGGGGGGTCCGTTTCAAGAATGTACCTGATATCATGACTCAGATGTGCCTGAAAATTTTCGAACTTATGCTGGTCACCTTCAGAACCTTCAAAAATGTCAAGGAACCGCATCTCTCAGCACTAGGATTTAATGAAGGGAACCAGGACCTTGTATACGACATGAGCACAACCCCATCGATCAATGTTGTGTATGCATGGCACGCTCGCATCAAATATCTACCGGCCTGCTTCAAACAAACGTTTGAAGAGATGTTTGTCACGGGATTCTGGGAATATCACTCCGAGATATTCATTCCCAGACCATCCCATCTCTTGCAGTTGTTTGCAGTGGAACAAGCTCTCCACTCCGAAAAGCTATGTATGCCACATCCAGAGGTTCCTGGGCCGGTAGACTGGGATGCTCTTCTGACAGATTTGGCCAAAGGGTTGTGAATTGTTGAACATCATTTAGCGCAGGACGTCGTCGAGTACTACATCCAAAAACCCTCTCAACAAGGGTCTGTCAGGGACGACAGACGCGAGAGAGGGGGGGTGTTAGCAGCGGACAAGGGAGAGAAGGCACAAGCAGACAAGGGAGTCAACGAAGAGCTGGCAAATAGGCCAACAATTTTCTTCAGGAAGAAGTACGTATGAGCATTCATGCAGATTTAGCACTAAGGCAACCTTAATTTTTCAAAACCTCTACACCAATTAAAAGTGATTCTCATCACTAAACGCCATTGTAAATACCATTTCATCTTTTTGTAGCTCCATTTTGTGCAAGCCAAGGAGTCCTTGAGCTTGAGGAGCTTTAGAAGTACCTACCTGCCAAATTTCGTATTTTTTAGATATCGTTTGAGCCCTCAAATAAGCCCTGGAACCTAATTTTTAACTAGGCCGGACACTAGGTCTGGACAGGGCCAAAACTTAGCCAAAAACTATAAAAAAGAGCTAGAGAGCTCATTTTTGGGCTAGATTGTAATTGAAACGGACTTGTAAGAGCTTCTTGAAAGTAATCTAAAAACTCCATTGCTACTCACTCTTTGTCTTACTGTGTGTGCACGTGTGTGTGTATGTGTGTGCATGTTGGTGTGCTTCTCACTCACGCACTTGTGCCTCCACTTGCTCGAGGTCTTCATACCATCCTCACGTCTTCCCGGATTGACATTAAAGGAGGTGCTACTCATCACTGAGCTACAGAAGAACAAGAAGCTTGGAGCACAACACACAATACTTAATGTATTACTAGAGAATGTACAAAGATAAGTAGCCCATTAGGGCAATAGGCATATATACAAGCCGGGGGAAAAAACCTCCTAAAGAGGGAAAAAAGTGCCCCGGTGGTGCTAGTGTGTTCACACACATCACTACCTAAATATATCAACAAATCCCCCCTAGGAGTGATGCGGTGAACAAGGAGTTGGCACTCATGTATAAGGAAGTGCCAAGCTATGTGGAAATCACTCCACAAAAGGAAGTAAGCCCAAAGCTTTGCGGAAAGCTTCAAACTTCTCCCTAGGCAGAGCCTTCGTGAAAAGGTCTGCAATGTTCTCCCCAACAAAGAACTTCTCCCTAACATAGTGATAATGCACCTCAATGTGCTTAGTGCGAGCATGGAACATAGGGTTCCTTGCAACTGCCAATGCGCTCTGACTGTCAGTGAAGATGGTGGTGGCAGAAGTCTGACCAATACCCAAATCAGCCATAAGGCATCTGAGCCACACACACTCAACAGTGGATATGAAAGCTGCCCTATACTCAGCCTCACAACCGGAGGTGGCCACAGTAGGCTACTTCTTGCTCAACCAAGATATACATGAGCTACCAAGCATGAAGCAAAAGCCACTAGTGGACACACGAGTGTCATAGCAACTAGCCCAATCAGAGTCAAAAAAAGCATGCAAATGTGGCGGTAGTGATCCCCCCTTGGGATAAAACAACCCAAGTATCCGAGTACCACTCAAGTAGCAAAAGATGCGCTTAACCACTTGCCAATGCTTCACTCCTGGGCAATGCATAAACCTGCTCATCTGTGAGACACAAAACTGAATATCTGGGCGAGTAATGCATAAGTAAATCAAGCATCCAACAGCCTACTGATAGAGAACAACATCAAATGCATCTCCAGCATCATGAAGACTCAATCCTAAACCTGTCTCCATAGGAGTGGCAATAGGCTTACAGTCTTCAAGGCCAAAATGCTGCAATAATGTGTCAATATATTTAGTTTGACACAAAGCCATCCCAGCATCAACTTGCATAAACTGAATGCCCAAATAGTGATGCAAATGCCCCAAATCAGACATCTCAAATGAGGCATGCAAATCAGCCTTAAAATCACCAATATGCTTCTCAAAAGGACCAGTGAGTAGCATGTCGTCAACATAGTCAACAATGATCAGAAGCACATCATTAGCACTCTTCACATAAGGTGCTTTCAGTTGGACTGTTCTCAAAACCATGTGCAATCAAATAGGCATGTATCTTCTCATACCAAGCATGTGGTGCTTGCTTTAAACCATATAAAGCCTTCTTTAACCTGCACACCTGGTTTTCATGCCCTTTCTGCACAAAGTCACAAGGCTGAAAAACATACACTTCTTCATGCAAGTCACCATTCAGAAATGCAGTTTTAATGTCCAACTGATGTACATTCCAACCATGATGGGCTGCAAGTGCACAAATGCTCCGAACAGTAGTCATACGTCATGTAGGTGCAAAAGTCTCATCAAAATCAATGCCTCTTTCCTACGCATAACCGTTTGCAACAAGCCTAGCTTTATACCTGTCAACTGTACCATCAGGTTTACGCTTCAACTTGTATACCCACTTAGTGCCAATGGCCTTCTTGCCAGGAGGCAAGACACATAAAGACCAAGTACCATTCTTCATTATAGCATCATATTCAGATTGCATAGCAGCCATCCAATTTTCTGAATTTTGTGCTTCATCAAACAAAACAGGCTCATTCTCATCACAGAGACTAGATGTAGCCATAGCATAGCAATCTGATGCAAAAGAGGCACTATGAGAGCCTGAACGAGTACGATATGACAGAGGTGCATCTAATTTGTTGTCCCGCAAGGTCTGCACCAACCATTTTGGCATAGTTCTTGCTTGCTCAATATCAGCTCTCTCATCAATAAGTGCATCATGTACATCTGCATCAGAAATGGAATTATCTACATCATCACATGAAACCTGCAAAGGCTGAGAAGTTGCCTCATTGGGACCAGCACTAGATTCTCAAGCAAGGAGTATTATCTACATGGGAGTCAATGACTACTTGTTACCTCATATTAGAGGACTTGAAAGTGCAAGTGACATATGGAATGCTTTGGAGGAGCATTTCCAAAATACTACAAAGTCAAGGAAGGGCATCCTTATGGGTAGAGTTCACTACATTTAAAAATAAAGCTTCTCAATCTATTTCTGATTATGTAGCAAGGATGAAGGACATTGCAGATGCATTAGGAATAGTTGATAAAGATATTGAGGAAGATAAATTGGTAAGGCAAATCCTCACAGGTTTAAGAGGAGATGAGAAATGGAAGCCATTCATATTGTCTACTAAATTGTCACTAGATCATTTCACTCCTGATTTAAATCAGTTGCTAGGACATATGCTAACTTTTGAGCAGGATGTCAAAGGTGATGTTGATAAGAGTACAGGCCAATCAATGTATTCAAAGGATAAAAAGAATAATAACAAAGGTAAGCAACAATTAAATGAAGAAGAAGGTACAACTAGCCAAGCCAACTTCCTAAGAGGAAGAGGAGGTGGCAAAGGTAGAGGAAGAGGTAGAAGCAATAAAGATGGAACTAAAGCTTGTTGGATTTGTGGTAAGAAGAATCATTTAGCTAAAAATTGTTGGCATAATAATCAGAATAATGGAGGATATAGTCAGAACTTTAATTCAAGAGGAAGAGGTGGTAGAAACCAAAGAGGTAATTTCAGAGGTAGAGGTAGTAGAGGTTACTTTGGAAGAAATGTAGGTAGAGGTTTCCAAAGTCAATCTACAACAATACCTACTACAATTATGCTTCAGATCGATAGAAGATTCAACCTTAATCATGAATGCAACTTGTGAAAGACAAAGTGAAGACCAAAGACTATTTTACATTGACTCAAGGTGTAGCAATCACCTGATTGGTAATATAGCCTTGGTAACTAATTTGGAGAATAAGGTAACTAATCATGTAGTTCAAACAAGTGATAATACAAAGCACAATGTGAAGTCAATTGGATCAATGAAGGCCAAGGATGGAAGTAATCTTTTGAGTAAGGTCTTGTATGTTCCTACAATTCCAAAGAATCTGATAAGTGTAGGGCAAATTGTTGAAAAAGGTTATGAAGTAAGGTTCACTAATGATGGAGTTTTTGTGGAAGACCCGAGCAATGGGTATAAACAAATTGTTTAGGGAAGAAAGAAGGAAGACTCTTGACATTGAAGATTCATGCCAAGACTAAACATATTAAGATTCAGTATCACTTCTTAAGAGAGAAGGTGATTGATAAGGAGATTGAAGTCATACATACTTCAACAAAAGATCAGATTGAAGATATGCTTACCAAAAGCTTGGATGGACCAAAGCTGCAGAGATTCAAGGACATGGCAGGTATAAAGAAGATAGTGAGAACCTCAATTAATGATTGAGGGGGAGCTGTTGGTGAAATTCAACCATCAATTGATGTCTTGGATAAAGACTTGAAGTCAAAAGATGAAGAAAAGATCGACAAATGAAGTTTGAAGATAAGGCATATTCAAGAAATGAAGACTTGTATACATATGTACATTAAACTTGTAGTTAGCTCACTTATACCTTTATTATGGTCATGAGCTTGTACATATATGCCTATATATACAAGTAGAAAGTCAGGGCAAGTATGAGAGAGCATGAAATGAGAAGAATTAGAAGTTCTAAGAGTCATTAGACACTTGAGAAGTGAATAAGATCTTTTGTTGAATACTCCTTCTGTGTTTAATCTTTTGTGAAATGCTTTTGTATAAGTCTAAGTCTATAGTTGATTGACCTCTATACAAGTTTTCAGATTCTAATTGTGATTAGGTTGAGATAATTGAGAGTAGGAACATTTACACATGTAAATGCGAAGAAGTGAAGTTTGCAACATGTGCAAATTCGATGCTAATGTTTGGGTCAGTTCTCCTTCCATAGTGTAAATTTTTTAGCACACAAGCACTCATTCTTTATGTTGGAAAGTCAACTGTAGAGAAGTATAGTTTTAGACATATGTGGATTGTTTGGATCCTTTCTCAAGATCTACTGAATTTTTTGAGATATTTCAGCTTGGATAAGGTGCTCAATCTTTAGGCGACACCTTGTACAAAGTTTCATGAGAAACTTTACACATTTGATCAGTCAATTAATGAGTTAAGTGAAGCAAACTTTCTTGAGTAGTGACTCTCTTCAAAGTTAGTGCAACTTTTTGATAGTTTGGCATTGATCTTTCAAAATTGATCAAGGTTTTGAGTTATTCTTGATATAGAAGTGTTCTAACATCAAGGATAGCTTATTCTTTTGGAGATTAACACTCTCCATCAATATATACATAGATACATACATACATACATACATACACACACACATTATATATATATATATATATATATATATATATATATATATATATATATATATATATATATATATATATATATATATATATATATATATATATATATATATATTTATATATGTATATATATATATGTGTGTGTGTGTGTGTGTAGAACTTTATATATCTCTGTGTATGTGTGTGTGCATATATATATATATATATATGTATGTATGTGTATGTATATTATATATATATATATATATATATATATATATATATATATATATATATATATATATATATATATATATATATATATATATATATATATATATATAATATACATATACATACATGCATATATATATACATATATATGTGTGTGTATATATATGTGTGTGTATATATGTGTATGTATACATAGAATTTTATATATGTATGAGTATCTGCATGATGTGTATGTGTATGTTTGTGTCTGTCTATATATATATATATATATATATATATATATATATATATATATATATATATATATATATATATATATATATATATATATATATATATATGTGTGTGTGTGTGTGTGTGTGTGTGTGTGTGTATGTATGTGTGTGTGTGCATGTGTATATATATGTGTGTGTATATATACATAGAACTATATATATGTATGTGTACTTGTATGATGTGTATGTATCTATATATGTATTATGGTCCTTGTTGATTCGAGTGGCTTATTATTTTTGTTCAATGTATGTGATGCATCTGCACTTCAAGATGAGGTTATTGAAATCAACCTAAACAATGATAAGAAGACGACTAGATGTGATGTTTGTTCTCTACATGATATTGGTCCTTCTCTGAATGATATTCTTTAATCTAGACGCACACACACATATATATCTGTGTATATATATATATATATATATATATATATATATATATATATATATATATATATATATATATATATATATATATACATATATATATATATACACATACATACATACATACATACATACATAATATAACAAATAAAAACAATGTGTATCGTGCATTGTTATGACGATGTGACATGATTATCACCATCTCTTTGTTGCACCACTTGTGGGACAAGCTAGTGTGAGATTCCATCGCTAGTTAATGAAGTACATACTTTTTGTCTCTCTTAATAAACTCGATACAAAATAAAAACATATAAGTAAAACATAAAATATATATCTCAATTTCTAAGTAAAATTTATGCTTATGTCCATTTTAAGGAAACAAATTGCAAGAAGGAGTCACGTAAAGATCTCATTCATTTTTTTGAATTCCAAACAATGCGTAATGTAAATTTTATTGCCATCATCTTCTATGTCACACTCCAGTCCTAAGCTTCCTATGCATGTGGTCATAGGTACCTTTGTTGTGCTCTCATGAGCTGGAGGTTGTATAGGTGTTCTCAAAATAAACAAATTAAAATGAATAAAAACATTTCTTTTATAATATCATTAAAAAGAGGAAATTATAATAATAAAACATACCTATGTGCAGGCAACTATCCTCCTCCAAATGGAAAGGTAGAGGAAATTTCCTCTGGTTGTTGGGTAAGCATTTGGATCTTGAAATCTAATTCCGCCTTGAGCATGCATGCATAGACATGCATGAAAACCCCTAAGGAATCAGTCAGAGCTTTTGCTCTCATAAGACTCTTTATGAGAGTAAATTTTACCTTTCAGTGTCTACTATGATCCATAATATATGTTTATATAAAACAAAATGGATTATATATATATATCTATATATCTATATATATATATATATGTGTGTGTGTGTGTGTATGTGCATGTATGTGTGTGTATAGGCATATATATATATATATATATATATATATATATATATATATATATATATATATATATATATATATATATATATATATATATGCATGTGTATATGTGTTTATGTGTACATATGTACGTGTATTTGTATGCATGTGTGTATGTGTATGTGTATGTGTATGCATGTATGTGTATGTGTATGTATATGTGTGTATGCATGTAAATGTGTATGTGTGCATGTGTATGTGTGTGTATGTGTATGTATATGCATGTATGTGTATGTGCATATGCATGTGTATGTGTGTGCATTGTAAGTGTGTGTGTATGCATGTATGTGTCAGTGTGTGCCTGTGTATGTATGTATATGTGTATGTATGTGCATGTATGTATGTGAGTGTTTGTGTGTGTATGTGTGGGTGTATATGTGTATGTCTTTGTGCATGTGTTTATGTCTATGTATACGTATGAGTGTGTATATGAAATTTTGTGTTTGTTATGTATGTGCATGTGTGTGTACATGTGTATGTGTTTGTGTGTATGTGTGTGTAGCTCAGTGATGAGTAGCACCTCCTTTAATGTCAATCCGGGAAGACGTGAGGATGGTATGAAGACCTCGAGCAAGTGGAGGCACAAGTGCGTAAGTGAGAAGCACACAAACATGCACACACATACACACACGCGCACACACGGCAAGACAAAGAGTGAGAAGCAATGGAGTTCTTAGATTACTTTCAAAAAGCTCTTACAAGTTCGTTTCAGTTTCCTGTCACGAAGCCTGCTCCTGAGAAGTGGGGGTCCTTAATATTCTTAAACGTCCTGAAAGTGATCAGCATTAATTCAAATATTTTCATACACATCTGGGCCATCACATCGGGATTATTGCGTAGCCGAATGCTCCAGTGTCTGATTGTAGAAATCATGTAGTTCACCGTGGGGGGTCCTCGTGGAGGTGCTAGATAAACGTAATTTAACCATTTTGCGCAGGCTTTGATGTCTCTGACGGCAATAGTGAATTCAGGCCAGGTGCGTCTTCGAAGAACTGGAATGTAACAAGGATTATATTTAATAAACAACGGCATATTATTCCAGGTTCGGACCATTTCAGGATATGTTTCCAAAAGCCTGATCCTCCAGATGGGTTGATGGATGGAACCACGCTTAGCACTTTCCGGTATATCATCTGGAACAAATTGTGTAGCGGATGTGGGAGGCTTGCCGCATCGTCGTTGAATCTCGGCGTTGTAATCGGCCAAAAGTATGCAGTATGGCACATATTGGTCATTATTGGTGCCGATCCATCTATGATGAGACATGCTTCTGAAATATTCTGACTTTATGACAGTTTCTTCTAGGTTCGCTAGTGATTGGATCTGAATGGCCACCCGTTCTTCGTGTGTGTTCGCTGTCTTTTCCAGTGTCTGAAGCCACTCGGGTGCTTCCACTTCCAAGGTGTCTAGTCCCTCTGAGGTTCGTTGCCCGCCTGGCATTGGCATAGGAACATACGGTTCTTCGTACGAATCATCTACCTCAATAGGGACCAACTCTTCTGGCTCTGGTTCTACTACTGGAGAGGGCTGCCTCTCGTATGTCAGTAACCTCTTTTGTAATTCTGCCACCTGCTCAGTTAAGGCCTTTACCTCGTCTGAGGTAGAGGTTGATGGGACACTCTTCGGTTGTTCTTCCTGTTCCTTAAGTCTGCTCCGTAGTGTGTCACGTTCTCTTTCTAAGTCATCATGGGCTTCCAGGAGATCTGCATAGCTTTCCAAAATGGTTTGCATCGTCTCCGAGGGAACTGCTTTGAACTGCTCTGGATCTATCTCGTGGGGAGAGCCTTCCATTGCCGCTTCCAGATTCTCTTCATTTTGTTTTTGCAGTCTCTTGTTCTCTTCAAGTGCCGTGGCCATATGTTTCCTGAGTAGCGCCAAGTTACGTCTGACTCGTAGGTTATCGGCCTGGTATACTTCGAGCAAAGCTTCTAGTTGTTTGACGCCTGATTCTGTCGATGGTTGGGGTGCCTCCAATAGTGTTTGGTGAGCCTGCTCAAGCGTTGTGTAACGTTGATTCACATCTGCATTTTCCTCTTCCAGCATTTTAAATTGCCTTTGTAAATTCTGGTGATTTGTTGTCAGTTGTTGATACCGGCCGTCCAGAGCTCTGTACTCATTTTGAAGCTGATATACACATTGATTTAATGCTAGAAATATACTATTTACATTAAATGATGCAAGGAGGGGTGAAGATGCAAGGGGAATGGGGGCGGGAAGGGGAGTTGTGAATGATGTGGATGCAAGTGGAGATGTGGGTGGAGGGGGTATGGGAGATGGAGGTGGCATGGGGGGAGGGAGCGGTGCAGTGGCAGGAGATGTTTCCATAGTGTCAAATGTTTGAGTGACCGTGTAGATGGGGATCGTGGGTGGGGTGGATGTGACGTTAGTGAAGAGAGTGGTGAAAGTGGGCATGGTGACTCCCCCGAATTGGATTCCCGGAGAGAGTGGAATTCCCATGACGATTGTGGTGGTAGTGGATGTGGTGGTGATAGTGTCATGTGGTGGAGTGAGTTGTGTAGTGAGAGGTGGGGATGGTGGTGACAGTGGTGCTTCCTGATGTTCGTCTGCTTGCGTTGTATCTCGTGGTGCTGATACGTTGATATGAATTTGTTTCCCGGACCTCATGGGACGGGCGGGAACTCTTTTCTCAAATCGGTGAATGTAGGCCATTGCCTCATGAATGGCCTCATCCAATCCTACTGCATCGGCGTGTAGGTTTATGGACTCGATGAACATGTCATCCACGCCTTCCTCTGCCAGCAATTGGTTCATGAGTTTCTTGCCTGCTTCCAGTGACATTTTATGTTGTTCTTGAACTAGCTGCATGGTTCGATATAGTCTTTTTATTTGAGTCGAATATGCGGGGGCACTTGCTAACTCTGAAAGTTCGTCATACTCTTGTTCCTCGTAGGCTTCTTCCTCTTGTTCGGTCTCTTGTTCCTCGACGTCGACTTCTACAACTTGCGGTTGGGTGGGGGCTGACGTTGTTGTATGGGGTTGTGGTTCCTGAGATCGCTCTGTTTCCGTTTCGAGATTAGAGTCATAGATTAGTCTAGCCACTTCTTCATCAGTGAGATCATTGAGAGTAAAGCCCTGTGGAAATTCCAAATCTGATGGAACGGGTGGAAACACCAGATTGGGTCCCTCTGTACTTGGTCTTGGTAGCCGGATGGTGAA
Organism: Ceratopteris richardii; assembly: GCA_020310875.1. Taxonomy (NCBI): domain Eukaryota; kingdom Viridiplantae; phylum Streptophyta; class Polypodiopsida; order Polypodiales; family Pteridaceae; genus Ceratopteris; species Ceratopteris richardii. The sequence goes on along the minus strand of CM035441.1, from coordinate 82,920,871 downwards.
TGGTCTAACTCGTCGTGTGGGGAGGGGTAATCTCTGGTGTAGTGGTGGCTCCCCTTGGTTGAGCGCAGGGTAATTGGACTCCCCCTCGCATCTTCTTTGACGGAGGACCTGCCGCTGAGAGCCTTCTCTGGAATTCCTGGGCCCGGGACCATATGAGTGCCTGCTGAATAGGCACGTCATAGGCCAGACATCGATAGATTATCTTGGTCAGAGCACAACATCCGTGGAGAACATTTTTCTGCTTCTTGTTCCACCGTTGATGGGCTAGGTGGATCTGATCTATGATCCAATGTGGTACGTTGATAGGGAGGTTTTCTGCCTCTGCCAAATACAAGCTAAACCATATCCTCTTTGGGGGCATGGTGAATCTTTCCTGGGCGGGGAAAGCAAAGTGCTGCATGACGGTTCGTAGGTGAAGGGCGATGGTCGGTGTCATTGCTACCATATCCTTCAGCTTGTTGAGATCTTTATGTTTCATTCTGCCTGGAACCATTGTTTCCTTTTCAGTAGGAATGTGCATACCATACATGCCCAATGCTTCTCGTACCAGGTTGAGGGTCAGTTTGAATCTTTTAAGTTTGTGCCCCGGCAACAGTGAGGGTAACACAAAGGTGTTGTCGCCTCCCTTGGCCCTGCTTGGAGTGATGGTACTGATAAGATAAGAACAATGTAAGAAATCCGGCTTTGGTAAGTGGGCCCTGAAATAACTGTCCAAGCCAGCTTTGTTCCATACTGAACGCATGACTTTGGCATTCTGATAGCTCTCAAATTCGCGTGTGAAAAAATGGTAGCGTCCCCATTTACCATTAAACTCCAATTCAGCTTCCCAAAAATAGGTTCCATCACCCAATGGTCCTGCAACATCACTGAACCAATGAGTGTGTTTGCCCACTTGAGAGGTGTGCCCCTGGGGAGGATCCTGAACTGGGAGTACATGCACAGCTTGAAGTTCTTGTGGTCTTTTGGTAAGGTGTGGTTCGAGGAGGAGTGTTTCTATATCCACAATCTGTGCGTTGGATCCGACGTGAGAACTGGCACCTCCGGATTCTGCCATGGCCCTGCTTGCTTGTTGGTTCTGTGAGAATATAGAACCAGGTGTTAACATTGTAATGGACAGAATAAACCCGTTGTTGTCCCCGTTACAACATTAACATGAGGTAGATGATGAGTCAGTGGTTAGTAAGTGCGCGATGACAGTGTGTGTAGTTAATGCCTGGATAGACCTAGGAGCTAGATGGAAAGATGCACTGTCTGACTAATGCAGTTAGTAAGCGGAGATGAATTCACAGATTTGGGTCGGGGGGTTTATTACAAGTCTTAGGTTGCCAAACACCATGAATGGCTTTTGGTCTTGGTTTTGTGGAGATTCGGGAAGGTTGCACGAGTAATTCTGCTGGGAGTTGTTGTGTCATTGGGACCCATTTACGAGTGAGTCTGTGCGTGCTTCTAGGTGGCAGTGTGTTCGAGTGTATCAGACAAGAGTGGGTGGCGGCAGCTTGAGCGAGTGAACCCTGTCGTGTATGATGTGAATTGTGTGGGAATAGTTGAGCCCGCAAGCAAGCCTTAGGCACCCAAATTTGTCTTGATTGTGGGTCAGCCTTCATCGACTTCTTGGGTACCCAAATAGATTTTATTTTCTCAACAGAGGTTCTAGGAGTCCTCTTATTAGCATCAAGTTGTTGATACTAATAGGAAGTTGAGACCGTTGTTGCGACTTAGTTACGGTTGGCAGCTCGTCTTTCCGCACCCACATTTGTTTCATCGGCTGAGTTGTTGTGCTTCGCGCGTTCTTTTGGTCTCTCGCCCGGAGAGTCTTCAGTGATTGATCGGCCCTTAGTTGCTGCCTCCTTGTGGCCTTTGGAAAAGAAGGGAGTTCCATTGTGGTTCTGACTCCTTTTTTGAGATCTTCATTCTTCTGCATCACATAGCCTTGGACAAGAACAGCATGATCAACTTCATGTGCACCCCTGGAGGGACCAGGAGTCCGTGTCTTTTCTAGTTCCTTGAGTGCTCCATTATTTAACTCAATTGTAATTCTAGTTTGATTCGCCCATACCTGAAGAAGTCCACTTCTTAGGTTTAAGTTGACTGCTTGGTCATAGATCCAGTCTTGACCCAGGACAATGGGTTCAGTGAGGTCCTCATCTTGACATACTAGTACTTTAACTGTCATTGCCTCATCATGAATATAGAGGGGAAGTTCCACCTCGCCCATGCAAGGGGTTTCCACGCCTCCCAATCCTATGAGATATGCTTCCACAGGATTGACAGTTAATTGCAACTCTTGACAGTAAGACAATTTAACAGCACTAGTGGCTGCACCTGAGTCAATCAAGGCTCTTACAGTCCTTGCACTCTTTCCTTGTCCTATATCTAAGGTTATGAAAGGACGTCGATCAGTTATCCTATGTGAGCTAACACCTGAAACTTCACACATAGCCACGTCATATCCTTGATCTGCATATGCATCTTGCCTAGGGTGCTCTCTACCTTGTCTTCTTAATTTCATTCTTCGTATGCGCTCTAGGGCTTCTGCTTGAGCTTCCTCTCGAATTCGCTTTTCTTCCTCTTTGCGTTTCTTAGCAGTATTGAGTCGACTTAACATTTCCTCTGTGAGAGGTTTCTGATACAACTTGACTCTGCACCCGCTGATATAACTTGGGAGAACATCGCCTTCTAATGTGGCTAGTTGCACTGCTCCACTTGTTGAGATTCTGTTAATGATCATGGGTCCGTAACCTCTCTTTTCCAGTTTCCTCGCATGTTGCTTCAATGTGTAGACTAAAACTAAGTCACCTGCCTTTAGACCTTTATCCTTAACATGGGCATCAAAGTATGCCTTCTGTCGTTTCTTTGCTGCATATATCCCTGCAGCTGCTCTCAGTCTTGTTTCTCCTAATTGTTCAAGGTCAAAAAGTCTAGAGGAGAGTTCATGACCCGTCCATTCGTGCTCTTGTGCTACTTTCAATGTAGGTATTAAGAAGTCCAATGGTAGCACTGCATTTTGACCAAACACCATTTGAAAGGGAGTGGCTTGGAGTACCGTTTTGTAGGCAACTCGGTATGCCCAAACAGCATGGTGTAGCTGTTTATCCCAATCAGAGCGTTTATTGTTCACTAATTTCGTCAATACATTGCATAAGATCTTGTTGGTGCTCTCAGCCTGGCCATTTGCTTGAGGGTGATAGGGGGCAGACTTCTTATGTACTACCAAGAATTCTTGGAGCAGATTTTCAATAACTTCATTTAAGAAGTGAGTGCCTCTATCACTAACTAGCTCTATAGGTAACCCATATCTTGTGAATACATTTTCAAACAAGAATTTAGCAGTTGTTTGAGCATCGTTCTTCGTTGTGGCTTTCACCTCTACCCACTTAGTTAGATAGTCTATTGCAACAATGATATATTCTGCATGGGAACCCTTAGCTGGGGGATTAATAGGACCTACGAAGTCTATTCCCCACTTAGAGAATGCACGTCCACCCATCATAGGTTTCAGTGGCATCTCATCTTTACGTATAGGATATTGAGTTCTCTGACAGACATCACAGCGTTTCACATAGGTATGTGCATCCATGTGAAGGGTCGGCCACCAGAAGCCCGCAAATAGTATTGCCTTGATCACCCGATCTGGTCCAAAGTGTCCTCCTGCTACACCTTGGTGAGCAGTGTCCAAGATCTTGAGATACTCACTCTCATGGACACATAGTCTCAGGTAACCATCTTTACCACGCTTGTATAGGTTATCACCAATGAGTGAGTAATCCTGGGCTTCTTGTTCTAAACTCCTTTTCCTAGCCAGAGTCATGTTTGGAGGGAGTGTTTTCGTCCTCAGGAAGGATACTAGAGGTTCACTCCAATCTGGCACTATGGACACCTGATAAAGAGTGGCGTGTTCCACAGGTGGCTTAGTGCAACAGATTGGGCATTCTTTGCACAACCTTTGGACATCAGCTTCCATAGTTGGCCAATGCACTCCGAGTCTCCTTAGTGTCTGTAGGGTTCGTTGTTTTGAGTAGTGTTGCTCTAATGCACCTACATGTGCTAGTTGCAACCATTTAGCGTACTCATCCTCTTCCACACAACAAGCCAAGATTCCTTGATCTGTGTGCTTGTACATACTTCCTGCCATGATGTGGTACTTTTGGGCTTTCACAACCTCTCTATTCTGTGTTTTTACTACTGGATGGTTAGGCCCGTATGTTAATACTGGCACTAATGGCTTAGCCCACTGCGGTACCACTTCCAAGTTAAACAAGTAAGCATCAGGAAGGTCATCTGATACTCCTTGTGGGGCTTCTCCAGATGTGAGCCTAGAAAGATGATCAGCTCTCAAATGAGTCCTCCCTTTCCTTACCACAACCTCGAAATCATATTCCATTAGTAAGAGAAACCATCTTACTAATCTTCCTGTATTGCATGGCTTGTTCACGAGGTATAGCAATGCCTGATGATCAGTAAAAAATTTAAACTTATTTGCAAGCAAATAGTGTCTAAATTTCTTGACTGCATATACCATGCCTAAGCCTTCTCTCTCAGTGGTGGTGTAATTTCGTTCAGCTGCATTCAGTTGTCGACTAGCATAGGCAATTGGAAGATCCATATTACCTTCACCAGTAGGTTGTGCCAACACACATCCAATGGCATAATTGGATGCATCCACATGAACATGGAAAGGCTTATTCCAATCTGGCGTGGTCAAGATTGGTGCTGAACATAACCTTCGTTTAAGCTCATTGAAGGAATTCTCACATTCCTCAGTCCATTCAAAGTTTGTCAGAAGTCCATACAGAGGCTTTGCTATGATGGCATACATGTGTATAAACCGTCGGTAATATCCACAATGCCCCATGAAAGCTTGTACTTCCTTGACATTCTTTGGCCTGGGTAGCTCTGCTATGGCTCTCACTTTCTCTTCGTCAGTAGATATGCCATTCTTTGACACTATGTGCCCTAGAATCTTGCCTTGCTTGACCATAAAAACACACTTTTCTGGGTTCAGGCAGACTTGATATTCTCTACATTTGTCAAAGATTTGTCTGAGTTCAGGAATATGAGTTTGTCTAATGTTGGAATGAGCACAAAGATCATCAACATAGACTTCTAAGTTCTTTCTCAGGAACTCTTTAAATACATGGCACATCAGCCTCTGGAAGGTTGCTGGTGCGTTGGTAAGCCCAAATGGCATTACTCTAAAAGCAAAAATGCCCCATTCGGTGGCAAAGGCTGTCTTATGCTGATCCTCTGGAGCTATGGCTACTTGATTGTAACCCGAAAATCCATCAAGGAAGCTGTACACTTCCTTGCCTGCCACTCTTTCTAAGAGATGTTCTGTGATGGGAAGCGGATAGTTATCTCGAATTGTGGCTGCATTGACCTTTTTCAAGTTAATGCATACGCGCAGCTTTCCATTTTTCTTGGGCACCACTACGATGGGGGATACCCACTCAGTGTGCTCAATTTCATAGATAAATCCAGCTTCAACCAGTCTATCTATTTCCTCTTTGATCTTAGCCGCATAATTATCGTTATACGTATATGGCTTTTGCTTAGAGGGTTTGGCATCTGAGGTCATGGGGATAGTGTGTGAACATATGTCAGGGTCTACACCCTTCAAATCCTTGTAACTCCAAGCGAATACATCTCTGTATTCTCTTAGCAAGGCTATTAGCTCTTGTTCTTCCTCTTCTGTCAGGTCATGGCCTATGTACGTGCATTTCTCCTCTCCTTCCTCTAGGGCCACAACTATTTTCTTGGTGGTTTCTTTGTTATCATAGGCCTCTCCTGATTGTGCCTCTCGTTTAGGCATTCTTATCATGACTTTCCTGTCGTCTATCTCATACTTCTTAAAATTTTCTGGGACCTCAAACAAAGATTCTTCCTTTTCTGGTGAGACTTCTCTCTTCTTTCGTTTCTTTCCTTCCTCCTTCGGGGTCACATGTGTCGCTAGTCTTACATCATTTGTAAGCTCTCCATGCCTCTGGGGTTGAAATTCTATTTCATGGAAGTATTCTTCATCTGATGCAAAAGGTGGGTCCATAATAATTGACTCTAGATCGGAGTCATTTGCATCCTCAAATGCATCGGGGCTAGGTTCGCATTCTTCTAGGACCGCCTCTCCCATGATTGGCTCTATGGAGAAGACTAAAATGTCATAGCCATCCTCATCACAGTGGGGTGTCCATTGTTCTTCATTGATGGCTACATCCATTGTTGCTAGGATTTCTGCCCAGCCGTGGGGTTCGAATTCTTCGTCAGGAAATACTACAGGTGCATAGGCTGGGTCTTGAATGGGTCTATGTGTTTCGTTTGCACCTATATCTCTGGCCTTTTCTCTTTTATCCTCTTCTACTGCTACTTTGCACATCCATAAGTGGGTGTCTTCATGCATCCAAGAGGATCCTGACCCTATGGAATGCACCGACTCCGTATCATCTTTGGCTCTATGGATGGGGTTCCATTGAATAGGTGGTACATCTCTATGAGAGTAATCCTTAAGATTGACTTTGGTCGTAACACCTAAGTGCTGCAGGTACAAGGAATTGGTTCCCCAATCCTGTACCACTTGCAACTGTCGCATAAATGGTCTTCCCAAAATAATCTCATAGGCATGATTTTTGCTGAAGTCACATATAGCAAATGTATGCTCAAACTCGACACCACAAGTGGTGAGAGTTATTCCTTCTAGCAATCCTAAGGGTCTCTCAATATGACCATCGGCCATCTGTAATTTCATTCTCGTTGGCCTGAGTGCTGGCTTGCCCCAACGCTTCCATAGGGAAGTGGTGGCAATTGCAACTCCTACACCTGAGTCCAAAATTGCCTTGGTGGTGTACTCTTGGTAGGTAATGGGAAGATAGGTGTTCCCTTCTTCACCTTCACACATATCTCCTATCTTATCTAAGGGTATTTCTGGCACTGTCCTTTGGGATCCTACCTGGGAACGAGGTTTTGCTATCTCTGGTACTTGTTTGGCGACATGTTTCCATAATTCAGGTCTAACCTTGAGTAGTTCTTCTAACTTGAGATTGCACTGCACTTTAGTGTTTTTCACTACCTCTGTGTTCCTAGGTATGACCGAATCTTCGTTTCTTACCATGACTGTGGGTGCTCTCATACAAGTGGACTTTGCTTCCCATGGGCCTGTGAAGTGGGGTAGTTCTTGTAAAGAATTAGACTCGAAGTCTAATCTTTCTTGAGATTGGGTACTCTCCTGCTCCCCATAAATGGATGGGATGTCTTGTGGGAATTGGTCGTGTGCATCATCCACAAGTTCAATAGGAGGAGGGACTTCACTCTCTTTAGCCCATTTGTCTTCTTGAATTTCGCGTAGGAATTCTGGTGTGAACCGATTCATAGAAGATGAGGTGTCTGGCTCCGTAGAGTTAGGCACATAGGCTTCACGCACATAGGCTTTCTGGGTAGGAAGACCTGCACTTTCACTAGCCTTGTTATGGTGTTGAGGGGCGAGTTCCTTTTGTGATTGTGCCAGTAGATTCTCTATTCTTTCTAAGGAGGAGGGGTTGTCTGGTTCCGTGGAATTGGGCACATAGGCTTTTGATGGGGGATGGGTCATGTTTTTGCTTGCTTTATCTCTCTCTTGATTTTTTTCTTCTTTGGCAGATCTTGCAATTATGCCCTCTAACTTCTCTAGAAGTCCATCCAGGTGTAGTTGCGTCTTGGCTGAGCCCGAGTAATTGAAAAGGCGACTGGCTTCAAACATAGTCTGAGCCAATGCGACCATTTTCGCGCAAAGCTTGGTTCTTTCTATCTCTAGGTCAGCTCTAGGGTAGCACTTGTCATGATCCGTTACATTTGGCCCTTCTTGGATTCTGGCCTGATATGCTTTAAGCATCATGTCTATGTCTTCAGGAGTGGGGTCAGCTAATACTGATCCTGCTCTCGGGTGTGGTGGAATTGTATGAGGTGGGTTGGAAGGTGGCGGGTCGGATGGCAATGGGAATGGTGGTGGTGGGGTAGTGTGAGAGGGAGTTTGAGATGTTAGTTCAGTTATCTTGGCTTTGGTTTCTTTTATGCTTTCCTCAAGTTCACTCATCTTTTTAGCCCATTGTCTTTTCATTCTTTCCCGACTATCTTTCCAGGCTCTAGTTCTCTTCTTGGTTATGCTCTCCGTTTCACTAACTTCTGGGCTCTTTCCCTGATCTACAGCTTGGTTTTGGTGCAATGCTTGAGCTCTTGTGACCACTTGCACTGGTGCAGTGGAAGTCACACTCCCTGTGGAGTCTACAACTAACCCAATAATGTTGATAGGAGTGATTTTTGGCATATTGTTGGGATTCTTAGGACAATCTCGTAAGAGATGCTCCTTTCCACACTCCTGACAATAGCCTTGGATCGTTACTGACTGGGGTTGGGTAGGTGGAGGCAAGGGACAGTCACGAATGAGATGATCTCCTTGACATCTGTAACATGGTCCTCTAGGGAATGGGGGTCTTACCTGCCTAGGTTGGGGTCTAGGATTGGGGTTTGCATACATGACATTTGTGTAATCTGATTCCCAGCTAGGTTCACTCGGTTCCTCACTATAGTAAGATTCACCATGTTCAGGAGACTGCATGTAGTAAGCCTGGGGACTATCAACATGCGTAGAATCAAAGCTATGGTCACTGGGATCACTTTCTGAAAGCAATGGTGTTACGGGGACTATAGCTCTATTCAGGTTTTCTTCTGCAGCTGCATACTTTACAGGGATCAAGTTGGATGGAGCTGGAGGTTGTTGGGCTAACACAGGCTGAGGCCTTTGCTGGGCTTGGTATTGTGGTTGGTAGGTTTGTTGAGGCCTAGCATACTGTTGTGGTTGGTATTGGTTCTGGTATCTGCCTTGTTGAGGGTATGTCTGAGGGTAGGTTTGCCTAACTGCTTGCTTGTTGTATGGGCAGTCTTGTGCTGTGTGATTTGTGTATCTTCGTTCTATAGTGCAGTACTGGCTACTAGGATTTACTTGGGGTTGGGCCGTAATGGGACATACATTCGCCATGTGGTCGCCGCCACAAGTATAGCATCTTTTAACAGGGGCGACCCTTGGAATTTGTTTGCTAGAGACACCTAGTTTTTGAGCAACTTTCTCTGCAAGTTCCTCAATCGATGTGGATTGCGTGGAAGAGAGGCTAGAGGCACTATCTGATTCTTTGTATATCTTGGAAAGCTCTAACTCCTCCCCTAGGTTATCCTCAATGTCAATGCACATGCGTACACACTCTTCTATGGTCCTAGGGTCTTTCAAGTACACATATGATCTCAATTTGGTACTTAGCAATCCATCCAAGAATAAAGCCACTTGCTTAGCTGGTGTGGGTAGCTCGGGGACAGGGCATCTTTCAAGATATTGCCTAAATCTTCGTCCTGCAAGTCTTACGGTCTCTTGAGGCGTTTGCTTGAAGCTGTGAATCAATGAGGAGGTATTATGTCTTATGCCACTCTTAGAGAACTCAATGATGAAAGCCTCTAGGAGTTGGTCTATGCTCCTGAACTGCCTCTCGTTTAGCGGCTGAAACCATGTCAGGGCAGTGTTCCTAAGAGTCAAACCAAAGGCATTGTACTGAGTGAATAGATCCTCCACTTGTTCAGCTCTCAGGACTTGTCTAAACTCAGCCACATGATCGTATGGATCTCCAGTGCCATCAAAGTAGTTCTTCATGGACTTAACTAGCTGAGTTGGTCTCAAGGTCCTTGTGTGCTCTCTAGGTCATGGTAAAGGGAACTCATCCGCATTTCTTTGATTCCTGTGAGCTCTAAGTACCTCAGGCTCTACTCTATTTGTTTCCGTCCTCATTCTTTCTCTGCCCCCTGGGTTGGCAAAGCTCACCTCCGGCCTATCTCTATGTCTGTCTCTTTGAGTTCCGTGAGTGTGGGAGGTTCCAGCTCCTGGGTGGCCAAAGGACACGTTCGATCTTGGTTGGGGGAAAACGAATTCACCCTTCCAAGTGTAAGCATGCCTATCATTTTCTGTCACCACAAAGATCCTCTCTGAAGCATGATCTAAGTAGGTCACTCTGGCTGGGCTATCAGGATCCTTAAACTCATAGATCATGATTGTTCCTATATCAGTTGGCTGATCAGATTTATACCTCCAAAAGGCTTCGTCAGTTTCTCGATTGAGGAGCAAATCTATGCTCTTATTATCCTGGGGAATCCACTCTGGTGTGATAATCCTAGTGAGAACCGATTTGCCTCGAGGGGTTCTAGGTTCTGTACCCATGTTTCCTTGCTCTAGGTCACCTAAGTCCGCTTCTGAGATCACATTTCCGAATTCGTCCGTCCTATCTGGGTGACTGGTGACTACGTATATGGTTCCTTCTTTGTCCAAGTATGCTCCATTTTCAAACTTGACAGCTGGGTGCTCTAGTCCAATGGATTGATCACGATTCTTAATCTGTACCACAGATCTTCCTAGGCCGTCCTCATAGATGCTGGCACCTACTCGGTTGGTCCTAAGGTATTCCAACTGCGTTTTGTAAGGGCCTTCTACCCTGTGCAAGTATGGCACTCCTGAACTTCCTGTAGGTCTCTCCATGCCTTGAGACATCTCTGATTCACTGGTATCAGAGCTAGGGTAATGCGAGTGGTGACTCAACTGCTGGGCCCAAGACCTCGCAGTATGATTGACACTAGCCTCCGAAGACCTAAGGCTTTGTCTATCTCTTACTAGGTGTCGTCCTGATCTAAGGGTCATATGCCTAACTGATTAACCCAATTTGTCCTAGGTACAACCACGTTTCTGAGTTCTTTGTATCAATTACTTAATTCCATTTTTATGTTGATTATCGTGTTTATACTCTTGTCTGATATCACGTTGTTAGGAATACTTAAGTTTAATTTCGCACTTTAGTTTGGTCGTTTCACGTTAGGTTCTTTTCCTTTAAGGTTGTCGTCCACACACACAGGTTATCTCTTGACTTGAACTTGATTTCTTAGATAGTCTTTGATTTATCTCGTGCCTATCGTTGCCTGGAATTACTTCTAACACTACCCGCACTTAGCCTAAACTAAGAATTGACAGAGGGTGTTGCGGGTTTTCCAACCTTGAGTTCCTTTCCTTGTGTTGTTGCCTCGGTGTGCCCAGGACGCGTGTTCCCAAGCCTGCACTTACTCTTGCTTTGCGTACCCTTCGATGCTCTCAAAGGACCTGTAAAAGGCCCTAGATTAGTTCAAGACTTAAATTCAAGGACAACCTCAAGCACTTCCATTCATGTAACTCAAATACCAATTAGCCCATTGGTTTTATGGAACATAACTCTAGGGATCCCTAAATTTTGTTCCCCCTGGGTATGGTCAACTTCAAAATACCCTATCTGAAAATCAATGCATTATTCTTATAAAAAACAGTTGAGGGCGTGTAGTATATGCCACGAGCTTTCTGACAAGCCCTAGAGCTCAAAAATTGGATTTCGTATGAAAAAGTTATGACCGTTCAGGGTTTTGGAGTTAAAACAGGATTCAAAACAGGCTAACAGGTAAACAGGAATTCTCGAGTTGCTTGTGGCACGGCCTCGCGATGCAATACTATACCCTAGTGTTTGCCCCACACTTAGCCAAAATTGAGACCAATATTTTTTCCCAAAAAATTTGACCTAATTTGCCCTTCTAACGTGTTCGCAAGGTCTGTCGGTCGACAGGTCCGTCGTGGCTGTCAGTCGCGATTGACTGGTCAGTCGCGATTGACAGGTGGCTCGAAAAGTCAATCAGTCGTGGTCAAAGGGTCGTTGACTCTGTCAGTCGCGATTGATGAGTCGATCGCGATTGACAGGTCGGTTGCGAGGTCTGTCCGTCGTGGTCAAACAATCGTTGACTATGTCGGTCGCGATTGACAGAGCCGTCGTGGGCTGTCAGTCGCGATTGATGTGTCGATCGCGATTGATGGCTCGATCACGATTGACACGTGTCACGCGTATGATCCGTCAGTCGTGGTCAATCGGTCGTTGACTGTGTCGGTCGTTGACCGTGTCGGTCGTTGACCCTGTCGATCGCGATTGATGGCTCGATCGCGATTGACACATGTCACGCGTATGATCCGTCAGTCGTGGTCAATTGGTCGTTGACTGTGTCGGTCGTTGACTCTGTCGGTCGCGATCGAGGTGTCCGTCGCGATCGAGGTGTCCGTCGCGATTGACAGAGCCGTCGGCAACTGTCCGTCGTGGTTTGTCGGTCGCGATTGACAGAGCAATCGCGATTGACAGAAATCTGTGGAATTTCAAAAAACTAAACACATTTTTGGGAAGCTCTAGGCCTATAGGTCATGGATATGCACTTTGTTTAGCAAATAGAGCAACTTTTCTGGCGGTCGCGATTGACAGAACCCGGCGATACAGAGACAGGACCGAACAGTTCCGTACCTGCGCAGAATACTGGGGATGGTGATACAGCAAGAACCTGCAGAATGCACAAAAAACATGCAAGAAACAACGCACGCAATATCGCTCTCTCGCTCTCTCGCTCTCTCTCACAAGTGAAATGAGGTAAATGAAAGGGGGAAGGAGATATAGTCAAAAAACTGAAATTTTTTGCGATGATGGAGATGGAGGTGGGAGATGGTGATGATGATGATGGTGATGAAGATGGTGTAGAACAAACGAGAAAATGGATGAAAGTGAAGAAATTACCTACAACTCCAACGCGTCAACTCTACGTCTTACCATCACACGCTCGTCCTCAAAGCTCGATCCCCGACAACGGCGCCAAAATTTGGTGTAGCTCAGTGATGAGTAGCACCTCCTTTAATGTCAATCCGGGAAGACGTGAGGATGGTATGAAGACCTCGAGCAAGTGGAGGCACAAGTGCGTGAGTGAGAAGCACACAAACATGCACACACATACACACACACGCGCACACACGGCAAGACAAAGAGTGAGAAGCAATGGAGTTCTTAGATTACTTTCAAAAAGCTCTTACAAGTTCGTTTCAATTACAATCTAACCTCAAAAATGAGCTCTCTAGCTCCTTTTATAGTTTTTGACTAGCTTTGGCACTGTTCAGACCTAGTGTCCGGCTTAGTTAAAAATTAGGTTCCAGGGCTTATTAGAGGGCTCAAACGAGATCTAAAAAATATGAAAATTGGCAGGTAGATACTTCTAAAGCTTCTCAAGCTCAAGGACTCCTTGGCTTGCACAAAATGGAGCTACAAAAATACGAAATGATATTTACAATGGTTTTTAGTGATGAAAATCACTATTTGTGTAGGGGTTTTCTCTATTGATTTGTCATACACCTCTTTGAGCTCCCTACTTGATCTTTCTTCTTGTGTGCTCAACTCCTTGATGTCTTGAAAAATTAGATGGCCTACTTGCCAGATCTTCTTTGACTGCCATGCCTGCTTGTGTTGTCCCTTCGCTCTGACTCTCTTCGTCTTGTGGCTCCTTCAGTTCCCTGACTGCTGCCAACAGTGTGTGTATGTATATTTGTGTATGTGGTGTATGTGTGTATGCATGTATGTGTGTATATGCACGTGTTTGTATATATGTGTGTATGTATATGTGTGTGTATGTATATGTGTGTGTATGTATATCTTTGTGTATGTATATGTGTGTATGTGATTGTATATCTGGATGTGTGTGTTTGTGTGTGTGTATGTATTTGTGTGTATGTGTATGTATGTGTGTGTATGTATATGTGTGTGTATGTGTGTGCATATGTATGTATATGTGTGCATGAGAGTGTATGCGTGTCTGTATATGTGTATGCATGTGAATGTATGTGTGTGTATGCATATGTCTGTATGTGTATATATGCATCTGTGTATGTATGTATGCATATGCATGTGTGTGTATGTTTGCATGTGAGTGTATGTGTGTGTGTATGTGTATGTGTATGTGTCTGAGTCTATGCATGTGTATGTGTATGTGTATGTGTGTGTATGTATATGAGTGTGTATGTCTATGTGTGTATATGAGTGTGTATGTATATGTGTTTATGTGATTTTATGTGTATGTGTGTGTAGGCGTGTATGTATATGTGTGTGTATATGTGTATGTATGCATGTGAGTAGATTTATATGTGTGTTTATGTGTATGTGTGTTGGGTTGAAGGGTATGCACACATCCTCAATTGTGCATGGTAACCCTCCCTAGACCATGAGAATAACCCTCCTTGTATATACTTGAGTGTCACTTGTGAACACTCTCTTAGGGTACTTTTTAATATTTCTTTATGCCTTAGTATAGAAGACTCTTCATATTTCACCCTTTTTGCCCTTCTAAGGAATTCCCACGTAGAAAATCCCATGCATGTCTTTTTTGGGGATTTGTTTGTTACACATTTGATCTTGGAATATCGTAGAAGATATGTTAGTTAGAGAGAGATTCACTTTTTGACTTTTCAAAGGAGCACATGGGGAATAGAGCTTAGCCTATATATAGAAGCTCATTTTTGTAAAGAGGAGAGCTTTTGATCGACGTGCTCTCATGTAATATCTCTTATCAATGGAAGAAGTCTCTCATTTACTCCAAGACTAGTTACATTTACATGTATTTGTGTCTTGTGAGTGTGTGAGAGTGGTGTGTGTGTGCCTATGCATGTCTCTCCTTTGTGTGAGTAGAAGTGTTGCATTTGCTTGTATTTTCCTCATGGACTAGGATCCTTGACTCCCTATTCTCCTTATTTTCAAGCATGTGGCATAGCATGGGGCTGATGCCAATGGCTTGAACATGTGGGAGGTAGGCGTGGATGAGATGAGAGTCACTCTTGAGCTTTCTTTTTTGCTTCCATGCAAGGTGGTGAGGGTTTTTGGTCTTTCCTTGCTACAACCTCAACACTTTTTGGTGCCGTTGCTAGGGATGGTCGGCCTTTCATCACTTGGAGAGCTCTTGAACACGTGGTAAAGTATTGTGTTGCAATTTTTTTGCTCAATTGTGTAGGATTTGAGTTTTTGCATGGCACTTTCACCCTTCCGTTGGGCCATTAGTTCCCTAATTCTTGTTTTTAAGTAGAGAAGTTTTTGTTCATTTGTGTTTGATGCACAAAAACACCCCCTAACCCCCTTATTGTATTCTCTCACACATACAACTTTACACACTCTCACATGAGCATCACTTTCCACCACTGGAATCTCTTTGTTGAGTGATGCTTGGGCTTGGGGAGGGGTAGTACACTCTCTGACCCCTTCCCTTCCTCCATCATCAAAATAACGAATACGAATAGAAAAATAAAAGATGCTCGATGTCGAGGGTGATAATTGAAGTAAGTATTTTTCTTGAAGTGAATGATCACTTTGATTCTCTTAAAGAGAAGGATTTCTTTGGATAGTGGGTCGGGTAATGTTTTTTTCCCACTTTCATTTGAAAACAAAAAACAGAAAAAGAAAAAAAACAAACCTAGAAAATGCATGTCTACGTCACAATAAAAACTGAATGAATAGAAAAACTTTTTATTGGTTCTATATACCTCAAATGGCGAGTGGGATGGTTAAATGTGCTAGTTAGAACTCGTTAGATTCCTCATTTCTTGAGCCCCACACATTTATACCGTTTGAAAAAGGCTTGGCATGACCCTGTGAATGGCGGGAAGAAAGGAATTTTCTCTCTCTTCATTAAAGGGGAGACAGGTCTGTATGATTTCCCTCTCTCTTGTGTAATGCGCCAAAGCCAGTTGCGGGTCTCTCTTTTCGACCTGTGAGAGAATGGGGTGGAGTTTAAGCCATGGCTTCCTTTTACACATAATGGCATGCAGGTTGAGCCATGTTCTCGGTGCCTTCTGTTGCATGCCCTGAACGCAACTCGGGACCTTCCCCACATCTCAGAATCACCTGGGAAAAGCTTGACATTCTTTGTGAAGATGGACATCTATGCGATTACACGAACTTCTGATTAGTCTTCTATGTGCGTTTGTGCCATCGATCCCCTATAGAGCCTTATGGGCTTTCCATCATCAACTGAAGGAAGCTACATGAGCATGCTTCTTCATGGGGCTACATTATGGCCCTTAAAACTCTACTCTTTGATGTTGGACGAACCAATCGTCCGCCTGTGGTGATGCCTCGATAATATGTTGGCCACCGTTCAAGTCTATGAAGGAAGAGCTCTGCTCAACGGAATACGTTTTTCTATGACTGTGGTAAACAATAAATCTTCTTGCTTCGTTTTCCCCTCCAACTCTCCTTGTGTTTTAAGACTTCATTGTTAGGGCTTAACTCATGGAACCTATTCTCTCCTCATTCGACTCTATGCTCACTTGCCATCGATTCTATTCATTTCCATCTAGCCATCTATCTCTCCTTACAGGGATGCGCTCTAATGTTTCCTTCTGAAATGTATGTCAAGATCTAATGTTTCCTTCTGAAATGTATGTCAAGATCTAGCCATCCCATAAACTAATTCATCTGACTTTCTGCACTCTCTATGAGTTGACGTTATGCATATCCATCAAGCTCACACGAACCAGAGCTCGTAAATCTAAAAGCATTCAATCTGCATGTTGTTTCATAGTACCTCAAGGAGGCGATGCTCTTGTAACCAAATACTCAAAAGATGTTGGGGTATGAAGTGACCATGATTCGATTATAGAAGTGGCATGCTCTCTGTTAGCACACCTATTTTCATGCACATATGTGTATCTTTGTTTTCTCCATATTAAATAAATGTGCGTAAACACTTAATAGGTGCAAGAAACTTTCAAAAGAAGTGGTAGGATGATATTTCTACTCTTCTTTCTTGGCCGCAATATGTGCTACTTTTCCAATATTACATTGTGATTTCTTTTCATTTTCTTTAATGCTATGAGACTGCAATACTCGAGCTCTCAATGACTGAACGATACACTCGGGAAACCATCATCATTTCATGCTTGCATGTGGTATTGAGGGCCTTGGATTCTCATGGTTGTTTTGGTAAATGACATCCTCAACACTAGTTTGCTCCCGAATACTCTGATTTTTTGTCCATTGATTATGATAGTTCAAGTTCAACTCTCATGCCTCCCGCTTGAAACGTTAAAAAATAGTTTTTGGGTCACGAAACATTGTAACGACTCTTTTGTTTTTGGGACAACCACCATGGAGTAGGGAATATAATCATGAAGAAAATTATAGAAAACATCAAATGAACTACTCAACTCTAATTGATGTAGTTCCCACTTATTTTTAAGGTTTTTTGAATTGTTGAAAGTGAGAGGTACCTAAAACATCATATGGGTGTATTCTATCTCATGTTTACATATGAAGAACAATGATAAATCGTGAATATTCTTCAACATAAAATTGAAAGTCATGGTGATTGAACGCTCTGATAGAAGCATGTTTCCATGGCTAGGGGGATTGGTTCCCCTTGCCTAATTGTCACCTTGTGAAGAATCAGCATTGCTGGTGGTGCTTGCTCTGAGATTAGGTAATACACTTGATGTGTCATTTGATTGGGGTATGTGACTATCCTATGGCAAGGATTGTGTCCATATCTCTTATCAACATTCGAAGGTCAGGGCACTGATTTGTGCTATGGAAGTATGTCTTGCAGAAGTGTATGATTTTCTCATGCATATTGCAAGTAAACAAGGGCATTCATGGTATCAAGCCATTACTAGCTAGAAGATGTGGAAAGTTTCTCCTTGATTACTAGGAGCTCAAACTAAGCTTTTGTGATTGCTCTTCATTAAGATTGTGTCCATATCCACCCTTCCTACACTAAGAAGCTTTTGTCAAGGAGTGATCTGGGCGTGATAGATCTTGGTGCCATCATTCGCACCCATTCATGTCTGTTACACGATCTCGCCAAGCCAACTAACAGGAGGTGATTGGGTCTACGGTGCATCACGGGTTGGACTATTCTCTTGGTTTTCCAATGCTCCTGACTCTCTTGGTTTTTGATTATTTGTGTTTTCATGGTTCAAGTGCTCTCACTTCTGATTTTCTCTAAATATTTGAATGACTGCCTTAGATTATGGAGTACTTGTAACCTTCCGTTAGAGATGGTATCCAAAATCCCCACTGAAACATTGAGATTGGAAACACTCTTAGCTCATAAGTGGTCACTAAGGTACTAGGTGGTTCTCTCAGAGACACAATCAAGAGAATATTCTCTAGTCATAAGTGGAAGTCGACCATATGTGACATTGGAAAATGGCCCCTTCTAACTCTGCCCTTGAGAAACTGGAAGATGTTCACTATCACAGTATGCACTATGGCTAAAAGAGTTACATGTAAATTAGTGCCATGACATTTGAAAGCAATATCTTTTGTGTCTCTAGTAGGATTTCTTACCTAACATTTATGGAATTGAGCACTGCATGTATTCACGAGGATGCTGGAAAGGAGTGCTATACCTGGGTTCATATGTACAAGAAAAGAGGATTGTTGCTTTCAAGGCTGTATTTATTTGTTGTTCCAATCACTGCTAGGACCATTGATAGTCTCATAGTATTAATTACTCACATAGGTGCTCTCTATGGATGTTGTTGTGGCATCTTTGCACCTTTTTCCAGATTCGCAACTAGGAAGTATGGAATGTTTATTTCGGATTGATCCCAGAGATGTAGGATTTTGCCAATCTAACTAATAAAGGATTTGGGGTTTTTCGGCTTGTGTATCTGTGTTTTATGAGTGAGTATAGCTCTCTGATGTTTTCTTTTCATATGAATTTTTTTGATGGTATGAGATAGTGCTTGGTTGCTCTTCATGATAGATTCTCAAGAGATAGACTTGGCTTGAGGGAAGGCTCTTCTCCTCAAACCTGGAGGCTTACCATTGATATACTACAATAACTCTACGAGTCTGTATATAGCATGATTGAAGGACTAAATCACTTCATAGCACATGGACTATGCTAATGGATGGCTTTGAATAGGGACTCTCTATAGGCCTGTGGTGCATTGAACTCGGTTCCAAGACCTTGTGATTGCCCCAAGGGGGTTGGTGACCAGAACTACACCTAGTAGGAACTCTACTTTTTGGATAACTATTTGCATTCCAGGAATGCTTGAACTATTTATGCTCTCTGTGTTAAGGGTTTTATTACCTGCTCAATATTACAAGAAAAGAATCTAAAGAGTTTCTTGAAGCTATCTTGTCCCAGTAAAGTTGCTGGCTATAAGGAGACACTGTGTGGAGTTAGACCTGCTCTATAAGTCACAAAGATCTGAGTAATTGTTTTTTTCCAAGGAAGTAATTCTCTGGTTTTACAATGCTCACTTAATGCATTGTAGGCCAACACATAAAAAATGTAGCATTGATCCCTCTTGACTCCTATAAATGAGGAAATTGGATAATACTGTGGCAAGTTCAAAGGAAGAATGATGAATTGATAATTGTCTGGGATAGGGAACTTGGTTCATGCATGATGTAGAAATTGCTCTCTTGTGATGGATGTGTTTTTTAAGATACTCATAGGTTTGATAATAGTTTTGAAGATCTTGTGACTCACTCCTGTGGGATTGGTCTGTAATTACCCTCTATACCAGTTTTGGGAGAAACTTGGTATGATTAGGGGCATATGACTGACATTATTTCTTCTGTTGCCTACATGTTTTATCAATCCCAAAATGAATCACTTTGTGATGCCCTCACCTGATCATACAGACTAGAACTTGATCACTCATTGTTTCTCTTTTCACATGAAACGGCTTGCATATATCTAAAATTCCAGGCACTAAAAGCATCAGTGTGATTTGATACAGTCATCATCTTAGCCTTGTGACTAGTAATTGTTGGATTAATCAAATAAATATTTCATTACAGGCCTGCACATATTGAACATCTGCATTAATCATTCTTGCCCCTGTTAGATGATGTGACATTATGATTTGCAGAAATTGCTCTAGACCAAGCATGTCTACTTAGCAAGGAATATACATGGCTTTATTCACTAACTGTTTTTTTAGTTGTCATCCATATAGCTAAGCGCTTGTGATTAAGTGATTGTGACTTGACCTTAGAAACATTCAAACAATGCAAATGTATAAATAATGTTTTAGCTCAAAACTTCAAGGAAGGCCAATACACATGGTCAAGCACTTAGAATCTCCATATGAAACAAAAAAATCTCCATCAAGACAAAGATGTTTGAGTCTTCAATCCTTTGAGATTTCCTAAATTCTAACCATGGATTTGAACCTACCTAGCTTCACTCCATCCAAAGCTTTAGTTATCATATCTACACATTGTTGTTGAGAAGAAACATGTGAGAGTTCAATTTATTTGATTGTAATATTCTCCCTAACATAATGATAATGTACTTCAATGTTTTTTATCCTACTATGATAAATGACATTAGCTGTAGGATGCAAAGAACTTATGTATCTCCAAAAATGTAAAGAGTAGATGACTTCACTACCAGATCTGACTATAGTGTCATACTCCACATAGTTTCCTATTTTTCATTTTCCAACCCTCTTTCGGTGAAAGAGAAATCGTGGGCTGCTTCTTGGATGACCAAGACAGAAGCTTTGAACATGCAAATGAAAGATATCTAGAGTTACTCCATCTATCATCTTTTAATCTTGTGCAATCTGTATTAGAGGTGTATGAGTAGAATATGCCTTCATTAATTTTCCCTTTTAGATACTTGATAATTCTTTTGTCTATCTCCATGTGTGGCTTCCTAGGTGTATGCATAAATTGGCTCAAAACACTTAAACTACAAAAACAACTCTCTAGTGAGAGTAGAAATGTTGAGACTTGCCACCAAGCTTTGATAGATTGTTACATCTTCAATTAATGTTCCTTCATGATCACTTAATTTGGAGTTTATTTCTATGAGTGTACCTACAAGCTTAGCATCTCTATTTTGAATTTGGCTAACATATCTATAATATACTTTGTCTGACTAAGATACATACACTTGTCTATATATACTACTTTTAATCCAAGGAAGTAAGTGAGCTTCCCTAAGTCTTTGATCTTGAATTCCTCCTTCATTTGTATCTTGATTCTTTTAATACCTTCAACATCATTTGTGCGAGTACAATATCATCTTTATATACAAAAAGGTATATGACTTCTCCATGTGTTCTCTTGATGAAGAGCGAAGGATCTACTTTGCTCACTATGAACCCTTGTCCCTATAAATAAGTCAGAAGCCTAGGAGTCCAAGCTCTTGGAGATTGCTTTAGCTCATATAGGGTCTTCCTTAATTTGCAAACATGTTCAAGACAATGTGAGTCTACCTCTTTTGAAATCCATCCATTGAGAAATGCATTCTTCATATCCGTCTGAGCACACCTTTTGAAAATATGCCTAGCTTTTTACTTGTTTATGGTTACATCTAAGTTTTTCTTTATGGTGTAATTCCATTTGGTTCTAATGACTTTCATGGTTGGAGTCTTGGGTACTACCTCCCAAGTATTGTTTTCCTATAAGGGTTCAATCTCTTCTTCCATTGCATGCTTTTATTGTGGTTTCAAGGACTAGTGAGAGTTGCATAGTTCAAATATCCTAAAATGGATCTATATAAGGTAACATCTTTAAAATTTCCTCCCTCATGTGCACTTAGCTTTACATTTACCTTCATAGGATTTACAATTTTCTTGCAATTACACATGCCGTACTTTGCAAGTACATCAAGAATATAATTCCTTTGCATGAGGCATAGGCCTTCCTTCTTGTAGATTATTTATATGCCAAAGAAGTAGTTCAATTCTCAAAGATATGAGATGTTGACTTATTCTCCAAGCTTCTTCTTGACCTCTCTAATTCTCACTTCATCATTCCCTTTAAGAAAAAGATCATCAATAGCAATGCAAATGTACACAATAAGATCACCTTCCTTCTTTATGTAGAATGATGAATCGACATCACTTTGTTTGTAGCCACATTTGTTTAAGTATTCCACTAGCCTTTCCTTCAAAGCTCTTGGGGATCTCTTGAGATCATAGAGAGCCTTCTTTAACCTTCACACATGATGATGATACCTCCAAGCCTTTAGGCTGATCCATGAAAATGGTCTCCTCTAGGTCCACATTCAAGAAAGCATTCTTCACATCTAGTTGGTGGATCTTCCCACCCTTTGAGGTTGCAATTGCAATGAGAGTTCTTACCATTGTCATCCTTGCTAGGTATCTCAAAATCTCTTTAAAGTCAATGCCATAGATTTGTGCAAAACCCTTGACAACCAACCTCACTTGGTACCTAAATATGCTACCATCATAATTCCTCTTTACCTTGTATACCCATTTTTTACCTAAAACCTTCATGTCCTTGGATTTAGGCACCACTAACCAAGTGCGGCTCTCCTTCAATGTTTTTACCTCTTCTTGCATGACTAGGTTCCATTTTTCATGTTCTTGCATCCTCAAAACAATTAGGCTCTTCACATGCAACTACCTAACTCATGTCTGCATAATGTTTGGAAATGAAAGAGTCATAAGTTAATCACTAAATTGGATACATTTCTCTTATTGAGCTTCTTCTCTCTTGAGGCACTTGAAAAGGCCTTTTTCTTCATGCTTTTGATGTGTTTGTACGAGGAATTTTTATCTTTTCAGACTCTCCTTCACTAATGTTGTTCATCTCTATCACTAGATTGCCTTGATCATGTTCTTCTTCCTTGCCATTTCTTCTTGTACAAATTTCTTCACTTAAACTAGACATGCTTCTCAATCTCCCTTTCCATGGAGATGTGTGGTGGCCCTCTAATCTTTTCCTTGAAGTTGAAGAACTAAAAATCTCCACACTTTCTTGGTCTTCTACATGTCTCCTCTTGGCATCATGTATGTCTTCAACTTGCAAATGAATCTTTCACACCATACCATGGTAGAAATTCATCAAATATAACATCTATAAAAAATTTGAGCTCTTTGATTTTGGGATCATATCATCGTAAAATATTTTGCTTACTTGAATACCCAATAAATATACACCTTTCAGCTTTTGCTTCAAGTCTATGCCTCAATTCATAAGGCAAGTGCACATAACATACACAATCAAAAGTCTTGAGATGCAATAAATGTAGGTTTTTATCCTATCATGCTTCATATGGACTTAAAGCATGTACATCTGAAGTGCAACACCTATTCATCATGTGGATGTTTGTACTTGCTGCATCTACCCAATAGAAATGGGGGTCATTAATCTCTTTGAGCATCAATCTTGCCACTTAAGTTATGTGCCTATTTTTTGTCTCTAAAATCCCATTTTCTTGGGGTGCATACCTACATATATTGGCTTTTGATGCCATTATGACTTACAAGTTAACCCTTTGGAGAAGTATTCTAGCCCTCCATCGAATCCAAAAGTCTTTATGTACCTACCCATCTCCTTGTCAACAAGTGATTTCAAGACTTTAAGGTAACTAAACACTTTAGCCATTGACTTCATGCAATACAACCATGTCATTCTTGCATGATCGTTAATGAAGATAGAAAAAATACCTATTTCCTCCCAATGAGGGCTCTTTTGTTGGTCCCCATGCATCAATGTGAATGAGGTCAAAGGAAAATCTGCTCCTTTGTGTACTCTTCTTGAATGGAAGCCTTGCCTACTTCTTGAATTAACATAATTCACACAAATGTTTCATAATTTGATATTGGAAATTTGGAAGACCACTTACCACACCTTTCCTTTGTGTATCCTCAGCTTTTGAAGGTTTATGTGAAAGATTCTCTTGTTCCACAAATTCGTTTGAGCCATTTTCTTGCTATCAAATGTCAAATAGACCAATGTGATGAGGGTGGCCTTATCTTCATAGTGAATAACCTTCCTTCATTTTTTTACTTTAGCTATCATCTTTAGACTTTCTTTGGATATTCCTCAAAGTTGTTGTTGAATTTGACTACTTACCCACTTTAAACCATCTCTCCAATTGAACTAGATTCTTTGTGATTGCCAGCACATGTAACACATCTTTAAGACACTTTGAATTCTGATTTTCATCCAAAGTAGCATCGCCTATATGTGTGATCCTATGGTTGGTGTCATCCCTTGTTTCTACATTCCCTTGTGTGCTTGGTTCATGCAAATTACAAAACATTTCCCTATTGCATCTCATGTGATTTGAACATCCACTATCTATGTACGATCTCATGTCTATGCCTTCTCTCCTACTGTTTGTCTGCATCATGGCTAAGAGATTATCATTCTCTAATGTTTTTGAAGTGTTCGCAAAGTTACCTTTGATTCTTCTTGGGGCCTCCTTGGTTGTCCTTTGAGTAATAGTGCCTTGCAAAATGGCCCAGCGTTCCACAATTGTAGCATTTCTTTGTGTAGTCCCTTCCTTGATATCAATCTTCTCTTCCTCTAGCTCTTCCATATCTTCAACTCCAAACTTCTTGATCATTGCTTGATATTTCATCTATCTTTGCCTTGTCCATTAATTGAACCTCTCTTTCCTTTGCCGTTACCTACATAATAGACTTAGGCTTCATTGTGCTTTTAATGACATCCATTGAGGTTTTAATGACATCCATTGAGGTTCATCTCCTTGGTCACCATGAGTGTGACTAATTTGATCAAATTTTTTTAATGGGCCCCTCACATATACAGAAGTTTTGAATGACCTCCATTTATCATCATCACTCAACCCATTCAATGTATGAGCTACCAAATCATCATTACCGATGGAGCTGCCTATTCATCCTATGGCATCTGCACTCTCTTTTACTTTGATGATATAATCATTGATGTTGTTATTTGAAGCCTTCCTTAAGTTTTTCAACTCATTCCTGAGTTGAATCTTTAGTGCCTCGTGGAGATGGAGTATAATCTCTCAATTGTCCACACCTTCTTGGATGATTTCAAGTCTTGGATGTGACCAATCATTCTAATACTAATATGTTGAGATAAGATGAATATGACTCTCCTATCTCTTTCAATTTACTTATTCACTTTCCTTTCTTGTGCTTGAGGGAATGGATCTCCATATTGAGGCTTAGGATCAACTCCACTAACTAATCTCCATAGTCCCTTGCCCATGAGCATGTTGGAAATTAGCTCACTCCTCAAAGAGGTAGTGGGAAATGGCTAAATTTAGGGAAGTATAAGAAAATATAATGACTAACTAAGCAAGAAGGCTACATGTAGCAACTTCTTTACACTTTGAACTAACTTATGAAGAGAGTACAAGTTGTGTACATACACTCTAAACTTGGATTCATACATATATAGACTGTGAAGAAATGCTCCTACAATTTTGCAAGAATCTCTCAATCAACCATTTAGCTTTTTTGATAATCTATGACTTACGAAAATGGTTGTGACTCCTTGGTAGCCTAATCTTTGATATGAAGCCTTTAAATGATATTTGGAATTGTAATCCACAACTTTTAGACTTCACCTAACATTTACAACAAATATTTGAAACACCTATACACCACAACAGAACATTGGAACAACACATGAACATCAAAACACCAACACATCTGAAACACTAGAGCACATCAGGACATCCCAAGAAAAATGTTTGATTCACTTTTAACTTTTAGCTAAGGTTTAGGGCTTGATTGTTGCTCTAGCACAATGGTAAGTACCACGTTAAGAAGCTCCACCTCCTTAATGTCAATCCGCAGAAAAGATAGGAGTGATATGAAGATCGTGAATGTGAGATGTAGTGAGAGTGAAGGTGAGAAGCATAGAGATGCACACACACATACACACACACAATGAAGAGACAAGCAAGACACAATGGAAGGTAGGAAAATAGACTCTATTCTCAAGATCTCAATGACAAGCTCAAAATAGCTCTAAGCTCTTCTCTACTCATACAAGCTAACCTCAAAAATGAGCTCTCTAGCTCTTTTTATAGTTTTTAGACTAGTTTTAACCGGTTTCACATCTAGTGACCGACATTGTTAAAAAATAGGTTCTAGGTGCTATTTGAAAGGGTAAACGGGATCCAAAAATAGCCAAAATTGGTAGGCTTGTTCTACCTAAGCTCCTCAAGCTCGAGGACTCCTTGGCTTGCACAAAATGGAGCGACTAATTACAAAAGGGGTTTTTCTATGTTACATATGGTACAAAAGTGATGAATCATTGTTGAGAGTTTGAAAAGTATTTTAAAACATATTTCTTTGAAAAATTAATCTGCGTAGCTCCCCACTACTTCGTTGTGATCCGCCTTCACATGCTTCCGCATTGTCTGTGCCTCTGGCTACTGCCAACACCCCCCTCCCTCTCGCTTCTGTCGTCCTCGACAAAAACTTGTTGGGGGTTCTGTCGGATATAGTTTTGTAGGAGGTCCTGGAGTACATGTGAAGAGAGATGGTGGATGCAATCCAAAGATGAGTTGGTGCTACTACAATTGGCTTCACACCAGCCAACTGAGACTTCAGAGTTGATTAGTAGACCCTTTGATCTTCCTAAATAGATGACTAGCTCCCAAAAACTTGCTATTTTTGGACATACACTTGCTGGGAAAACTGAACAGTGCTCTCAACCTGGTAAGAATTAGATAAATTCCTTTTGGGCATAGCAAATAGACTTAGAAAGGTTCCAAATACAAGTTAAAACACTTCAAACGATGGACTGAGCATTGAGAACAAGATTCATCAATTTTTGGAACATGCCCACCATTCTCGAAGCTCTATAGAGATAGACCAGTGAGTAGTAAAATACCGATATCTCCCAGACTATGACCATGACAATTGGTATGCAAAAACTAGACAGTAAGAGCTATTCAATGCACGTTAAAAAACTGAAAAAGGTTGAGTAGAACTCGAGATATGACCTTCTGAAGTTACTGCTCTGAGTGAGTATAGCAGAGAACAAAACAGAGAAGTAGATGATGATAAATGTATAGATTCACATATGATGACAACCACATTGGCAACGAATATTTGCACAATGGGAGTAGAACGACAAAGCTATGGAGTAAGCTCTTCAATCTCTACAAAATGACATGAAGTGGTCATGTACAAGGCTTGCTAATCGCCTCTTCCTTCTTGCTCTTTTTATAGCTATTCTTGGAGGGAGTTTTGAATTCGAATTCGAATGGCTCCACCTAAAAGTGATCCCCAAAGTTAGGACATATTCCCTCACCTCAAAAATTCTTGGTTTTAGGTAGTTAGAGCCACGACTTTGCTTTTACATCATGGATGAGGTAAGCCATCCTTTTCCTTTTTCTTTTTTCAATTACAAGAGATAAAAATGAACTCTTTTACAAGAGGTGTTCACGTGACTACACATGTGACTTACAAATGATCATAATATCAAGCATGTAGGCTTGGGTAAAATGCACCAACAGCTCCCCCTCAAGCCTAACATGCTTGACCTCCAAATAAGTCTTCAATTGTCCTTGATTTCGTGCAAGCCAATCATCAACTTGAATCTACTTAACTTTGTACCATCAAGAGATTTAGTCAACATGTCTTCACATTGCATATCTGTAGAGACATAAGATAGTTGAATATCCTTGCTCATTAGCTTCTCCCTTACATAATGGTAGTGGACTTCAATATGCTTGGTTCTAGCATGGTATACCGGATTAGCTGCAAGATGTAGTGAGCTTGTGTTGTCACAAAAATGTGAGGTGTTGAAGAATGAAGTCCAAGATCTGTGTACAAAGACTTTAACCACATGATTTCGTGAGTTGCATTAGCCAAACCTCTATATTCGGCTTCGGTAGAAGATAATGCCACGGTTGGTTGCTTCTTCGATGACCAAGAAATGACTTTTGAACCTGCAAATGATATATACCCGGATGTGCTTCTTATATCATCTCTAGATCCGGCCCAATCTGCATCTGAGTAGACCTTTAGCTCAATATCTGAAGTATATGAATAAAACAAACAGTCATTCATGGTCCCCTTTACGTACTTGAGAAATCTCTTGGCCGCTTCCATATGTGGTCTTCTCCGCTTATGCATAAACTGACTCAATATGCTAACACTATAGCATATATCCACCCTTGTCAGTGTTGCATAGTTCAAACTTCCAACCAAGCTTTGATAGCTTGTGATGTCTTCAATTTGCTCTCCTTCATCCTTGTGCTTCATGAAAAACAGAATGGTCCACCTGCTGCAATCATCTATGAAAGACACATAATATCTTGAGCCTGATATAGATAGCTCCTTACTTGGACCCCACACATCCGTGTGCACTAGATCCAAAGGATTTTGATACATATATCCTTTCTTATTGAAAGGTTGTCTATGAGCCTTGCCGAGTTGACAAGCTTCACACTTATAAATCATGTGTTGCCTTGTGATATTAGGCAAACCAAGTACACTTTGGTCCCTACAAATTTGTTTGAGTGTCCTCTCACCAATGTGAGCAAGCCTTTTGTGCCATATCACCAACTCTATTAGAGTTTGAGATCCATAGCTAAATAAAGCTATGTTCTTTGTATCTTCCACTTCAAAAGTGAAGAGCCTTCCTGTCTTTTGTCCTTTGGCAATCCTTCGAAAGCCTTGCCTTGGGTCTTCAACATATGCTGCAAATCGGTTGAATCTAACCTACAATCCTTTTTCAACAATCTGTCCAACACTTATTAAATTTTTGGTAATTGTAGGGACATACAAGACTTTGCTTAAGAGGTTCATATTCCCATCTGATGTCTTCACATTACCTATCTTCTCCACTGACTGCTTTGTGTCATCTCATGTCTGCACTTCATGCTTGTTATGAGGATCTTCCAAATCAGAAAGTAAAGCCACATTTCTTGCTACATGGTTTGAGCATCCCGAATCAATGTAAAATATGTGATCATCATCCTTACCCTTCTTCATTGATAGATTCATAATCAATAATGAATCTTCTTGAATTTGGTCCTCTGCATAGTTATTGTAATCTCTTCTTCCTCTATGGCCACTTTGATAGTTGTTGTTGTTGTAGTAGTTGTTGTTGTTGTTGTTGTAGCCTCCATTGTACGTGCCTCTACTTGATCCATAGCCACCTCTATTGAATCCTCTTCCTCTTGTGTTCCTTGGGTTCCTGAAACATTCTTTAGTAGTATGATTAGATAAGCCACATATATTGCAAGGTTGAGATGATTGGAATCTTCTCCTGCCTTGCTTTCCACCTGCGCCTCTTCCTATAGCTCTTCCTCTACATGGAAAGTTTGCTTGGAAAGAGCTACCTTCATCTTCATTCTTCCTATTCTTTGACTTGTCCTTGACCTTAGCTTTATCAGAATATAAGGCAGAAGTTTGATTACCTCTTGAGGACTCACCACCTTTGCTAATCTTTGCTTCATGAGTGAAGAGTTGGCCCATGAGTGTGTTGAGGTCGGGTACATGCATATCCATGTATAAATCCATGGCTATTGTGAATGATTCCCACTTGTCGTCTGCTTTGATTCCATTTATGATTTGTCTAATGATTTGCTCCTCTTCAATTACCTCTCCAATGCTTCCAAGTTGGTCGAAAATCTCCTTCATCTTTGTGACATAATCAATCACATTTTGCTTCGGGCTTTTCTTCATTGTTGTGAACTCCATCCACAATTGGTTCTTCCTTGCTCGAGTGTTGGAAGAGAAGAAAGAAGAAAGTGCATTCCAGGTCTCTCTTGATGTCTTGCATCCCTTGACATGAGGTAAAAGAAAATCAGAGATTGAGTTTAGAATATAGGACCTTGCAAGTGCATCCTTCAAACACCAATTTGAAAGTCCTTCCACTTCTTCATGTGATGGTTGCCCTTTGTTCCTCATGGTTGGCATTGCTTCATCTCCGGATATGAATCCATATAGATTCCTCCCTTGAAGGTAAGCCTCCATCCTTAGAGACCATGCCGGGTAGTTTTTTCGATCCAATTTGTCAATTGTTGATGGAAATCCATCTCCCATGTTGCTTGACTATGCTCTGATACCACTGTGAAGAGAGATGGTGGATGCAATCCAAAGATGAGTTGGTGCTGCTACAACGGGCTTCACACCATTGAAAATAGGGGAACAACAGACCCTAACCGCCTCACATGGAAGTGAGAGGTTTCTCCAAGTTGGGGCAAAGAATGAGAGGAGAGGTTCACCCACGCTCATGGAGCAATGGCAACAATGGCCAACGTCACAAGGAGCAAAGGGGAACATCCTCCCAACCATGCACACACACATGCAAATCCATACACCAAGACCAACGCTAGTGCACACAAGGAGGCAAGAGAGTAACAAATGACACCTTCTTCCATTACCAAAATGGAGGCCAAGGCCATGGCCAAGGGCCCCCCCTTTACAAGAAATGAGCCTCTATTTATAGGCTCAGCACATTCTCCCATGTGCTCTTTTTGACTAGTCAAAAAGGAGCACATGCTCATCTCTCTCTAAATCTTTGTGAATATTCTCCAACAACCAACTCAAAAGAAATGAAGGCGTGGGAAACTTCTACGTGGGGATTTCTACATGTGCCAAAAAGCTACATTATTTGAGAGGCTTCAAAACCATATCCTAAGGGAAATATCAAAAAAAGGGGCTTAGGAGAGTGTTCATATGGACATCTCCTAAATACAAAAAAGAGATATTTTTATGAGGGCTAGAGGGTGCCATTGCATGAGGAAATTGTGGGCAACCCTTATAACAACACCCTCCTCCTCCTAGACTTTGTCGTCCTCGACAAAGCTAAGGGAGAAGCTTATAGTGCCGAACTGGTCCAAGTTTGGAGTTTTCAACTCTTCAAATATGCAGTAGTTTCAATCTGAATTTTGCAAGGCTGCAAATCTTTTGAATCAGCAAGCCGTCTGCTTTCAAATCTCTAATCCAGCAATGCTGAGCGACACAATCCCCTTGGGGGGCAGTCAGCCCAGCATGTATCCAAATTTGTAAGTCTTTAAGTCTTTCAGGCCTGCAATGCTGAGCGACACAATCCCCTTGGGGGGCAGTCAGCCCAGCCTCCTTCCCATGTGCCTTCACTCAAAAGCTCCAATACCTGAAAATTAAACACACACAACAAGTAGACTGATTTTTGAAAAGAAGCAGCCAAAAAATGTTAATTCCATTTTTAGTTTCCACTTCAGGGAGCATCTTTCACCTAGGACTCTCTTCTAATGAGAAGAGCTCCTGAAAGTCTTCTTATCTCTATAGTCCAAAGATGATGCCAAAATCTGTAATCTCCAAGTGAGTGTGACATATTGCATTGCATAGCATGAGATGAATATGTAGTAGCATGCTTAAGTTATGTTCCTTCCATCATTCATACTAAGCTCTTAGTCAATCAAGTTTGAATTTTAACTTGAGTGTTCTGTGCTCATAAAATGAATAAACAATAGTGCAACATTATGAGTCCTGTCATTTTACAAGCTTTCCTGAGATTCAAACAAATTATCCAACACTATTCCTGCAGATCATCAAATCATCCATAGGAGATAAGAAGGATCAATGCTGAAGTTCTAAGTGTGTTAGCCTATAATGAACTATGACAAATTAAGCCTTAAATGAAGAATGTGGAACTAGAGAGTTACTTCCCTAGCAAAATACAATCGCTCATACAGTGACTTCTCACGTAATTTAAATCCAAGTTTGAAAATTGTCAACCCCCTATGTGCATGTTCACCTGCAAGTATCCTTAAAACAGTACATGCTCACATCATGATAACATTTTGCAGTACAAGCATTATGCACCCAACCTAGGAATTTTACTAGAAGCAGCCAATTGCTCTAAAAACAGTAGAATCAAGAGAGATGCATCTTCATGTAGCAAGAGCTGTGCAATCTTGGATCCTATTTTCTACAAGTGGGTCAATGGATACAAAACATCAAGCAAGATTCATACCATCGTGACCTTTGTACTATACAAACATATAAGCAATTTAATCATGTCCAAAGAGTATGATAAAAGTATGCAGTAGAAACTCCACAAGACCACGAAGCACCAACCGCAGCCTTTCAAACCTGCAATACTAAGAGTCAAAGGATATTGAGTTCATATTTAGCAATTGAAGATAAAATTCACTTCGAAAGATTAGACAAGGACTTAGCAACCCCAAAAAGTTTCTTTAAGACATTTTGGTTACCATAATGGACAGCTTCCCCAAGGAGAAGAGTTACCAACACTCCAGTCACCTACATTCTTGCAACCTTCCCATTAAGCAAGAAGATCATATATATGATAATTGCATAGATAAGAGGTGCCTAAATGAGTCAACAATCCAACATGTGCATTACTCCTTAATGGGGCACCAACAGAGAAAGCAGATATCTCTTGAAGCCAAATAACAAAATGTAGCCGCATGAACCTTAGGCCAACTCTCAAACCAAAATTGGACAACCTTTAGTGTTCATGAGAGAATGAGGTGCATGCCCCCTTAAAGGCTTTCACTTAGATTTGAACAAACATAATATCACTCAAGAGGAATGTGGATCTCTAAGAGGGTAGAGACTTGAACCTCCTATTTGTAAGAAGTGCATCATCCAAAAAAGTAAAGCTTATTAGATGCCAACCCCAACATATAAGAGACCACAAATTAAGGTGTTCTTGAGGAAGAAGCTCCAAAAGAAAACAAGTCTCTCAGTCATGGCCAAGAATTACTCCTCGTTTGCATAGAAAGTGAACATGCAGCAGAGTCCACCTTTGGTGGTCTAAATCATAAGGCTGGAAACACAATCTTGATGTTGATCTTTCAAATCTGTTAACAATGAACTCGAACACTTTTGCATTTTTGACTTCTTATCTTCAATAAAGCATTCATACATGAATAGAGAAATTGAGCACAAGCATCAAGTTGCCACAACGACATAACATCTTTGAAATAGAACGCTCTGTATGTAAACATTTTTTTTGAAGAGCACAAGAGGCTACCCATGTGAACCTTCATACCTGCAAACAGCCACAAACCAACAAGCAAAAACTTTTTGCACAAGTAACCTTATGAGAGAATAACCATAATCTGATTATGTGAATGATGGCCTGATTCAACAATACAAGGGTTCAAAAATAGAAATGCTCAGGTTGGACCAAAGAGCATCCATTCTGTCTCGATTGCACATATCTTACTACGTGGCCACTCATTCACAAGTACGAAAAACTCACAGAATACCGCTCAAAGACCTATGTCACCATACATTCGATTGGCATGCAAGTTCATTAGCAACATGTTACAATACCCCAGTGAGCATCGAAGAGGTGAAAAGCTTCAATGTGACACCCCTATCTACCTGCAAGTGGTGTAAGGAAGTGTGGACACAATCCCCCTAGAGGGCAGTCAGGCCAACATGCATCCCTTTGTGTAGTCCCATGTTAGAGCAATAGAGCCTCAACCAAGATCGTGGTTTAAATGAATCAGTAGCCCTCTAAGTTAACACATGTAGCACTTCCTTGTGGGCTTCAGAACCTGCAACTCCTACCTGCATCACGAACAGAAATCGTCCAGACATTGCCATTTCTTGTAAAGAGCATCCTAGTACCAAAACATTAATACATATGGCATGTCTGTAAATGCTAGTCATAGGCTCATCTCAAATGAATATGTGAGCCGTTCATCAACTTGAGAGCCCTCCCTCACGAATATCATTAGATATAATAAGTTTTGCAAAGATAGTGATGTCATTCTGTTATGAGACCCAACTGTTACAAGGTGTACTCTCAGACAGCTACAATGGTGTTGTGCCAGCTATTCGAGACATTCCTTAAAGTAATGCATAAAAATGATCATGCCTTTTGCCAGAAAACATCTCATTCAGACATAAGATTGCAAACATGCTTCCCATGGTTCAAGAATAACATTGGTGCAAGCGAAAACTGAGAAGAACTTCAAGCCATGATAGAGAAAGGCACATAGACTTTGCAGAATAGTTAACCTTGCCATGAACGATATCAAGAGTATACTCACACGAATGCAAGGAATGCGATGCTTGGATGGGCAAAGTGCCTTTCCTTGGTAACAGAAGAGCGATGCAACATTATGGATCCATAAAGGAAATGCTCGTGACTCTAAAAGAGCTGCCATTTCATGTTTCATGTCAAACTGCTTGTATACCATAGTGAAAGAAGCCAGATCATGCGGACTGAAATGCTTCAAAGTTGACAGCACTGCCATACGAAACCCCCTTACAGAAGCTCATGACTCCATGGCAGCTTCTACCACTGCTCGTTTCTGAAGTAGCAACTCTAATTGCTCATTTTCTATTAAAATATCCAGCATGAAATGTAATGACTGGAAATTGTTAATGCATGTTACTAGACGTGCAAGAGATGCAAAATCCCTTCTGAAATGTATGCTTCGACCCGAGTAGCTGCAAATGATAAGAGCACGTCTATGCCATCAAGACATGCAGAAGACATATAGAAATGATGGGCACGAATAAGCAGTTCACCCTTACAGGAGTGAGGCACTTCATGCCCACTTATTGAGATATTTAGTAAAGCATGTCCCATCTCAGGTTCAGGCATTGCATTATGAATGGGGAGGGGGAATATGATGAATTGGAGAACGAGCCCAGCACAAAGGTTTTCAAGCACAAAGAGAGACCGCAATCGTTGTTCAAGCAATGAAGGATGCAACCAGAGAATAGGGTCCACCCTTCACAGAGAAGAAATAGACTTCACATCTTGCAAATAGACTGTCAACTTCCCAACATCGAGTTTACGCAACAAAATGGAGTTGTACTAGGACACCATGTCAATTGCAAAACATAAAGTGACCGACCAAAATATTACGATTTTATATTTAATGACATGTATATGTTTGAACCCTAGCTATCCTCCAAAAACTACATTCATCATTGGTCACAACAATGCTCAGATGTAGCACAAACAAAGATAAGTGCCCTCTTTGGATCCTGGTGCATCACGTCGAAGTGTACACATGCCTTCCTGGCACGACACAGTCGGCAAACGCCAAAATTTCCAGAAGCAAGAACGAGATGAGCGAACATTTGTAGATTCTTATCACCTGGTGAGTTGATGGGGGAGCACACATGGAGCTTGACCCCAATATATCAACCACACCCAGCACGGGAGCAGACATATAATACGCCCACACAGAAAAATGATCCACTGAGCACGACAATCGATCAAGAACAGTGGGGAGCCTATTGTTCGAAGACGACATGGAAGCACCGACCAAAGGAATTAGGACCCGAAGGAGCTTGACCTTAGGAGCAACATGAATCCATGCAGGAAAGCTTGTACTAATTCGAGACAGAGGAGTGTTGATCATGCCAACTGAGGTGCTAACAGAAGGGGTGCAGACCGCTTGCTCGACCCCATCCTTGAGCACATACATAGTGCATGCTTTCCACCATGGGAAGGAAGCACCATACGACAAAAACACCGAGATCCCCAAAACGCCGAGCCAACATGAAGGTGGAACACCGGCCATTGCAAGAAGAAGCGCAGAGCAAAACGATGGGCACGCGCAACCCAAGAAGACCCTAAGCAGCGAGAGAGCGGAGCGCCAGGGACAGTTGTGTCCTTCAAGAAGAAAGAGAGCCATAGCTCCAATCTTCACAGCGCTGCAAGCTTCGACATGCAGAGGGAGCAGGAGGGCCCAACCCCGAACAGGAGTAGGAATGCGGACGACTTGGGCATGAGATAGGAAAAGGGAGAGAGAGAGAGAGTGCCAGTGACTACTTAACTCCTCTCACCTAACGCATGTTCCCATGATCATACGAGTTAAGGCATTTCAAACAATGGAGAGGGAGGTTATCGCCCACTCACGCCTCAAGCGGTACACACCAGCACATACATAAAAACGAGAGGGAGTATTGAGGGCCTTCCGCGCTTTATCAAACCAATGATTTATCATATGGATGAAAAAAGCTACTCGTGGATAATAGAAAAAACTCCAATCTTTTGTTTTTATTAAAAAAAATGAAGAGAGGGAAGGAAAAGAAAGGAGCCTCCACCCATCCCACTTTCCAAGGAAATCATTATAAGAGAAGTGACAGAAGTGGACAGTGATATCCATTGTGTGTGTGGAGGTGTGTGTGTGTGAGAGAGAGAGAAGGAGGAGGGGTTTTAGGGGAGAGTTTTTGTGCATCAAACAAAATAAAGAACTATACTAGTTAGAAATTAACAAATGAGAGGTACCCTTGACCAACCAAAGGCCACACGTACTCATCCTTCTCCAAGTGTCAAGGTGCATCTCACGAAGTATGGACACGCAAACTTGGAAAAACCAACGGCTAAAGGCCGACGTCCCCGGCAACGGCGCCAAAATTTTGAAAATAGGGGAACAACAGACCCTAACCGCCTCACATGGAAGTGAGAGGTTTCTCCAAGTTGGGGCAAAGAATGAGAGGAGAGGTTCACCCACGCTCATGGAGCAATGGAAACAATGGCCAACGTCACAAGGAGCAAAGGGGAACATCCTCCCAACCATGCACACACACATGCAAATCCATACACCAAGACCAACGCCAGTGCATACAAGGAGGCAAGAGAGTAACAAATGACACCTTCTTCCATGACCAAAATGGAGGCCAAGGCCATGGCCAAGGCCCCCCCCTTTACAAGAAATGAGCCTCTATTTATAGGCTCAGCACATTCTCCCATGTGCTCTTTTTGACTAGTCAAAAAGGAGCACATGCTCATCTCTCTCTAAATCTTTGTGAATATTCTCCAACAACCAACTCAAAAGAAATGAAGGCGTGGGAAACTTCTACGTGGGGATTTCTACATGTGCCAAAAAGCTACATTATTTGAGAGGCTTCAAAACCATATCCTAAGGGAAATATCAAAAAAAGGGGCTTAGGAGAGTGTTCATATGGACATCTCCTAAATACAAAAAAGAGATATTTTTATGAGGGCTAGAGGGTGCCATTGCATGAGGAAATTGTGGGCAACCCTTATAACAACAACACCATCCAAATAAGACTTCAGATTTGATTAGTAGACCCTTTGATCTTCCTAAATCCACCAAAATATCAGCCAAGTACTTTAGAACATGTATCCCAAAAGTTTAAGTCAAGACAACCAAGTTGCAAGATGACTAGCTCCCAAAAACTTGCTATTTTTGGACATACACCTGCTGGGAAAACTGAACAGTGCTCTCAACCTAGTAAGAATCAGATAAATTCCTTTTGGGAATAGCAAAGACTTAGAAATCTTCCAAATCAAAGTTAAAACACTTCAAATGATGGACTGAGCATTGAGAACAAGATTCATCAATTTCTGGAACATGCCCACCATTCTCGGGGCTCTGCAGAGATAGACCAGTGATTTGTAAAATGCAGATATCTCCCAAATTGTAAATCTAATGACCATGAAAATTAGTATGAAAAAGCTAGACAATAAAAGCTATTCAACGCATGTTAAAACACTGAAAAAGGTTGAGTAGAACTCGAGATATGACCTTCTGAAGTTAGTGCTCTGAGTGAGTATAGCAGAGAACAAAATAGAGAAGTAGATGATGATAAATGTATAGATTCACATATGATTACAGCCACATTGGCAATGAATATTTGCACAATGGGAGTAGAATGATAGAGCTATGGAGTAAGCTCTTCAATCTCTACAAAATGACATGAAGTGGTCACGTACAAGGCTTGCTAATCACCTCTTCCTTCTTGCTCTTTTTATAGCTATTCTTGGAGGGAGTTTTGAATTCGAATTCGAATGGCTCCACCTAAAAGTGATCCCCAAATTTAGGAGATATTCCCTCAGCTCAAAAATTCATGGTTTTAGGTAGTTAGAGCCATGACTTTGCTTTTACATCATGGATGAGGTAAGCCATCCTTTTCCTTTTTCTTTTTTCAATTACAAGAGATAAAACTCTTTTACAAGAGGTGTTCACATACTACACATGTGACTTACAAATGATCATAATATCAAGCATATCAAGCATGTAGGCTTGGGTAAAATGCACCAATAGTACACTAGTTGTTCACAGGCAAATAATTGGAGTACGTGTGTGGGCCTGCTGATGAACACCTCTGAATGGTATTCCCAAAAACTGGTAGTAAACACCTCTTCGAATGTCATTTTATAGCATGATGGTAAATATTTGATGCGAGAGTGCCAGGCATAACACACCCGTAGCGATGGTGTCGTGCTCATATCATACACTAAATCCTGATTACCATGCTCGAAGCCCAGGGTGTTAACATGCGATGCCTTGATGCGACAGAAGACATTGAATACTATCTGCATCATGTCAAATATTTTGATTGTCATATGGGCAGCTACATCGTCCATGCAACATAAGCGGGGGAGCCAGTGTCGAATAGTTGCCATCATATATCCTATAGTGGGCGGTCCACAGGGTGGCATGAAATATGGGTAATTGAGCTAGTCCTGGCACTGCTTGTTGTTATGTACTTTGATTGCAAAGGCCTTTCAGGAGCGGTGACGTGACATTGGTCCCCAACATGGGTTATACTTTAAATGGAGTGGTGCCTTGACCCATGTGCTCATCATTTCTGGGTATGGTTGTAATAAGTCCTGGCGCCAAATTGGTTGAAATATTTCTCCTCTTTGCACGTCCGTTGGCAAGTCTTCACGCTCAAACTGAGTTGCATGAGAGGGTTTCTTGCCTATCTCTTTTTCGATGGCCAATTGGTATTCTTCCATTAACATAAAATATGGCTTATATTGTAGCTCATGCCCAGATATATACCTACAAGGGGCCAGGTGAGCAAAATAAGGGGATTGTAAAATACGCTCCTCGATCATGGACATTGTGTGTAATTGAGCCTCCACATGTGCTGAGTGGGTCCGGCCAAGTTCTTCGACAGTCTTCATCCATGTGGGGGTAGGGAGTTCAAAGGTGGTCTGGCCTTTCATCGTGACACATCTGCCTAGGATGGGTTGTGGTTCGTAGGCTTCTACAAAAGTGTCCTTCATCGGGATAGTCACTGTTTCTTCATCCGCCAGTAGTTTCGGTGGGGAATCTGGCCTAGGAGGTGCTTCGTATGCTACTATCTGTGTTTGAAGAGTCAATACCTAGGCACATAGAGCATTGAGTTCTTCAATGATATCAGTAGATGTGGCTGCAAGAGCTGGAGATATTGTCTATATAGGTGCTCTCAACTATAGCATTTTGTGGTCTTTCTTGAGCTTCTGATATTCCTTGTTCATACTATCATAATCGTCTAGTAGTCTGACATGGTCTTCTAATAGCATCTTCATAGATTTAGAGGGGACAACTTTGAAACAGTTGGGACTCAAGGGCTCGTCCAATTGATCTATAGCAGCTTCAAGGTTCTCTCTGTTCTGTTCTTTCAAGCGTTGATTCTCTTCTTTGGCTGCTGCTAGGTGGCGTCTTAGTAATCCCATGTTTCTAGTGAGCGTGGCATTTCAAATAGTTTGAGCCCTTAACAAATTGTCCATATCTGTAATGGCCTCTTTTGTCTTCTGTTTACTTTCTAGTTCTAGTGTATGGTAGGCCTCGCGTAGCTCTTGGTTGCGGGTGTTAAGGACGGCATTCTTGATAGTTGAAGAATTTAGTTGCAACTGTAAGTCGTTTGTTGTCTGCTGTAGCATCTGATAACTGGTGCCTAGAGATGCGAATTCATCTCTTACTTGTGTCATACATGCGAACATTTGACGAAATGCGATGTCGATGGTGTGTGCTAATATTAACGGCAAAGTGAGTGAATATGCTATGGGTGTGGGTGTTGATGCAAGGGGAAGGGGAAATAGTGATGGGAAAGTGGATGCAGTGGTGACTGTGGAAAAATGTGATGTGCCTAAATGTGGTGGTGAAATGGATGAGGTGAGTGGTGGTGCAGTGGGTGGTGAAATGTCCATGTCACTAGATGTGGTGTTGAGTGTAGTGACCGTGAATAGTGGAGTGACAGTGGGTGCGTGAGTGGGTGTGAATACAGGATTTACAAAGGTTGCCGAATAATTTATAGATGGGGTCTCTTGTACTGCTTGGTGGAGAGGGGAAAGAGGAAATACAATGGGTCGGGGAGATGAGACAGGGGAGAAGGTCAATGGAGGGGGAAATGGGAATAGGGGTCTTGGAGGGATGGGGAAGGAAGGGACGGATGGAGAAATGGACTGGATAGAAGGGTGGACGTCCTAGGAGGGAGGCTAGGTTGTGTGGGTGCAGAAAGGGTGACAGGAATTGAGGCAACAAAGGCTTTTGCTACCGCACTATTGAAGGACGTGGATGGTTGAGGGGATATAGGGTGTACAGGAAAGACCCGAGGGGGGGGAGGTGAAAGAGAAGTAGTCAGTGTGGTGGGTACTTTGACAATAGTGGTGATATTTACAGTAGAAGTGTGGGACGGGGAGTCGATGATGATCATTTGTTCTGCAAAAGAACCTTCCGGAATGAGTTGTGCTTCCCTAGCCTGTTGTGAAGATTGGGCATCCATTGGTACATGAATATATTGAACCAGTTTTGATAGCAAGCGTATGCGTCGTGGGTTGAACTGTGGTAGTGGCTTTCTCTGCAAATAGTGCAATGCTTCATTAGTGCCTACTGACTTAACCAATTCTCTGAAACCTTGAATGTAAGCTTCTTCAAAGCCTCCTGTGGCAAGTTCCTATTCTACAAGTGCTTGGCTTTCTTCCTCGAAGAGTTTTTTGCATGCCCAAATTGCTTGCATGGTGCGGTATAACTTCTTGATTGCCACTGTGTAGGCCGCAGTTTCAAATGTTTTGTCTTTGTAAGTGCTTGTGTCACCGTGAGTGTCTGTGTGTTGTTCCTATTCATCAGCCTGCACCTTCTCTTGGGATTCTTGGCTGGCCTGACTAGCTTCATCATCTCTGTCTTCATCGTCAGTTTCTATCCTTTCTGCTTCAGAATTGGAGACAACTTGCTCTTGCGGTTGATCACGGGGTGTGGTAGGGTAACTCGGACTTTCATACTCCTAAGAGAAAAATTTTCCTTCTGAAAATTGAAATTCGTTTGAAAAAGCATCCTGCATTTCAAATTCAAAAGTTGTATTCGTTGGTTCGGCTTCCAAATTGGGTATAGGAAAAGTAAATGCTTCCGCACCAATGGAGGTGGGAATTTCTGCTACTGTAGTGGTAGGTTCCTGGACTGCGGTTGCTTGAGAGGTAACAATACTAGTAGTACCTTCCATAATGATCGGTCGTGACAGGTGTATGTGTATGGGTTGTATAGGCGTAGGGGGTTTCGTAGGTGACTGTTTTGGAGAGGGTTGAGGTGACGAGGACTCTAGAACTTGTAGGCATGGGATAGATCTTCGCATGCGCTTGCCTACCCATCCCTTGCTAGATTTTCTGGCTTTCTTGGTGGTCCCTTTGAATGCCTTCAATTCTTCACTTGTCATTGCATGTTCTATAGGCAAGTCATAAGACAAACACATATACACAATTCGAGTGAGAGCGCAACATCCATGGATGAATTTTTTCCTTTCCCATCTTTGCTGTGCTAGATACTACTGATCAATGATCCAATTTGCAAAATCTATGGTCTGGGGCCCAATACATGCTAAATACAAACCAAACCAAATACACTTGTGAGGCATAGTGAAATGATCCTGAGTTGGGAATGCAAAATGTTGCATACATATACGTAATGACTTAGATAGCTTAGGTGTGATGGCCGAGATGTCTTCCCATTTGATAACATCACCATGCTTCATCGGCTCTGGAATCATCCTTTCTCGCTCTGTCAACATGTGAGTTCCATGGATCTTAATTGCAGCTCGAATCAAATCCTTTGAAAGATAGAACTTCTTGAATGGGGGGTCATTTACCAAAGACGGCAGAATGAACGTGCTCGACAAGTCCTTGGTCACCAAGTAGTAGCATCTATAAAAATCAGGTTTGGGCAGTGGATCACTGAAGTATTCCGTAAAACCTACTCTCACCCAAACATGCTTTAAGTCTTCTGTATTTTGGAGCACTTCAAATTCTCTGGAGAAGAATTGATACTTGCCCCACTTACTACTGTCAAAAGTCAATGTGGCATCAAAAATAAAATTTGCGTCCGCCAAAGGTCATGCTAAACCTTGGAACCAATGGGAATTACAATGAACTTTTTCGGTATATCCCTTGGGAGGGTCATCAATCGGCATAGGTCCTGAGAATCCTTGAAATTCAGGTGGTTGTGCCGTAGGATGTGGCTTAGCAAGTAATTTGCCAAAATTGACCATCGATATACTGGGGCCAGCTTTAGACGGTCCTTCTGTCTGCATGATGATGGATGCGAGTGTGGAGAAGATCTGCTACAAAAGATTAGCATATAAGTATGGAAATTAATCATGATCCCATTAAAGTGAGACCACAATCCCTTTCCATAACCGATGTGTAACCCGTGTAGACAAGTGTTGTGAGGTGGTTTATGGAATGATTTTTGCAAAACTAATGCACGTCTCTAGACACTTGCATACTTCAGATAGTGCATACATTGCTTGATGCGATGTTATTATAAGTGATGTTGGGTTATAGTGTGTGAATTGGTACAAGGTTAATTTGTGAATGACTTATTACAAGGGTAGTGTTTAGTCAGGGTGGGAGTAATGTTAGACAACAAGTTTTGAGGAGATAGCTGGATACGTTTTGGTATCCATTTCCTAAGAGTTACTGAGCGGGTGGTATGTTTCTGCTGAGGGACAAAAGATGATATTGGATGTGGTGATATTGAGGGGTGAAGAGATTTCTGAGGGGTATATGTTACATGGCTTGAGTGTTGAGCTATAATAGACTGTTTGGGTAGCCATATCTGCGTGGGTGTGGGCTGATTAGTTAATTACTTCTTTGCGATCCAAATTTGTCGACTATTTGTACTTGTAGAAAAAGGTCAAGGAGATATCATATGCTGACTCTGCTTCTGCCTTAACTTCTTCTTATCCTTGTCTGCATTGTTGAAAACCGGTGGTGCTTTTTGTCCTTTCGGCACCCACATTTGTTTCATGCCGCTTGTTTTGTGATGCTGATACTACTGCTTTCTTTGCATAGTCTGGTTGGGTCATCGGTTTGGGTTCCTTCGTTGTGGTTGACTCCTTCATGACTAGGGTGGAGAGCTCGGGTTGATGCTCTGCTTTGGAAAAGAAGGGAGGTCCAACACTTGCAGAACTTTCCCATTAGGAAGTGATTCGTTTTGTACCATAAATCTAGGCCAGTCCTCAGTAAGTGTGGAAGGATGGGCACCGCAGGGTGTTGTGTCCATTTGTTCGCTAACGCAGTCCACCTGACCACTAATGTACTCCACCTTACCGCTGATGAAACCCACCTGACTGCCAATGGTCCCCATTTATCCCATCGATTGGGTGGTGACCCATCTAATTTGTAGGAAGACCAGGGGAAAATCTGTTGATATTCATTTAAATGGCAATTGTCCATCGCCAAGCCCGCATGGGTTGGGGTAGACGTAGTGTGAATTATTTGGCCAAAGATCTTCCGGTCCACCGTCACATGCATTTCATATGGTCTAGGGTTACATACTTCAGGCGGAGTGTTGTTAGGGAAGTCAAGCGGTATCACTCGCTGCTGATCTAAGGTTCCAATCTGCAAGGAGCCTTGTCTAAGTTTTAGGTCCACTGAGGGACCATATAGCCAATCTTGGCTGAGGATTAGGGGTTC
Source organism: Ceratopteris richardii (assembly GCA_020310875.1). Lineage (NCBI taxonomy): Eukaryota > Viridiplantae > Streptophyta > Polypodiopsida > Polypodiales > Pteridaceae > Ceratopteris > Ceratopteris richardii. Next base: position 82,877,633 of record CM035441.1, on the reverse strand, counting down.
TATCAGGTCGTCATCATGACACACTAGTAGCATCGCTCTCATGGTCACATCGTGTATGAGGATAGGAAGATCCACCTCACCCATGCAAGGGGTTTCCATGCTTCCTAGCCCTATGAGGTATGCCTCAATTGGCCGCATTGCTATTCCTGAGTCCTTATAGTGGGACCATCTAATCACACTAGTCGTAGCACCTGAATCAATTAAAGCCCTGAGCTCCTAGCAAGGGTTGCAGTGCTTTAGCCTAACTGTAATGAATGGTGTCCTACCCACTATACTAGGATGAGTTTTTGACTTTGCTTAACACATGGCCATGGGATATCTGGGTGTTGTTTCTAGATGGTTATAATGTTCTTTGCCTAGTCCTTGTCTTCTTAGCTTCATGTGCTTAATGCGTTTTATAGCTTCTGCCTGAGCTTCCGCGTGTATTCTCTTTTCTTCCTCCTTACGCTTCTTTGCGAACGTGAGTCCTCCAAGCATATCCTCAATAAGAGGTTCCTGATAAAGCTTGACTCTATAGCCACTAATGTAATTAGGCATTATGCCTCCTTCGAGGGTGGCTAATTGTACTGTGCCACTTGTTGAGAGTCTGTTAATGATCATAGGTCCATAACCTCGCTTTTCTAGTTTTTGTGCATGTTTTTTTAGCATATATAGACTAAATCTCCTTCTTTTAAGCCTTTGTCTTTCACATGTGCATCGAAATAGGCTTTCTGTCATTTCTTTGCTGCATATATGCCTGCTACTGCTTTCAGCCTGGTTTCTCCTAATCGTTCCAAGTCCATTATTCTTGATGATAATTCATGGCCGGTGCACTGATGTTCTTGTGCAATCTTAAGGGTCGGTATCAAGAAGTCCAAAGGAAGCACATCATTCTGACCAAACACCATTTGAAAGGGAGTTGCATTGAGTACGGTCTTGTAGGCCACTCGATATGCCCAAACAACATGGTGTAACTGTTTGTCCCAATCTGAATGTTTTTTGTTCACGAGTTTTGTCAATACGTTACAAAGGATCTTGTTAGTGCTTCTGCTTGACCATTCACCTGAGGATGATATGATGTGGATTTCTTGTAAATCACCATAAAATCATGTAACAAATATTCAATGACTTGTTTTAGAAAGTGAGTTCCTTGATCGCTCACTAACTCTATAGGCAATCCATATCTTTTAAAGACATTTTCCAATAAGAATTTTGCAGTCATGTGTGCATCATTCTTTTTTGTGGCCTTGGCCTCTACCCATTTGGTAAGATAATCTGTCACAACAATAATGTATTCAGCATGAGTACCTTTTGCAGGAGGGTTAATGGGTCCTACAAAATCTATACCCCACTTAGAAAATGCACGTCCTCCCATCATGGGTTTCAATGGCATTTCATCTTTGTGAGTAGGAAATTGAGTTCTCTGGCACACCACATCTCTTAACATAGGTATGTGCATCCATGTTAAGAGTGGGCCACCATAGTCATGCAAATAGGATGGCTTTGATGATCCTATTGGGGCCAAAATGACCTCCTGCAACACCTTGGTATGCAGTCTCTAGTACGCTCAAATAATTGTTCTCATGAACACACTGTCTTAGGTATCCATCTAGTCCTCGTTTGTATAGATTGTCGCCAATAAGTGAATAGTCTTGAGCTTCCTGCTCTAGACTACGTTGTCATGCTAAAGTCATTCCTTGAGGGAATGTTTTCTTCCTCAAGTACATCACTAATGGTTCACTCCATTCTGGTGTGAGAGACACATGATATAACATAGCATGTTCTACTAGTGGTCTTTCACAACAAACAGGGCATTCTTTACACAACTTGTAGACATCGCTTCCATCGAAGGCCATTATACTCCTAATCTATGCAGAGTCTGCAAAGTACGATAATTCAAATGATGTTGCTTTAATGCACCTACATGTGCTAATTGCAACCAATTTGCATGTTCTGATTCATGGACACAACAAGCAAGAATCTTTTGATTATCCTGTTTATAGATACTTCCTGCTATTATTTGATATCTTTGTGACTTGGTAATCTCTCCTTCCTTGATCTTTATCCTAGGATTCTTGGGTCCATATGTGAGAATAGGGACAATCGACTTAGCCCATTCTGGTACTATCTCAAGGTTAAACAAATATGCATCCGGTAATTCAGCCGATATTCCTTGAGGAGCTTCTCCTATGGTTAATCTTGAGAGGTGGTCAGCTCTAAGATGGGTTTTCCCTTTCTTGACTACTACTTCAAAGTCGTACTCCATGAGTAATAGAAACCAACGTATTAGTCATCCTGTGTTACATGGCTTATTGACTAAGTACAAAAATGCTTGATGATCCATGGAGAATTTGAACTTATTTGCCAACAAATAATGCCTGAATTTCTTCACTGCATAGATCATTCCTAATCCTTCTCGTTTCGTAGTGGTGTAGTTTCTTTTTGCTGCATTCAATTGTCTGCTCGCATACGCTATAGGGAGATCTATATTACCTTCATTCATGGGTTGTGCCAACACACATCCTATGGCATAGTTGGATGCATCCACATGTACATGGAATGGCTTGCTCCAATCCAGGGTTGTTAATATAGGTGCCAAACACAAACGTTTTTTAAGTTCATTGAATGAATTTCCACACTCATCTGTCCATTCAAACTTGGTCAAAAGAGAGTACAAAGGCTTGGCTATGATTGCATACATGTGTATGAATCGTCTGTAATAACTGCAATGACCCATAAATTCTTGTACCTCTTTTATGTTATTTGGCCTAGGTAGATTTGCAATTACTTTCACTTTTTCTTCATCTGTAGAGATTCCATTATGCGACACAATGTGTCCTAGAATTTTGCCTTGTCTGACCATGAAAACACACTTTTCTGGGTTCAGACAAACCTGATATTCTCGACATTTTTCAAATACTTGCCTTAATTTTGGGATATGTGTCTGCCTCATATTTGAATGAGAACATATTTCATCAACATAAACTTCCAAATTTTTGCGTAAGAATTGCTTTAAACATGACATAAGTCGCTGGAAAGTGGCGGGTGCATTTGTTAGCCCAAATGGCATCACACAAAATGCAAATATGCCCCATTCTGTGGCAAAGGTCGTTTTATGTTGATCTTCTGGTGCAATGGCTACTTGATTATAGCGTGAGAATCCATCAAGAAAGCTATAAACTTCCTTGCCCACAACTCTTTCTAATAAATGTTCCGTGATAGGAAGAGGATAATTGTCTCTGATTGTGGCGGCATTAACTTTCTTAAGGTTAATACACACATGCAATTTTCCATTCTTCTTGGGCACAATCACAATGGGGGATACCCATTCGGTATGCTCAATTTCGTAAATGAATCCTGCTTCTATCAAATGATCTATTTCTTCTTTCATCTTGGGAGCGTAGTTATCATCGTACGTGTATGGTTTTTGTTTCATAGGTTTTGCATCTAGAGTCATAGGGATTCTATGAGAGCATATATCCCGGTCTACTCCTTTCAAGTCTTTATAACTCCAAGCAAACACATCTCTATATTCTTGCAATAGGGCAACTTACTCTTCTTCTTCTTCATTCGTCAAATCATGCCCAATGTATGTACATTTTTCTTCTTCTCCTTCTATGGTGACTATGATTTTTCTAGTTTTCTCTCGGTTATCATATACTTCTCCAACATCGGCTTTTCTTTTAGGCATTCGTACCATGATTCGGCTATCTTCTATTTCATACTTCTTGAAGTTCTGCGGTACTTCCATGAGTGGTTCTTCTTCTTCTTCAGTCTTAGGTGATTTATTTCTCTTCTTCTGTTTGCTTTCTGTATCTTTTATGGATGGCTCAAGTTGTTCCATTTTACTTTCCTTTTCTGCTTCAAGGTTTTTGGCTTCTACAAAGTAAAGATATTCCTCTTCTGTGGAATAGAAGGGTTAGGTCCTCATCACTACTCTCGTTTGGTTCTTGGGTGACTTTCGTACATTCTTCTAGTATAAAGTCTTCCTCAACAAGTTCAATCCTAAAAATGGAAATATCATACCCGTCCTCATCACAATGAGGGGTCCATTGTTGTTCATTCACTGCTATGTCCATCGTGGCTAAAATTTCTACCCAACCGTGAGGCTCAAATTTCTTGTCTGGAAATACTGTAGGTGCATAAGCTGGGTCTTGAAGGGTTCGTGGATGTTGTTATGAACCTAAAGTCCTGGCTTCTAACCGTTCTTCCTCTTGTTTTGCTACTTTACACATCCATAGATGAGTATCCTCGTGCAACCATGAGGGATCTGATTCCAATGAGTCTACCGACTTTGTTTCTTCTTGTGTCTTATGTATGGTGTTCCATTGTATTGGGGGTATGTCTCGATGGGAATAGTCTTTAATATTGACTTTAGTAGTCACTCCTAAATGTTGCAAGTACAAAGAATTAGTTCCCCAATCTTGTACGATTTGCAACAGACGCATGAATGGTGGACCTAAAAGCATCTCATAAGCGTGATTTTTCCCAAAATCACAAATGGCGAAAGTATGCTCAAACTCGACACCACAAGTGGTGAGAGATATGCCTTCTAGTAAGCCTAATGGTTTTTCTATATGTCCGTCAGTCATTTGTAGCTTCATCTTGGTAGGTCTCAATGCTGGATTACCCCAACATTTCCATAAAGCGATGGTAGCGATGGCTAATCCGGCTCCTGAATCTAAGATGGCTTTGGTGGTGTAGCCTTGATGGGTTATTGGAAGATAAGTGTTACCTTCCTCTCCCTCACTTACATCTCCGATACTTTCTACAGGTATCTCTGGTACCTTCTTGTGTGATCCTATCTGTGAGGGAGCAATAACAAGCTCAGGGAATTGATTTGCTACATGCTTCCACAATTCTGGTTTAACCTTCAACAATTCCTCTAGAGTGAGATGGCACTGGATTTTGGTGTTCTTGATCATTTCCGTGTTCCTAGGGATTATTGATTCTCCATTCCTCACTAGTATAGTGGGTGCTCTCATGCTAATAGACTTGGCTTCCCAAGGTCCTGTAAACTAAGGTAATTCTTGCAAAGAATTGGATTCAAAATCTCCATGTTCACTCAATTGTTCTTCTTCTACATCATCCTAAATAGAGGGGATATCTTGGGGAGATTGTTCTTGCAAGTCATCTATTTCTTGAATAGGAGGATGGTTCCTTGTTCTTTTCTCCACTTCTCTTCTTGGATTTCTCTTAGAAATTCGTGTGAGTACTTATTATGTATGGAAGACAGGTTGTCTTCAACCTCTGTATTTGGTACTTGAGACAAGGATGGTGCATTCTTTTCTTGGGTGTCAAAGTCATTTGGGTTCCTATGCTGATTCTTTTTCTCATTGCTATTGACCAAGTATTCTAGCCTCTCCAATAGTCCTTGAAAGTGTAATTCAGGTTTTGCCATGTTATTCCAATTAAGATAATGAGAGGCTTCGAACATAGTTTGTGCTAATTCTACCATCTTCATGCAAAGTTTAGTCCTCTCAATTTCTAAATTTGCTCGTGGATAATTCTTACTCATTTCCGCTATCTGGGGTCCTTCTTTTAGCCTAGCTAGATATGCACGAAACATCATGTCTAAATTTTCTGGTATGGGTTCAGCTAAAATTGATCCTAATCTCTAAGCTAGAGTTTCTTGATTAGATTCTTGAGAAGTCAATTCTAGGATTTTGGCTCTAGATTCCTTTAAACTTCCTTCCAAATTAGTTATCTTTTTACTCCACTTTCTCTTAATCCTTTCTCTGGAATCTTTCCAAGATTTCGTCTTTTTATTACTAGACTCTCCAACTTCGCTAGTTTCTACTAATTTCTCAGGATTGAGTTGTTGATTCTATAACAGTGCCTATGCTCTCGTTATAGCTTGGATAGGCACATATGTAGGGTTGGATCCATCACTGTTATGTACAATACCTATCACGTTGATCGGTGTCACTTTCGATGTGTTAGCAGGGTTCTTCAGACAATCTTTGATGACATGCTCTTTACCACACTCGGCGCAAAAGCCTTATATGTTATAGTATTGTGATTGTCTTGCTATCGAAGGATGTGGAAAATCTTTTATGAAATGATCTCCTTCGCATCTAAATCATGGTCCTCTAGGGCCTTGTGGTCTTTGCTATCTCAATTGGGGCCGTGGATTAGGGTTGACATACATCACATTAGCATATTGGGCCCCCAACTGGGTTCCAATGGTGGACTATCACATTGATATGTTTCCACATGTTTTGGTGACTTCGTATAATATGTGGGTGGACTATCTAGATGATTAGAGTCAAAACTATTAGAATTAGGGTCACTTTCTGTGATCAAGGGTGAAGAAGGCACTAAAGACCTATTGAGGTTCTCGTCTGCAGCATCATATTTAACTGAGATGACATTGGTTGGTGGGGGTGGCTGCTGAGCTAAAATAGGTTGAGCTCTCTGTTGAGCCTGATAAGAATAATTTTGAGGAGGCATATAGTAATGAGGCTGAGCATTGTACTGACCTTGATGCCTATCTAGCTGTGGGTATGCTTGCGGGTAGTTACGTCTTACTACTTGTTTGTTGTATGGGCAATCCTGAGCCTTGTGATTCATGTATCGTCTCTCAATTGTACAGTACTGGCCACTAGGGTTGGCTTATGGTTGTGTTGAATTGGGACACATATTCGCCATATGATCACCACCACAGGTATAACAACGCTTGTTTGTTGTCAACCTAGGCATCTGTTTAATAGAAACTCCTAGTTTTTGGGCCACTTTTTCTGCTAGGTCTTCTATGGAACTACAAAGTTTTGAGGATGCTAGAGATGAAAAAGCTCAGTCCTTATAGACTTTTGAGAGTTCCGACTCGTCTCCAAGGTTGTCCTCAATGTCTATACAAATTCTCAAACATTGCTCTAACGTTTTGGGTTCCTTCAAGTATACATAGGAGCGTAGTTTAGAGCTCAAGAGGCCGTCTAAAAACAATGGCACTTGCTTGGCCTGTGAGGGTAACTCTTGCATTGGGCATCTCTCCACATATTGTCTAAACCTACATCCTACCAGTCTAACAATTTTCTGAGAGGTCTGTTTGAAAATATGAATCAACGAAGACGTATCATGTCTGATTCCACTATTAGAGAATTCCGTGATGAATGACTCTAAAAAGTGATCGATATCCCTAAATTGCCTCTGTTGCAATGGTTGGAACCAAGTTAAAGCCGTATTCTTTAACGTTAGTCCAAATGCATTATATTGCGTGAACATGTCTTCTACTTGCTCTGCTTGTAGCACTTGCTTAAATTCCGCAACATGGTCACAGGGGTCTCCTATCCCGTCAAAGTAGTTTTTCATTGACTTTACTAATTGAGTGGGTCTTAATACCCTGGGGTGTTCACGTGGTCTCGATAGAGGATAATCATCTCTACCACCTGGTAGTCTAGGTTCCCTTTGTCTTTCCACTCTATCGGTGTCCATGATGGTTCTATCTCTCCCTATGGGATGAGTGAAACTTACTTCTGGTCTCTCTTTATTCTTCTCTCTTTGAGTACCATGGGCTGAGGATGTTCGAGCACCTTGATGGCTCGGGTTTAAATTTGTTCGAGATGGGGGGAAGACTAATTCACCTCTCCATGTGTAGGTATTCTTGCGTGGTCTGGTACGATAAATACTCGTTCTGAAGTATCATCCAGTTATACAACCTTTGCAGGTGTATTTGGGTCCTTGAATTCATAAATCATGATGGATCCTACCTCACTAGGTTATTCCATTCTATACCTCCAAAATGCTTCATCAGTGTCCTTATTCAGGAACAACTCTATGCTTCTATTATCCTGAGGGATCCAAATCTAGGATTAGTACTCTTGTCAGTACAAACACTACAAGAAATAGGGGGGCATAGTGATGCCCCCAAATTGAAAAAAAAACGAGCACCGTCGCTTATGCGATGCTAGCGTCACATAAGCAACGGTGCTGTTTTCGATTTTTTTTTTAAAGGGGATACGTTGCATAAGCGATGCCTGCGTCCCTTATGCGACGCTAAATCTTTGTGTCACAAATAGCATTGTTGCCTAACGATGTTATTTGTGATGTGGGCAAACTGGATAGCGATGCATATGCATCGTCCTTTCCAGAGGCTCGCATAAGCGACGCTCTAGAATGTTAAAAGAAAATTTCGAATTGTGCCGAGATCTGGATGAGAGCAAGAGAACGAGAAAGAGAGAGAGAGAGAAAGAGACACATGCAAAGAGAAAGACCATGTATGCGCACACACACACTTACACACACATACATATGCATACACACACACATATACACACATAAACACACACACACATGCACATAGACACACACACATACACACACAATTGCACACACATATACACACATACACACATACATAATGTTGCATATACACACATATACTTGCATACACACACACATATACATGCACACACACATATATGCATACACACACATATGCATACATAATGCACATGCAGATATAAACATACATAATGCATACACATGCACACACATATACACATACACATACACACACACACGTATATGCATACACACACATAGAGAGACATGCACACACATACACATACATGCATACATATGCATACATAATGCATATGCATATGCATACATACGTACATACTTACATGCATACAAACACATATGCATACATAATGCACATGCATACATACACATACATAATGCATATGCATACATAATGCACATGCATACATACACATACATAATGCATATGCATACATAATGCACATGCATACATACACATACATAATGCATATGCATACATAATGCACATGCATACATACACATACATAATGCATACACACACATATGCATACATAATGCATACACACACATACACACACATATGCATACATACATGCATACACATACACACATAGACACATACACACACATAGACACATACACACACATAGACACATACACACACATAAACAGATACACACACATACACATAGACGCGCACACACATACACACATATACACACACACATACACACATAGACACATACACACATAATGATGCATTCACACACATACACATGCATACACACATACACACATACACACATAATGATGCATTTACACACATACACATGCATTCACACAGGGATACAGATCTTAAATATGACCTTTCCCCCTGGTGTAGAGTAAACATATTTAGGCAGTGTAGTTGTGCATGACATCGAGATAATGTAGTGTCCTGTTGGCAATAAATGGTTAACAGATTGCCATACGAGAATTGTCCCAAGTCTTTGTTATCAAAAAGGGACTGAAACTACTCTTCAGTTCCTAACATGCCTTCAAAATGTTCTGCATGAATGTCTTTTCCAAACAGGGTTCAGTGTTGGCTTGAAAGACATGTACTTAATAGATGAAATCAAAACATATAAAAAACTTCTTGAAGAAGTTCATATTGTTGTAGATGATGGCAGATTGTCTTCTCAGAGAGTTCTCACTTTGGAAAGGAAGATCCGATTAGTCTTGTCAGGAAAAGAGGAACTCATTCCAAGAACTTTTATCAATCCATGCCATAGTGATATCCATGACTATGGTTACCAAGAAAATTTTCTTAGCTTAGTTGAAGAAATCAGTGCTAGAAGATCAGCAATTTGTGAATTTCAACGTGTTCTTGGGGAAATACCAACCGTTGTTGAGAGGCATAACTGTCCATCCAATTCCATGATGCCAATGATAAGGGCCGGAAGCAAAGGATCATTGTCAAACTTGATACAACAGTGTGCATGCTTAGGTTTACAACATCCGTAAAATAAAATTAAGCCCAGGATTCTAAATAAGCTTTAGATTCAGCATTTTTCTCTATGTGTATATGTATGTATGTGCATGTGTATGTGTGTGTATATGTATGTATGTGCATGTGCATGTGTAAGTGTATATGTGTGTATGAGTATGTGCATGTGCATGTGTATATGTGTGTATATGTATGTATATGTATGTGCATGTATATGTGTAACTCTATGTGTATATGTGTGTATGTGCATGTATATATGTATATGTAGGTATGTGCATGTGTGTGTGCATGTGTATATGTGTGTGTACGGATGTGCATATATATGTGTATATATGTGTATAATGTATGTATATGCATGTGTATATGTATGAAACATGCATGTGTATGTGGATGCATTTCCATTTGCATCCATGTGCATGCATGTGAATGTGCATGCATGTGGATGTGCATATACATGTATTTGTGTATATGTTAATGTGTGTATGTGTGTGTGTGTGTGTGTGTGTGTGTATATATATATATATATATATATATATATATATATATATATATATATATATATATATATATATATATATATATATATATATATATATATACATATATATATATATATATATGCAATAATGCATGCATGTAAGTCTTTTTATGTGGTTGTAGAAATATTTGTGCATATGCATGTGTATATGTGTATGTCTAAGTGTATGTGCACATGTATCTGTGTGTATATATATATGTGTGTATGTGCATGTGTATATGTGTATATGTGTGAAAGTGCATCTTCATCATGTATAAGTGTATAAGTGCATATCAATAAGTGTGAGTATGCTATCTAATGAAAATAACACAATTCAAATGATATACAAAGAATAGAAATTGTACTTACAATAGTTAGCCATACTTTTTGCTTGGTTAGCTTCTTGTATAACCTGCAATAAAGAAAGAGAGAGAGAGAGAGAGTGAGAGAGAGAATTCAAAGAGAGAAAGATGTAGAAAGAGAGAAACAGAGACAGAAGGAGACAATAAGAGAGAGCTTAGGCAAAACAACAATTTTGCATATACTTGCTTTAGCTCATAAGCGTAGCGCAATTGCGAACATTGGAGAGCTCTTCGATCAGATGCGTGAAAATGCAGATCGAAGAGCCTCCAATGTTTTAATTTTTTTCCGTCAATAGACCATCGTGTAATCGATGCTAGGCGTCGAGTTGGCATCGCATAAGCAACATGTCTTAGCATCGCTTATGTAACGTAAAGAAGCATCGTTTATGCGATGCTTTTTAAAACCGTCATGTTAGCGACGCTCTACATTGTGAGCATCGCATACCTCGTCATGCCACAAGTCGCAAAAAACATCGTCTGGCTCGTCGTTTAATTGACGGTCCACGTATGATGCTCATTAGGATGCATTTTGCAATTTTATAGCGACAAAATTGTGTTGCCTTAACCATCGCTATACGCCCGTATTCTTTGTAGTGAGATTTCCCTCTAGGTGTCCTAGGTTCTTCTCCTAATGGTTCTTTTCCTTAGGTTCTCGCTTCCGTATTTGGCTGAACTACACCAAACTCATTGGTATGATTTGGCTAAGTACTTATGATGTACATAGTTCCTTCTTTGTCTATATATGCATCTCTCTCTCAAATTTCACCACTGGATGATCCAATCCAATGGGTTGATCAGGGTTGTGCAATTGCACTACTAATCATCGCAAACCATCCTCATAGATGCGAGAACCTAACTGGTTGGTTCAGACATATTCTAATTGAGTTCTATAGGGTCCTTTGGGCCTTTCCAAATATGCTATGTTTAACCCTCCATTTGTTTTTCCGTGCTAAAAGCTATTTCTGACTCACTCGTATCTGAGCCCAGCTTGTAAGGATAACTATTCAATTGTTGAGCCCATGAACATGCAGTAGTTCCTACACTTGCTTCTGATGATCTAAGGCCTCACCCATCTGACTTACTTATATGCTTGCCTGATCTAAGGTTCATGAATTTACTCCTTGGCACTTCTCTGATCGTTAATGTTTCTTTGTTCTTTATTTCTTGTTTCTTTTTTAATCGCTTTAGATTCATGTCTTATCTCAATGTTTACGTCAAGAATCGACTTTTCGTTGTGCTTTTGAGTTCTCGTTCCGTCCGATTTAAGTTCTTTCCTTGAGGTTTTCATATCGCACACTTTTATCTTAATCTTGGACTTAGAAAAATTTAGTCTCTTGGACTTGATGCATTCCTATGCCATTCTAATTTAATCCACAATGCTAACGTTTAGCCTAAGCTAATAATTGGCTGAGGGGGTTGAATATTCTTCCAACTTCAAGTCAACTTCTTTGATTCCCCTGATGCCCACGAAGTCACACTTCCCAAACCTTGAGTTCTTCACTGCCTTGCTTTGATTGCCCTTGATAGCTCTTGCTAGACCTCTAAAAATCCAATGTTTAGACCACTTTTTAAATTGATGATCAAGCACTTTGATATATACACCTTTAAGATCCTTTCTTCTTGGCCCAAATTTTAATGCCCCCTTTCTTTTCTAGTTCCACCAATGGGTCAACCTTAAATTATCTTATCTAAAAAACAACATCTTATCTAATGAGCTATAAAGCTAAAAAATCGAACTTCGTATGAAAAAGATATAAGCATTCAGGTCCTTGGGGGTAAAAACTGGCAAAGAAATTTTTCTTCAAATATGAGCTAAGGGATCTCCAATGAGCTTAATCCCCCAAAAATTTTCTCAAAATAGCCTCAAATTTTCCCAAAAAACCAAACCCTAAATTTGACATTTTGGGTGGACAATCACGATGGTCTGGGACCATCACGATGGCTCAAGTGAACCATTGTAATGGCGTGGTGCAATCGCGATGGTCTGATGGCACGAGGCATCGCGATGGTCTAAAGTGAAGCGTGACGATGCTCTATCTAGTGAGCAATCATGATGGAGTGAGCCCATCATGATGGTCAGTAGTCAACACAACCGTTGCGATGGCATGAGCCCATCGCGATGGTTACGATGGCACGATGGCTTGGGCCAATCGCGATGGTCCAATTTTGAAGCGTCATGATGGCATACCTGGTATCATCGTGATGGTCAAGTATGACACATGGCAGATGAGTCGTCGCGATGGCATGGGCCAATCGCGATGGCGTGGGGTCGAGGTAGTCGTCATGATGGTCAGTGACCGTCGCGACGGTTCAAGTGAACCATCGCGTGGTGTGGGACCATCGCGATGGTCCGACCGAGCTCTCACGATGGCGTGAGCCAATTGGAATAGTGTGACACAATCACGATGGCGTGCGGCTGTCACGATGGTCCACCAAAATGCAAATTTTGAGAATGCACCTATGGACTCATGTGTGCGCTAGGATTGCCTACACCGTGATGTGGTCGCTTACCAAAAATGCCGACTTTGTTAGACCATCGCGATGGTCCAACTCCAATGGTAGATTCTGATAGAAAGTGATTTTTTTACCTTTTGGAATCTTTCCTGCTGCTCTAGAGCATTGTACCTGCAAGAAAACTCAAAAACACACACAACATAACAAGCACAAAAGCTCTCTCTCTCTCTCGCATGCACAAATGAGGGGAAATGAGGAGAATGGGTGGATATGGTGAATTTTTTTATTTTTTCAGAGTGGAAGAAGATGATGCGGTGGGGAAGAAGGAGTGTAGAGGAGATGAAAAACACAAAAAACTAATTAAAAACAACAACAAAAACTGAAATTTTTACCTTCCAATGCCACTTCTTGCTATAATCTTACCATCACACATTCGTCCTAGACTCGTTCCCTAGCAAGGGTGCCAAATTTGATGTTGCTCTAGCACAATGGTAAGTACCACGTTAAGAAGCTCCATCTCCTTAATGTCGATCCGCAGAAGAGTTAGGAGTCATATGAAGATCGTGAACGGGAGATGTAGTGAGAGTGAAGGTGAGGAGCATAGAGATGCACACACACATACATGCACACAATGAAAAGACAACCAAGACACAATGGAAGGTAGGAAAATAGACTCTATTCTCAAGATCTCAATGACAAGCTCAAAATAGTTCTAAGCTCTTCTCTATTCATACAAGCTAACCTCAAAAATGAGCTCTCTAGCTCTTTTTATAGTTTTTAGACAAAATTGGTAGGTGTGAGAAGTGGAGAATGACATGCCTGGGACTCACCTCCTAGCCTATTTATAGCCCTTGCCTAGTCACCATCTAGAGTTCTTTCTAAGGTCCCTCTACTCATCTGACCATCATGAGTAGGCACCTCATATGAACTCTGGCTTTTGGCCTTGGCTATCCCCCGAGCAAGGAACTTCTCGTTCCTCCAAGCATGTACATCTCTGGAATATAACACTCTCTCCCCCTTCTAAAGATCATTGTCCTCAATGATATAGGAGCTATAAACCTAGGAATCGAAATCTGTGATTCCAACTAATAAGAGTAGAGTGTGCTAGGTGTCTGAAATACTAGATGCTCAAAAAGTAGACAACTAGTCTCTGTGCTTTATATCTAGCATTTCCACCAACAAATAGTAGTCCTTGCCTTGGGCATACTATAGGAATCCCTCTGAGGCCCAATGAGTCCATATGTGCGCATCATAAGTACTTGGAATATCCTCAGACTCCCTATGCCTAGACCTTGACCACTAACTTGTGACAGCTTATCACCTTTAGAGACATAGGTAGCTTGCCTTTATCTCCCTAAAATACCCACTGACAGCTTGTCATATGGTACAATCCTGCAAAATCACTTACTCCACTCGAGTAATAAAATACTATGCTCATCTAAAATAATTTAACTATGTCCAACTCTCTATGGAAGAATACTAAAAAGAAATAGAAATCTTTTCCAAGTAGTGTTTTATCTCTAAGCTCAAGTAAATCTGCTTGATTTACTCACCAAAATGAAATAAAACTAAAGAAAATCTCATCATGATCCAAACTGTGAATCCAAGATGATAATCTATCACGATCCAGACTATGGACCAAAATATCAATATGCCAATGATCCAAACTATGGACCAAAATATCAATCTCTCACATCCAACTATGGACTAAGATCTCAATCAGTCACATCCCAAACATGGACTAAGATCTCAATCAATCATATCCAAAATATGGATCCAAATCTCAATCTATGATATATAATAATCCAAACTATGGATCAAAATATCTCTCATACAAAATAAATCCTAATCCACTCTCTGGAACCAAGTCCATCATGCTAAGTGAAGACGTGCTAAGAAAGTCTAGCAACTAGTGGAACCACCACTGCCTTCTCAATAATAACATGCAAGATGTTCCAAGTGGATGAAACTTGCTTTATCCATGATCATCATCTGATCATTGCTATGATCAAATCATTCCTAACTAGGAATGAGGTGCCTGAAGTAAACTCCTGTAATAATCTGGCACTCCCAGATATAATGGGGATCATAATATGAGTCCACCAAATACACTGAAAAATGGTAAGTAGATGTGTGCACACTCATAGCCCACTAGGCTAAGCATCTAGCTCACCTCATACACACTATGTATGAACCATGGCCTATTCTCAGGCATACCAAATAAATTAGTACATACTCTGTGAATTTCTTCTCAATGCAATTGCCTATTCATAGTTCTTATGTTCAAACCTTGCCTTTCTACTTCTAGGCTACTTGCCTGTAGACTTGCGTTGTTTGCGATCACATACAGAGTGACTGTCTCAACTGCCCCTCTGTTTTCTAATAATAAGATGATACCAGAAGATCATATAAATGAACTCCAAATCATATAAAAAATACAATCTCAGAGACTTCTCTCCCATACAATATGTCCTACTCCTAGGTAGAATACAAAGTTTGATGTCCCATACTCCACATAGATGCGTGTATGAGATTAAAGTCGAACACTTCTCTCAAAAAATGAAGTGTTCCTGAAGTGTTTAGGAATGATTCTATCACTCATAACTATCTCGAACATCAACTCATCTTGAAATGAGAACTGAAAAACTATTTAATAAATCAACTCAACTAGAGTCGTGAAGGATGCGGCTTGCATCAGATATCAACTCATGTGACTTGAATCTAATATTAACTCACATTAAATTGGAATTTATACAACTTGTATGAATCCAATTACATGAATTGAGAACAACTATCAAAGTTCTCTTGTTCCATGCTCTCATGGCATTATATACATTTTTTGAAAATTTCAACAGAGTCTCCTCTGTCCTACTAAGAATGTTCACCATAAACCAATGCTCAATAAACAAGTATCTCGGGCATAACTGGCCCATGGTGATCACACCATATCAAAAAATCTCATAAAAACCTGTGGAAAATCTTTTCTTTTCAACAATGTCTCCTACATTAACAATTTCTAACATCAGCAGATTAAATCTTAATTTTAACTAATTATTACTCATCCAAAATCTATGAAATTTCTCTAGCCTTCTGTAGATTTCTCAAGATTTCATTAGGCACAAAAATCACTTGATTTGGATATTTTCTCAGAGTTTTATGACCATTTTACTAGAAGCGTCGAACACTCGACGACCAATTCTAAAAAATGTACAGGGTCATCTTCTTGAAGCCCTCAGACTGATCAAACAAATTCCAAATTTCAATTTCTTTATGCCCAAATCTAGGTCAACTTATCTAGTTTGGTTTCACAAAATTTCAATTCAAAATGAAATCAATTACTCATTCAAAAGTATAATTCTATCAGTGCTACACCTGCGCTTAGGTGAGCCTAGAAACAAAGTTGTTGCACTTTTAAAATATCTTCTAACTATGAATAAAAAATCCAAAATGCTTGAATTTTGGTTATAACATAGAGTCTGTACTGGAGTAGCTTCTCCAACAAAAATTTTTTAAATTAGAGTTTCCAATAGGAAAATATCATGTGCTCATCAGACACATGTATCACTCTTTGGAAAATCCTCACCAGAGATTGGTCTCAGAAGAATAGATCATTTGACCTATCAAATGATGTCCAACCTCTTCAAACTTTTAATAGCACATAGCTACTACTATCTACTTTTAGTGACATAAGTTTCATAGTATTTGGACATTTGAATATTGCACAATGACCAAAATACTAAGCCTCTATACTTGCAAAATTTTAAAAATTTACAGAGGCTAACGTTTACTCTTTTCTTTATATCTCCTAAATGGAGAAACATTTCATCTTGAAATTTTATACACAACATCTAGAGGTGTTTAGCTAATGTTAGAAACAAAAGTGATTCACTTTGAGTAAATGAGCTAAGAGAACCAATCACCTCTAGGTGACATGGTCTCTGTTCATTTCACAACTTCTAGAGGCTACACTTTCATGTGCAGAGACTATTTGAACTTTTAAATGATCTCTAAAAATAATGAAAATTAGTACATACAAAGTGCATCTATCAAGATTTCATTTCCAACAAAAATAACGCGATTTGGATCTACCAATCAAGAGAAATGCCCTTTGTAACAGACCTATGTCACTTGTTTCAGACCTCTACCTCTACTAGCAGCACTTTTAGTGCAGAGGTCATTTGACCTATCTAAAAGTATCCAAATTACTTGAAACTTAGTCAATTTAAAGAAACACCTAAGATCTACTTGCCCTCCAAATTTCAATAAATTTGGGCATTCCCTCAAAAAGTAGCATCCAAATCTCTATGAGGCTGGTACCTCACTAACTATTTGCTCGATCATTTTTTTTCAAACTTATGACTAAAAAAACTAACTCATTATCTTGGATGCATTATGTCATGGAGATATATCCATGCATATAATGATCATCTAGATCAATGCAAACCAAATAATCATCCAAATCGTCTCATTGAAAAAAATCAACTCTTTACATAGGATCCACCCTTTTGTAAAAGTGAACATCTATGGATGTCATTCTATTCATTGTGCTTCTTGCACATTCATTAATCTCATTACAACTAGTCATATACAAGAAATTAATACTTGTATTGATGATCATATCCATAGCACTCTTGTGCGGACTCGAGATAAGCATCTATATCAAGTACATATACTCGCATGAAAAACAGTTTATGTGCTCATGCGTTACTAGTTGAAAACACATCTTAGTTGCTCTTGATGTATATACCTTATATTTTACTTTCTAAAGGCATAATAAACCTATGGCTGGTACCTCGATCACATACCTCATGCTCACCCTAACCAGTCGTGGTGATACATAAAAGTGATCTTCTACAAACAGAAAATGCATCATGCATTTCAACTTTCTAACAATCATATTGTCTATGCATACATGCATTCACTCATGAATTTTATTCTCTACTTCAATAAAATTATATGTTTTTCGTTATGCTGACAGAAGACTTCCTCTCTCACACAACACAACATCACTCTAGTTCTCACATGGCATATAACGCCATGTGGCTACAAAATTTCCGGTAGCATTTCGCCAGGAAAATGAAGCCTGAAAAAATAATAGTAGTCTTTATAATGATAGGCAACAGCCTAGTGGTTGGCAAACCACTCTCTTTACTCCAAAAACCTGCAAAAAAAAATAAACTTTGCCAAAATCTGTTGTTGGGCACTACACGCCCTCATAACCATGTCTTTTCTGCTTTCAATACCTGCAAAAGATTTTAAAACACACAAATAAGATTTGTGCATGCTTTTATGAATCAACATTCGTTAGTGTAACTTTATGTGCATAGATAAAGTAAAAACTATCTTCCATGCACCTTCCAATGTTGATTTCATAAAACTGGAAGAAAATGTAATGCAAAATTATAAACTTTGATGCGAGAGACATTCAAATGAATGTATATGAGAGCAAAAATTTAATGCAAATGTATGAAAAACAATTGTTTCCTATCCAAAATGGTTCAAAATATTATTAAAAACTCCTAATTATCATAATTGGAAACTCAATTCACTCAAAAAGGATTCCTCGCAAGTCAATAGCCATCTAAAAGCTTGTGCAGAGATGGCTTTCAATGGTCCAAATATGGATTATGACCAGTCAAAAGAAAGTCTTGAAGTATAGAATCTATACCAAGTTAAATTTCTTGATCTCTCAAATTGTGTACCTTGGCATTGCCTTTAGAGTTCCATAAGTTGATATCCGTCCGAGGAGTCTTCTAATTATCATCATAATCATTGGATGCTTCAATTGTAGGTGTACTCTTGCTTGAGAGGTCTAGAAACACTTCTTCCAAATCATATGTTAGTTTGATCTTCCTACAAGTATCTTCAAAACATGAATTTATTTTATTAAACACTACATCTTGACTAACTATGAAGCCTTTGGTTCTAGGGTTATATAGCATATAAACCTTTTGTTCAAGACCATAGTCTATAAAGACACAAATCTCTACCTTCGGATCAGGCTTACCTTTGATTTGACATGATATGTGTGCGTATGCAATGCACACAAATATTCTACAGTGGTCCACTTGGTATTTTTCCATTCCAAGCTTCATAAGGAGTCATACTCTCCAATGTTTTTTAGGGTAACCTATTTATAAATGTCATGAGAAAGAAGATAAGGAAGAGAGATCTCACACATTTTCACAAACAAAGAGAGGAGCACATAGAGATTGAGGGAAGGAAGAAACGATCTTCTTCTTCTATTACATAAAGAGAATATACAAGAATGACCTAATATCACAATATTAGTGCAATATATAAAGAACATTACATAAGTAAAATCCAAATGTCTGTGATTGAGTGAGTTAGAAAGACTTGATGTGCCATCACTCTTGGTATATAGACCTAGTAAGGATCACTAAAGTATCCCTCACATCTATTGGCATGACCACTATACATATAAGAGAAATGAAAAAGTGAAATGTTTCACCCTCGATCATCACATGTTGAGCTTTTAATAACTCAACACTCCCCCTGAAGCTCAATGTCATGTAGTGTAATCCAAGCATCCTTTGAAACTTCTTTATTTTTTCTCCAAGTGCATTAGTGAAAATATCAGCAAGGTGCTCATCTATCCTCACATAAACAAGATCAATATCACCTGCTAATACCTATTGTCGGATGAAGTGATAACATACATTGATATACTTTGATTTAGCATGAAAAATAGGATTTCATGATAATTGGATGTTGATAATATTACCACAATAAATGATGATGGTTTTTTCACTTCCACACCTAAATTTACAAGAAGCATCTGCAGCCATCATGCTTCACATGTTGCCATTATAGCACCTCTATACTTAGCCTCTCTGCTCAACAAAGCAACAATGGGTAGCTTCTTACTGCTCCATGTAAGAGATGCACTCCCAAGTGAGAATAGAAAGCCCACTAGTAGATCTTCTATTTAGAATACTACTAGCCGAGTCTTCGTTGGTGTATCTATGAGCCTACATTATTTGCATGACCATCATTAGAAAATGCAGAATCCAAAGTAGAACTCACAACATCTAAATGTGGATTTCTAAGAACCTACATAAATTGACTTTGAAGTCCTACGAGGTAGCCTAAATCAGGTCTTGTAGTTGTGAGATGTATAAAACTTCCCACAATTTTCTTGTACAAAGTAGCGTTTTCCAAAAATTCAAGTGGTATAGTATCCAACTTCACATTTTGATATAATTCCATAGAAATTTTCTTACGATCGTCCATACCATACTTTTGTAGCATAATTAAGGTATATTTCCTTTGCGACATCTATATACCTGTTTCTATATGTATAAAATCAATGACGAAAAAGTAATGCAGCACACCAAGAAGTAAACGCAATGCCGAAAAAGTAAATCATGTCAAATTCTTGCATAAGGAGTTTCTTTACCTCTTTAATGCTTTCTTCATTGTAATTTCCTACAATCAATTCATCAACATAAAAAGCCACAATCATGATGCCATCATCACCCTTCCTTGTGTATAATGAGTGATCTATATCAGACGTAGAAAATCCATTGGTGGTTAAATAATCTATAGTCCTTGCATGCCAAGCAAGAGGGGCTTGTTGAAGCCCAAACAAAACCTTTT
Organism: Ceratopteris richardii; assembly: GCA_020310875.1. NCBI lineage: Eukaryota > Viridiplantae > Streptophyta > Polypodiopsida > Polypodiales > Pteridaceae > Ceratopteris > Ceratopteris richardii. The sequence continues at coordinate 82,856,929 of CM035441.1, read as the reverse complement.
GCATTCTACAAACATAATTTCTACAATATGTCCATTTTTGCATTAAGTAATGCCATTGTGTTGTGGTGTGTACTTGCATGAAAACTATCATCAAATTCATGAATTTTTAGAAAGCTACCAAACTATTTTGACATGTATTCACCTCATCCATTAGATCTTAATGTCTCAATATACTTCCCTATTTACTTTCCCACCATTCGATTAAAATTATGTAAGTAAGTGAACACTCATTCTTCTCTTTCATGAAGCATACCCATACTTTCTTTATATGGTCATCAATGAAAGTGACTTAAAACTTGCATCATCCCATAGATGTGGCCTTTGTTGGACCCAAAACATTTGTATGTACTATTTCTAGCACATTCTCGCTAACATGCTTGTCATGCAGAAATGATGCCCTTGATTGTTCACAAAATTGAAAGGCTTCATGTACTTTTTACATCTCTACAAGCTTGAAATTTGGTAGTCCATTGACAAGCTCCTTTGATAGCATTAACTTTAGCCTCTGCAAATTTGCATGTCCAATTTGCTTGTGCCAAATCTCTATATCAGCAATAACACATGCACCTTTTGCAAACATGGTTGCATTGATTTCAAGAATTTTCACATTCAAGGTGAACAACCTACCAACTTTGTTCACTTTGGTGACCAACCTTCTAATCTATTTGTACTCTTCTACATATAAACCATCATCATTGAGGATGACTTGTTTCCCTAGTCAAGCATTTATCAAGCAAAAACCAGAATCTTTGTTATATTTGGAACATGCAATACATTAGCAAGATGTTTTACCTTCCCCTCCTCCATAGATAGTGCCTAACATACATTTTTTGCAAACTACTAAACCATTCTACATGGTTGGTCATGTGATTTGTGGTACTTGAATCAATACACCAAACATTTCCATTCGATTTTGAAATGTCAGCAGACATTGTATTCAACATGTGATATTGGACCATGAATACATTCTCACAATTCTTTGTGCTTGTTGATGATTAGTTTTTTTCTTGCCCTCTATTATTTTGATTCTTCAACCTGCAATCACGTTCAAGGTGACTAGGTTTACCACAATTCTAGCATCTTTTACTTTCATTATCTAACTCCTTTCTTTTGAAATTTATGTGGCCTCTTTGGCTCCCCCTGCCTCGAAACTATCCTCTACCTCTTGCATGATTACGTTATTGACCTTGGTCTTGGTTACTGTCTCCTCTTCCACTTCCTCACCCTCTTCCTCTGCCTCTTTCTTTTTTAAAGTAGAAAACTTTCTTAGAACTATGTTTCCCTTGGGATTTTGAGTCATGATCAAGAATATTTTCTTCAATAATCGTCATGGACACGAGATCAACAAAAGTCAAAATATTTTCCCTAGTTTGAATAGAAGTTTTGAGCTACTTATATGCAGCTCCTAATCATATAGGCACACGTCCACCTTATCATTGTTGAGATATCAAGCCCAACATGTGATGATCCAGGATGACACGTACCAGTTTTTCATTTCTCTGACATGTATAGTGGTCATACCGATATATGTCAGGGATACTTCATTGAGCTTTATTAGATTTATCTACCGAGAGTGATGGCACATTTGTTTCTTGGCAGCTCACTCATTCGCAGATATTAGGTTTTTCCGTATGTACTGATCTTTATATATTGCACTTGTTGTATTCTTGTTTTTGGGTCATTCTTGTACATTTATTTTATCTAATAGAAGAAGAAGAAGAAGAAGATCATTCTTCCTTGCCTCAATCTGTGTGTGTGCTTCTCCTTGAGAGTGAGAGTGTGTGTGTGAGCTCTCTTCCTTATCTCCTTCCTCGTGACATGGTATCAGAGCCAGCGTGGCTGTAGAGAGCTCGTGGAGAAGGAGACGGTGAAGACTGCGCGGCAAGGCATGGAGAAAACGCGATTTCACAAACGGCCTCCGTTTGCTACGAAAATCACCGTGAAGGTAGAAGACCGCAAGGTGGGGCCCATAGAAAAACCAGGTCAGTTTCAGAAACTATAACTTGCTTTGTGTTCGGCGACACTCATATATTCCAGATCCAGAATTTGAAGGGATTCCGTGTACTGTTGATACACGAAAACTGTGTTTTTCTGAGATCGAACTGTCACGTCATAGTGCGACAGTGTTCAAGCAGAAGTGCTGCTTGTAGTGTTTTGTAGTGTTGTGAATTGTTGCAGAAATGGCAAACGCAGATGGAATGAGTCAACTTATGAGCGATAAGCTGGACAAGAACAACTTCCATGCTTGGAGATTCAGAATGACGAATTTCTTGATGGGAAAAGGCTACTGGAAGTACATCAAAGGAGAGAATGAAAATGCTCTGCAGTTACCAGAAAGGAATCGGACTGCAGATCAGTTAAGAGCATATGAGGAATGGAATCAAGGAGCACGAAAGGTAATGTATTGGCTATCTGTTAGCATACACGATAGCATGATTGGACACATACAAGATGCCAAGACTCCAAAAGAGGCTTGGAACAGCTTGGTCACTTTGTATGAGACTAATACAAAGGCACGGAAATTGCAACTCAAGAAAGAGCTGCATACATTGGAAAAGAAGAGCATGTCGGTAAGTGACTACACTCTTAAAATCAAAGGCATATGTGAGTCACTTGCATCTATTGGCGTGAATGTAGATGATGATGATAAGGTGGAAGTGTGCCTTCGTGGTTTAGGAGCTGCATATAAGCAGTTTAGAACTTCCATACAGACTAGGGAAAATATTCCGAATTTTGTTGATCTGGTATCTACGCTAATTATTGAAGAAAAGAATCTTGGTGAGGACTCAAACTCCCAAGGAAAGCCCAGTTGTGAGCAGGTATTCTACTCTGGCAGAGGAAGAGGCAGAGGTAGAGGTTTTCGAAGTGGAAGAGGAAACAGTAACTGCAAGAGAACAAGGATTACGACCACCACATGCTAGAGAGATGACTCTCCTCCCAACCAAATGCCTCTATATATAGCTCTCTCCAGGGGACTGCCTTCTTGGGCAGGTGGATACTAACCATCCAAGTGTCAGCCATGTAACTACATGTGCGCCAAGTGTCCCAGTTAACTCGAGTTAACTCAAGTGGATGCTTCTAGAAGGCTCTAGAGCTCTTTGGGCAAAACACTCTCCCCATGTACCCCATGGGGGTTGAACCCAAGACCTCCTCCTTCACATCCTTGAGACTTAACCACTAAGCTAAGTGGATCACTTGTTCACAAGAGCACAAGACCTCCTAGTAAGTCTAAACTCGAGATCTTTGGTCATACACACGGATGACCAAACGGTGTCCGATTTCAGATCTGTCTGAACCGGCTAGACCCTTGGATCATAGACTTACTTTATTACATTCTTCCCCCCTTGGAAAAATATTTTCGTCCTCGAAAATAGAGCTATATATATATTGTAGGCAACCCCCGAGCCTCATGTTCTAAAACTGGAAGAACATGGTCATCTTCTAGAACTGGAAGAACATGTCTCATCTCTGTGGTGGCATCCTTGCCCAAATGATACAAAACACTATTCAGGTTTGCACTTTGATGAACAGGACAAAGTACAAACTAATGAAGAATAATGAGGGTGGATCTAAAAAACATCCCTGGCCAATTCATAGTTTCTAGATGTGCGATTTAGGCACAAACATGTGAATTGGGTGGATTCAAATTACTAGTCCATTTCTGGGCATGACTGGTGCATGGATTTAGTAATGAAGGTGGGATTCTTATCCCTTACAAGACTTTGAGAATTCTTGATTCACTTGAATTTGGTTTGAAGAACTTGAAGTTTTGGTTGTCCCCAAACATCGAACTTGGATGTTTATACAATGGTTTACTTTGATCCAACAGTTACGTGATTTTGTCACCCGACTAGAGGACTACTTTGTTCAAATGGGTTACAAAAATCCTATATAAACTGTAGGAGAAAGTTACCATTTTCTTTGAGTCAACCATACTATAACTTACCCAAATACAAATCCATAATGAAATTTGTCCAACTTAGGACACTTTTCTCAAAGACTTTAACTGAAAGTTCTTGGAAATTGTCAATCTGCTGAGCAATTCCTAACTTCTTTATTCTAGAGTATACTAGACTCTAGGAAATCATTTATGCTATAACTTGAAGCAAATTCAAATGAATAAGTCCACTTAGACTTATCATCTTTTGAAGATTGAAAAGATTCTTGTACATAACATCTATCTAAGATGTTCAAGTTAGTTATCTAATTCTAACCGGCTAACCCTGGTCTTTTGCAAAAAGAATCAGATACTATATCTGAGTCAATTTCAAAAGATTTGGAAAGCGGAAAGAAAGACATAACTAAGACTCTGTACAACCAATTCAAACTTCGAATATACGTAATTTTGTTATGAGTCAAAGACTAGATGACTCAGGACTTCAACTTTTCAAAGATCTATTTCAACAGGGATTTGAAGCATTTTCTTTTTATCTTTAAGAGAAATAAGCTAGATTCTCAAAAAGATTCAAAACAACTCGAAAACATCATCCAACCACAAAATACTAGTGTGGTAACCAACATCAGTGTGTCAACCCACTGAGGTTCTGTCGATGAGTTTAGTATTCAAATAATGCTTCACTTGAGACTAAGTTCAGGTCACATTCAATCTTTTGACTCCTTACTGAGAATGCAATTCTTGTGCATTTCTTTGAGTCAAAAGAGTGAATTTACCAAGTTATACTAGAAACTTAGTGCTTGACTTAGTCATTCAAATCCTTGGTTGAAAAGATCAACTCAAAGTCAAAGTTCAACTTCTTTCAGAAATTTATCAAATATTTATGATTGACAACACTTAAGCTTGAAGTGTTTTAAGAAAATCTTGGAAGTTACTTACTTCATATCTTCAGTTTCCTTGATCTTGAAGTTATCTTGAAGTATCGTAAGATACTACTTTCATCCTTTATGAATTAAACTTTCCTTGAAGTCTTAATTCCCTTGAGGATGAAACCTAACTTCAAAATCCAAACTAGGACTAAAAGATAATTATCATCCCGCGGTCTGATGTCCCATACCATCTTTCCAACATCAATCTGAGTATAAAATCTGGTGTCCCATACCACCCTATTTTATATTCACATTAATGTGTGGGTGATTCTTATCCTAAAGTCTAAACATCTCTTGATAGAGTACCTTATCTCTTCAATTCTTTTACGAGAATTTAGAAGTTCTAGGTATTATCTCTAACTAGATTTTCTAGGTTTTGATTCCTTCACATGATCATTTTACGATCTTGTGCTTTAACTTGGGAACTTGAAAACCTCTTAACAGAATATCAATTCTTCTTTGCTAGGGTTTTCAAATGAAAACCAATCAAAATTCCAAGTACTTGAATTTTCATAGATTCAAGTTCAATTGGATTATTCTGACCAATTTTGTAGTGACAAGAGCTTTTGACTTCTTGTCTTTAGATTCCTTTGTTTACTGTTACTTTAGGTACCTACCCCGGGGACTTTATTTAGGAATCTCTTTACTGCTTAAGTCTTAAGCATCCGCTCATGCTTTCTGGATTTGTACCAAAATCCCTTTAAGGATAGGTAAACACTTATGTGTTACCTTCCACAGACTTAATTACCATTTTCCCGGTTGCAGACTACATTCTTGGAATTTCTTTACTCTGTTCAGACTTGGAACAGCTTACTCTTTTTTTTCACAGTTTTCCATCGAATAAATGGAACCTGAGTGAATAATTCCCAAAAGGAATTTTATTGCCAATACTTGGGCAATCTACAAAGTAGTTCGAATCGCACATTACTTGGACAATCATGGCCAAGATTGATCAAGTCTGGTTGATCTTGCGACTAAAATAAAGAATAAATCTTTATAATTAAGATCTCCTAACTATCTAAAGCTTCTTTGCTTACCTGCAGGATTTTTAGAGATCTTTTCCTTACTCAAGTCCAAGCATACACTAATGCCTCTTAGATTCCAAAGCTAAGAATCTTTGATATACCTTTGGGTTATATCACTATTTGGACTTAATTAACCAATACTGATGGTTTGGGAATTGCTAAGGAACTACTTACAAACTAAAGAGTATGAAGAATTTCATTCTCAATACTTGATTGAATGCCATTCTTCAAAGACTTGAGATTCCTTCTAAGGAATCAAATAACTTGAGCAAATGATTCATCTTGGAATCTTTTGCAATGTTGGAAGGATATTTGAAAGAAATTCTTTCAAAAAAATATCCAAAAAATTTACTGATTCAATTGTATTCATTTCTTGAGTATCAAACTAGAGACTAAATATCACCTTTTGGATATGGTTTCCCATGCCACTATGAAAGTTCAAGTTGAACTTTCATTTATGTGATATCGACTTTGAGTTTGATACAAAACTCATTATTATTGGTCAATCTTCAGATGTTACTAGAGTCCTTTAAACATATTTCACTAATCAAATTTATGTTTAAAGTCCAAGCATCTATTGATGATTGATCCAATAGTAACGCAACTATGAACACTTTGAACTTTATAACTTGTTTAGGAGAAATTCATGGCTTTAAGATCCATTTCTTGGAACTTTTCTATTCCTAAATGAAAAATTCACACTTGCTTCAAGTCTTTAGGAACTTGTATTATTTCCTAAAGATTGCTTAGCTAGTTCCATCATTTACTAGAGAGGCAACTATAGAACCTAACATCCTTTTATTGACGTCAAGGATCAATTGATGTTGAGGTTTAACCTTTGATTTCCATCACCCCTTGATGAAATCAAATAAAAATTTATAAAAGCTTGGTACCTTTATATCTTGGCAAAACATTTATATCCTAAAGAGGTTTTGCCTTCATCATTCCTTGGACCTATCATATAATATGAATTTATGTGTATTTTGGGAAGAGTTCATGAATCAATTAAGATCCTCTACGGAACCTCTGCCTTCCCAAAAATAAATTCATCTTAAACATGGTAGGAGAATGATCTCACATGAAATAGAAGGCTTGACTATTTCATATCTCAATTCCAAAAAGTTACTTACTGAGGTTTCATCATGAGATACAAATCTTGAAACCACAAAGAAACTTCTTTAAACTTTCGAAATCTTCTAAATAGAAGAGTACTCAAGGAACTTGGAAATATAGTTCTCATCCAACCTTGGGATGCTTGAGAAGTTACATAATCAAGTAAAGCTTATCCGCATGACTTTCTAAGTACATCCAGGACTTAGAGTCATCATACATCATAAAAGAGTTTGCAAGTAATTAAATTTTCTTGGTTATTAAGAAAATTTATTACTTCACTTTCTCCTAGTGCTTACTTATACCTAGCAAGACATCTATCATACTTAATTGTCATTAAGTATTTGTCTTTGATAGCTGAGTATTGACTTGGGAAGAAATCAACTAATTACTTGTTGCAAACTAGAACTAGTATGTCTTTGCAACTAACTAGTCCTTGGTCTTCCCTAATGTCAAACTGCGAGCTTTATAAAGTAAGCTAAATACTAAGAGAGTACATTCTCATATCTACTTGCAAACAACATTCCATTCTATCATGCAAATGCATGTATCTACATGCAAAAGCATATGCTCACATGCGTATGCATGCATGTTTTTTGCATGCCCAAAAAATAATACAACAATCATGCATGAGCTTGATGCATGATTTTTTCCTTGTACTAAGAATGTATATCATGCAATCCTGATGCATGTATATCCTTTCCTTTGTCCTAATGCACTATGGTATAAAAACATACCCTTGATGTGCAATAGAAAACTTTACTCAATGGAAAGGAAATATGTATTTAAACTACCAAAATACATTCTTTGATGCACAAGGATCTTTTTTGAAATCAAGTCTTTCCTTAATGCAAACTAATGCTTGGAATGAATTAATTCATTATTCTAATCTAGACTTAATCAATTGAAATCTTGGCTATTTCAATGTGCATCTAAGATTAAGTGTAGAATAATGAAAACAAGATAAATCAAGCATTAAGGCCAAGCAAAAACTACAAAATACTTAGCTTTGATCATAGCTTCGTCCATCCTTTGTTCCTTTGGAAGAGCTATTCTCTAAAGGCTTTGGTCCGAATTCAAAGTTGATTTAAATTTGATCACCAAAGGCCTCTGGATCTTTACTCCATAGCTCCACTTCCTATCTTCTCCAAAGACTTGAGTGATCTTCAGCTAGTCTGTAGGCAGAGAAGTGGACGTCACCGAATGCCTTTACTGTAGTGGTGAAGTAGTTGTAGACAAATCTCTCGAGGTCTAGAGATCGATTCCTTGTGCAAATCTAACAGATATGCATCATCGAACAACGTCGCTAGCGTGGATAAGCGCATGCAGTACCGACATATAGGTTGTGAGTTCGAGCCCCGCAGCAGCAAACATTTTTTGAACTCGTTCATTATGAAATCCCACAGAGCTGGTACCGCTCCAAATTCTGAGACACAAACAAGAATTTGCTCTGTGGTTAAGAGAGCTTCTTCTCACGGGGAGGTACAAAGATCGAATCCGCCGATCGCACAGCAGATTTGTTCTTCTTGTCTATTCTTTTGCTCCTTATTGAAGTTGTATTTAGCACAAATTGACTTCCACGCGGATCCAAGGTCACGATCGCCTGTGTACTTCGCGGATAGGCGACTCCGCTTCAAACCAGACGTTCTGTGTTCGAATCTCCCGCGGGCTGACGGTAGAGAGAATCGTTCACCTTTTGATCTCCGAATTAGGATCTTCTTCAGCGCGGGCTGTGGTCAATAATAGCTGCTACATATATACTTCACGTGGACGATGTGCTGCTGTGGATAGAGCAAAGCGCTCCCAACAGAGGGGCGGGGGTTCGAATCCGGCCGGCAGCACACAGAGATGATAATCTTGATCTTTTACTAATCTATTCTCTGAGCCAAAGCTACCGCCGCCATGATAACTTCAGTATTGCACGTCAAAACAGCCGCGAGCCGATATTCCAAAGAGAACTATGCACGCAAAATGTAAGGAGCAAAATGATCTAAGAGAGCTATGGAGAGAGTGGCTCTGATACCAATGCAAGAGAACAAGGATTACAACCACCACATGCTAGAGAGATGACTCTCCTCCCAACCAAATGCCTCTATATATAGCTCTCTCCAGGGGACTGCCTTCTTGGGCAGGTGGATACTAACCATCCAAGTGTCAGCCATGTAACTACATGTGCGCCAAGTGTCCCAGTTAACTCGAGTTAACTCAAGTGGATGCTTCTAGAAGGCTCTAGAGCTCTTTGGGCAAAACACTCTCCCCATGTACCCCATGGGGGTTGAACCCAAGACCTCCTCCTTCACATCCTTGAGACTTAACCACTAAGCTAAGTGGATCACTTGTTCACAAGAGCACAAGACCTCCTAGTAAGTCTAAACTCGAGATCTTTGGTCATACACACGGATGACCAAACGGTGTCCGATTTCAGATCTGTCTGAACCGGCTAGACCCTTGGATCATAGACTTACTTTATTACAGTAACCAAGACCAAGGTCAACAACAGAATCATACAGGAGGAAGAGGACAGTTTCGAGGCAGGGGGAGCCAAAGAGGTTGCAGAAATTTCCAAAGAAATGATTCACGTAATGATAGTAAAGGATGTTGGAATTGTGGTAAACATGGACACTTTGAACATGATTGCAGGTTAAAGAATCAAAATAACAGAAGGCGGCAAAAAAACTATGCATCCACAAGTGTAGATGATTCTGAGAAGCTGTTTATGGTTCAACATCACATGATGAATACGATGTCTGCTGGTGTTTCAAAATCGAATGAAAATGTCTGGTACGTTGATTCAGGTGCTTCAAATCACATGACCAGTCATGCAGAATGGTTTAGTAGTTTGCAAAAAATGCCAGTTCCTGGATATGTTGAAACAGGTGATGATACATCGCATCCTATTGAGCATACAGGAAACATAGCATTATCTATGGAGGACGGGAAGGTAAAACATCTTGCTGATGTGTTGCATGTTCCAAATATAACAAAGAATCTGGTTTCTGTTGGACAAATGGTTGACCAGGGATTACAAGTCAGGTTCAATGCTGATGGATTATATGTAGAAGAGTACAAGCAGGATGGACGATTGGTTGCCAAAGGAAACAAAGTGGGTAGGATGTTCACCTTAAATGTGAAGATTCCTGAAATGAATGTAGCCATGTTTGCAAAAGGTGCAGGAGTTATTGCAGATATAGAGATATGGCACAAACGGATTGGACATGCAAACTTGCAAAGGCTGAAAATGATGCAGTCAAAGGAGATTGTCCATGGACTACCAAATTTCAAAGTTGCAGAAATGCAAAAGGTATGTGCAACATGTCAATTTGGTAAACAATCAAGAGCATCATTTCCACATGACAAGCATGTTAGTGAGAATGTACTAGAAGTAGTATATACAGATGTTTGGGGTCCAGCAAAGACCACATCTATGGGCGGTTGCAGGGTTTATGTTACCTTCATTGATGATCATACACACAAAGTATGGGTATATTTCATGAAAGAGAAGAGCGAGGTGTTCACTCACTTCTAGAATTTTAAAGCTATGGTGGAAAAGCAGACAGGGAAGTACATTCAAACATTAAGATCTGATGGAGGAGGTGAATACATGTCAAATGAGTTCAGCAGTTTTCTAAAAAATCATGGAATTCGGCGTCAGTTTTCATGTAGGTACACACCACAACAGAATGGTGTTGCTGAATGCAAAAATAGACATATTGCAGAAATAGCAAGAGCCTTGATGGCTGAGAAGAATATGTCTCATTGTTATTGGGCAGAAGCTGTGCATACTACTGTATACATCATGAACAGAACTCCGACTGCTGTTGTACATCAAGTTACACCTAAAGAGAAGTTTACAGGTAAAAAGCCAAACTTATCACATCTGAAAGTTTTTGGTTGTATTGCATATGTACATGTTCCAAATGAGTTGAGGACGAAGCTTGATCCGAAAGCAAAAAAATGTGTCTTCATTGGATATTCCCTTGAGCAAAAGGGGTACAAATGTTATAACCCACTCACACGACAGGTGAAGGTGAGCAGAGATGTGGTATTTGATGAAATATCAAGCTTCTATGCAGATGCCAAAGAAGGACTGAATCTTGAACCAAATGACAAAGAAAATGCTGAAAAATCTGTTTTGAGTGGACTGGATGCATCACCAAGCAATAGTTCCAACTCAAATCCATGGAGTGGAAGATTGCGTGGAAATTTCAGTCCAGCAAATTCATCAAATACATCCAAGAAAGGTAAAGAAAAGCTTTCTGCTGGTAGTAAAACAGGTGCAGGTTTTGAAGATGTTGATGGAGATTCAAGTGGTTCAGAAAAGAGTATTGATGAGGAACTTGGATTTCCCTCTGTGAAGACTCCAGGAGTAAGAAGGGCACATGCAGATGATACAAGAAGAAGTGACCCAGGACCAAGAAGATGTGGGAGGATGCGTAATTCAGTGCAACGATTGACATATGATAGTTACATGGCTCGCCATTGTGCCTACATGACAAAGGTAATACAAGATGCTGAACCTTCTTGTTTTGAAGATGCAATTGGTATTGCAGATTGGGAAAAAGCTATGGATGAGGAGATGGCTGCAATTTATGGAAATGATACATGGAAGCTGGTTCCATTGCCACAAGGAAAGAAATCCATAGGTTGCAAATGGGTTTACAAGGTAAAGCATAATGCTGATGGTAGCATAAGCAGGTATAAAGCACGATTGGTAGCTAAAGGTTATGCACAAACATATGGCATTGATTATGAGGAAACATTCAGCCTTGTAGCTAAAATCTCTACTGTCAGAACACTTGTTGCATTAGCTACAGCAAAAGGATGGACTTTGCATCAGATGGATGTGAAGAATGCTTTCCTACATGGTGAGTTACAGGAAGAAGTATATATGGACCAGCCACAAGGATATGAAGATTCAAAGCATCCAGAATATATTTGCAAGTTGCAAAAAGCTTTGTATGGGCTGAAGCAAGCCCCTCGTGCATGGCATGCAAGGATTGCTGATTACTTAACCAGCATTGGGTTCTCTATGTGTGATGCAGATCACTCACTATATGCAAGGAAGGCTGATGATGGCATCACTATTGTGGCTATTTATGTTGATGACCTGATTGTAGGTGGTGATAATGAAGAAAGCATCAAAGAGGTAAAGAAACTTCTTATGCAGGAATTCGACATGAAAGATCTTGGTGTGCTGCACTATTTCTTGGGCATTGAGTTTATACATACAGAAACACGTATATGGATGTCACAAAGGCAATATGCCTTGAATATGCTGCAAAAGTATGGTATGGCTGATTGTAAGCCAATTTCTATGCCATTAGATCAGAATTTGAAATTGCATACTACATCAGGTGAAGCATTGGAAAATGCTCCTATGTACAGGAAAATTGTGGGAAGTCTTATATATCTCACAATTACAAGGCCTGATCTAAGTTATACTGTTGGACTTGAAAGTTAGTTTATGCAGGTTCCTAGGAAGCCACATTTGGATGCTCTGAGGCGCACTCTACGTTATGTGAGTGCTACTTTGGATTATGCATTGTTTTATGAAGCTGGTGTGGAGTTGCAGGTTCATGGATACACTGATGTAGATTGGGCTGGTAGTACTCCAGATAGAAGATCTACTAGTGGCTTTCTTTTCTCACTTGGAGGTGCAGCTATTACATGGAGCAGCAAGAAGCAACCCACTATTGCTTTGTCGAGTACAGAGGCTGAGTATAGAGGTGCTGCAATGGCAGCATGTGAGGCATCATGGCTGGAGATGTTACTTGTAGATTTAGGTGTGGAAGTGCAAAAGCCTATCACTATCTATTGTGATAATCTTAGCAGCATACAGTTAGCACGGAACCCTGTTTTCCATGCTAGAACAAAGCATATCGAGGTACATTATCACTTCATCAGAGAGAAGGTATTAGCAGGTGATATTGATCTTGTTTATGTGAGAACAGATGAGCAGGTTGCTGATATTTTCACCAAAGCACTTGGAGCTGAGAAGTTAAAGAAGTTTCGAGAGATGCTTGGATTACAGGATATGGCGTTGAGCTTGAGGGGGAGTGTTGAGATATCAAGCTCAACATGTGATGATCCAGGATGAAACGTACCAATTTTTCGTTTCTCTGACATGTATAGTGGTCATACCGATATATGTCAGGGATACTTCATTGAGCTTTATTAGATTTATCTACCGAGAGTGATGGCACATTTGTTTCCTGCCAGCTCACTCATTCGCGGATATTAGGTTTTTTCGTATGTACTGATCTTTATATATTGCACTTGTTGTATTCTTGTTTTTAGGTCATTCTTGTACATTCCTTTTATGTAATAGAAGAAGAAGAAGAAGATCATTCTTCCTTGCCTCAATCTGTGTGTGTGCTTCTCCTTGAGAGTGAGAGTGTGTGTGTGAGATCTCTTCCTTATCTCCTTCCTCGTGACAATAATCATCATCTAAATTGACCCCAACATATGCAAGTGACTCACATATGCTTTTGATGTTTAGGTTATAGTCAATTTTTAACATTTTCTTTTCTCTAGTGTATGCAGCTCGTTCTTGAGTTGCAAATTCTATGCCTTTCTGTTGGTCTCACACAATGTAACTATTGATCCCATAAAAGTCATATTGGTCAAAGTCAACTACAATCAAAGTCAAAATATCAAAGTCAAACTGGTCAAAGTCAACATGTTCAAGGTCAAAGGTCAACATGGATGAAGTAAAAGTGTTCAAAGTCGGCTATTAAGGTGCACAGGTAGTGCACAATTAATTGTTCACAAAGGGTAAAATTGTAGAAAGTTGGTTGCAGGTTGCAGAGGTATTTCTGTAATTTCTTTAAGGTTCGAAGTGTTTTTAAAGTGTTTTGGAAGGTTCAAGTGAACCCTCTCTTAGGTGCACAATTGAAGAATTAAAAGGCAAAATGAAGAAGTGAAAGTATGGCCCCCCAATTAAAAATTTTTGTTTTAGTCTAAAGTTACTAGAGGACAAAACACGGATTTGTTGGCTATCAACTTTTGGAGACAATCTTGGGACATCAAAATGAGCACCAAGATACTCTAGCGGTTAGGAGCATACATGAATCAACACTCAAATCAAAGCAAAGCATTATTCTTGAGGACTAGGGAAGGTGAGCATAGTCTAAGCTATGAAAGAGAGAGATGTGCAAAAGACACAAAGTGTGCGACGTAGAGAACTGAAGTGCAAGGTGTGCATGAAGAGTGACTAAGAGGTGTGCAGAGAAGTGCTAAGCATACAACCAAAGATCCCAAGGTCCCATTGAAGATGTGCGCATGCCGAGAGATGGTATCCATCCCTCCCCCTATTGGAAGCTTGAGTGCAAGGTGTGCACAAGGGCAAGCTTGGAGAAGGTCTAGAGGTCTGGTGGAGAGAAGGCCGGCAACAACAAGACCCTTGGGTATTTTGTATTTTGTGATTGTGCACTCTGTTGGATTTTGCATAGAAAGCATTGGATTGTATTATGCATCACCATTGTATTTGTCTTCTTATAATCAATCGACAGAGGCTTCGAGTGTTGTATCTTTCTTCTTATCTTTCCCTTTTCTCCTACAAACACTCAAATGCCTTTTCGCACAAGAATCCCCCAACAAAATTTGGCATGCATGCTGGGACTCCAAGGAGATTTCAGCATAGGAGAAGCCAAGTGCAAAGTGTAGAAGAGTTCAAGTGCCGATAGTGCTACAATACTACTTCATTGGGGTAAGAGGTAAATCTTCTTATTAATTATATCATCTTAAGAGGATTATGAACAGCTCATGATCGGAAGCCGGCCTCAAACATTGCGGGTCACTTGCAAAGCAACAAGAAGGAAGGCTGTTAGAAGGTCATCCAGTCCACTGTCATCAACATCATCAATAAAGAACATGGAAAGTCAGGTTGATTTGGAGACTGTACTTTCTAACTTAAATAAAAAATTTCTTTCTTTCAAAGGCTTAGCTCAGGAAGATCCGGATGAGCATATTAGGAGGTTCTTAGCATTATGCAAAACAAGAGGTTTGATGGGAAGAGAGGATGCCTTTTTGATACTCTTTCCTACCACATTAGAAGGGTTAACAGATAAATGGTTCAACTAGTTTGCTGAAAACCATTTGACCACTTGGGATTTAATGAAAGATGCATTCAAAACTCAGTTCTAGCATGGGAATACTACAAAGATAATCATAGAGGAATTAGAAAACTTGAGACTAGGTCCAGGTGAAATGTTTCCAGAATTTGTAACTAGGGCCAAGGCACTAATGGCTAAGTTGCCAGGTCCCCCACATGATTTCTTTATTAAGAAATGGTTAGCTAAACCACTTCTAGTGACCACACAATGTCAACTCAAGGAATTAGTGTTGCCCACAGCCTCCATAGAGGAGTTCATCAATACAGCTACATGACTGGAACAAATAAGACAACAATATGGAGCAAGTTCTTCGCAGCTACCTTATTCTACAGAAATCGAAGTTCTAGTGATTCAACTAAGGAAGGAGCTCGAGAACTTAAAAAGAAGTAAACCTTAAAAGGAAGAAGAAAACGCAGTAACCTTGTTGCGGCAAGAAATCGAGGCCCTCAAACTACAAAAGGAAGAGGAAGCCCAAGTAGAAGAAATAGCTCAACTTCCATAGCAAATTACACGAATTAAGGGGAGGGGGCATAAAAAATGGGCTATGGTGTACCATGTGCAGCAAGCAGGGTCATATAGTAAGTGTATGTCCTTTATTACGTGTAACTTGCCATCTATGCAGGAAAGCTGGTCATGAGGCTCAAGATTGTTCTTCAAGAGGAATGCCTGCAATGACATATTGGACACAAGGAGGAGCCCTACCACCAACAAATGTGATGGCGGCTGCACCTAAACCAGGTACCAATTACAACCCTAGACATATGGATAACTTTGGAAATGGGCCAATGAGGCCAATTATTTGTTTTAGATGTGGAGAATGTGGGCATTACCAAAGTAGGTGCACTCTACCAGAAAATGCTCCTCCTTGCAGGAACTGCCCCGAGGCAAGAGACCACTATACTAGTTGTTATCCTAAGAACCAATCATCCTCATCGGGGCCCCACATTCAAATGATTTCTATGCGCAAAGAAGAAATGGTAGATCAAGTCAATGTGTCATCACCATCTACCAGGGTGGTTCAATTAGAAGAAATTGAATCTTTTATAGTGCAGACAAGAAGCAAAGCGAAGGATCAAGTAGAAATAGGTGAAGAATCAATGATTAATGGATTAAACAAAGACAAAGAGACATCTAAAGACAAAGCCACCACATGTGCAGATATAAGGCAAAAAGAAAATCACATAGGTACCAGTGATGTCATTGGACATGCCTTCAACAGGGCTCATGATGAGTTTGATAAGTCAATTAGAGCCCATGCTCTTAAGGAATCAGAAGCTTCCAGACTACTCAAGTCCATGAAAATGGAGGCCAGTATTTTTTATTTAATAAAGATGGATGGGAAATTCAGGTCAGAACTCTTGCAGATAATTGATGAGGTGTCCACAGCAAGTTTAGTCGCAAAGGCTACTGTTATGCATAAAGATAAAATTGTAGGGGAAGCACCCCTCATAGATTATAAGAGCCCTTGGTTAACAGTCTCTATCAAAGGTCATGAGTTTCAAGGAGTTATTGTAGATGGTGGTTATGACATTACCTTGATGCCTGAACATACCATGAAAAAGATTCAACTACACCCTTCAAGACCTGCCAACTTCACTGTAACACTAGCAGACCAAAGCATAGTAAAGCCGATGGGAGTGGTCCCTAGAGTCTCAGTCAAGATACAAGGTACCATATTTAACTTGGATTTTGTTGTTGTAAGGCTGCCACAGGTAGAAGGAAGTTTCCCCCTACTAATTGGGAGACCTTGGTTAAGACATGCCAATGTACTACATGATTGGGGTAAGGACACAATGTGGGTAAAGCAAGAGGGGAAAGAGTTACAACAGATATTTTTAGAAGAAGGTCAAGACAACCAAAGACATACCAGCATGATGCAGACAATTGGTATTTGTATGGAAGAAGAATTGTTGGACAAACCAGAAGCAGATCTTTTTGAAGAAGCAAATTTATATGAAGAAGAAAACATGTTGGCTTGACTCCATGTAGAAGATCCATCTTCCTACCTATGAAGAAAACGAGGACATCAATCAGGTTACTGATTCGAGTGAAAGAGTCTCAGTCAAAGGCCATAGCAGAGAGAAGAAAACAAAAGCCCTTAAATGTAGTAGTGATGAAGTTACTTCAAATCATATGTCAATGGCCAGTTTTTTATGGATTCTATTATGGATATCATCTGTTATGTCGATTTTTATGATAGTAAGTGCAGGGCTTTACAAGGATGTGGAAGGAGTACCTGCAAGTCTTTGGAAACAAAGGGTTCCATTGGATGAAGAAGATGGAATAATAATAATGAAACTTTTCGAATTAAGTTATAAAGTAGTTGAAACAAAGATACAAAAGATGTAGTATGGAGGAGATAATATTCTAATGAAGGATTTAGGGTACCCCTATCAGATGGTCAGTATGCCCAAAAAGAGGACAAACCAAATGAAGTGCATTACAATTGAAGATTATGGAGGAGTTTCTCTTAGTCATCATATCATGGCTCAAGGCCTATCATCAGCACTACTGAAGCTCTTTGGATCACTTGGAACCTGCAAAACTTGTTTAGGTTGTACATAGCCTTCTCATATCATTTTTCTCAAGTTTTAGTAGTTTTTTTATCCATTTCATGCTTGCTCCTTGATTTTTTAGCAAATTTAGCAACCATTTCATAGCCTTTGCATAAGCACAATTTTTGGAAAATTTTTGGGAATTTTTCAAGCAGTTTTAGAAATTTTCTAGCATTTTTCATCCTTTTCAAATGTCATTTTCTTGCCAAATTGGAGGAATAAAGGAAGTTCTCTGTGGTTTTGAGTGAAGAAATTGGCATAGACCTGTAGGAAAGTTTTTGAGAATTTTATGAGAATTTGTTTTGGATTTTTTTGCATTTTTTGGATTTTTTCAGGATTTTTCTCCAATTTTTGGATATTTAAAAAAAAAAGGGAGTGCCCCCCATGGATTTTTTCAAAAAAAAGGGGAAGAAAAATAAAAAAAAAACCTCTCTCTCTCTCTCTCTTCCCCCCGCCCCCCATATTTTTTTATTTTTTTAATATTTTTTATTTTGTATTTTGTTTATTCTATTTATTTATTTATTTATTTTAATTTTTTTGTTTATTTATTATTTATTTATTTATTTTACGTGCGTTCAAAAAAACAAAAAGAAAAAACATTTTATTTTTCTTTATAAATGATTAAAAATATATATTTTTTTATTTTTCATGGTCCAAAGCTGTTGGCTCTAGATTGTGCCTCGGATGGCAAATTTTTTCAAACTTGGGGTCATTTTCATGTATTTTGGCACCTCTAAACTCATTTTTTGCCTTAAATTTGCTAAAATCCCACATTTTCTCTGACTTTTGGTCAAACCTCACACGTTTTGAGCACATTTCTCACCTGTTTTTATTCCACACATGGTCCACATGGTCTATTCTCACCTCATTTTACCATATGTTGTACATTTTCACAATTGCACCCTTTGTAGCTTTCCTATTTTCTCATTTCGGCCCTCTCTAGAATCCAACTCCTACTCCCTCACCGTCCCTTTACCCTTCTGCCCAGCCCCATCCTTACCCTCCCTGCCTATCCATCTCAACCCCCTTAGCCCTCCCTTCCCTTTCCTTCCTACCCTCCCTTTGCCCTCCTTTACTTTTCTATGCAAAATTTACACTTTTGGTTCTTCTCTGGTGTTTGTTCTCTCCTGCTCCTGGTGGACTTGGTTGATGCTCAAATGTTCTTTTAAAGATTTTGCGGCTCAATATCATAGTGTCATATCAGCTCAGAATTTTGGTTGTAGCTCTTCGAGACAGAGAGCCCATTAGGTGGTGGGCATCTGTTGAGCCCATAAAAGGCATATTGGTCAAAGTCAGTTGTAATCAAAGTCGACTAAAATCAAAGTGAAAATGTCAAAGTCAAAATGGTCAAAGTCAACATGTTCAAGGTCAAAGGTCAACATGGGTGAAGTCAAAGCATTCAAAGTCAGCTGTCAAGGTGCATAGGTAGTGCACAATTAATTGTTCACAAAGGGTAAAATTGCAGAAAGTTGGTTGCAGGTTGCAGAGGTATTTCTGTAATTTCTCTAAGGTTCAAAGTGTTTTTAAAGTGTTTTGGAAGGTTCAGGTGAACCCTCTCTTAGGTGCACAATTGAAGAATTAAAACACAAAATGTGAAGGTATGTGAAGCGGCAGCATACATAGAAGTGAAAGTATGACCCCCCAATTAAAATTTTTGTTTTAGTCTAAATTCAATATAGGAGAAAACAGGGATTCGTTGGCTACCCACTTTTGGAGAAAATCTTGGGACATCAAAGTGAGCACCAAGATACTCTAGCAGTTAGGAGCGTACGTGAATTGACACTCAAATCAAGGCAAGGCATTATTCTTGAGGACTAAGCAAGGTGAGCCTAGTCTAAGCTAAGAAAGAGAGAAAGTGCAAGAGACACAGAGTGTGGGATGCAGAGAAGTGAAGTTCAAGGTGTGCATGAAGAGTGACTACGAAGTGTGCAAAGAAGTGCTAAGCATACAGCCAAAGATCCCAAGGTCCCATTGAAGCTGTGTGCATGGCGACAGACGGTGTCCATCCCTCCCCCTATTGGAAGCTTGAGTGCAAGGTGTGCACAAGGGCAAGCTTGGAGAAGGTCTGGAGGTCTGGTGTAGAGAAGGCAGGTAGCAACAAGACCCTTGGGTATTTTGTATTTTGTGATTGCGCACTCTGTGGGATTTTGCACAAAAAGCATTGGATTGTATTGTGCATCACCATTGTATTTGTCTTCTTATAATCAATCGACAGAGGCTTCCAGTGTTGCAGCTTTCTTCTTATCTTTCCCTTTCCTTCTACAAACACTCAAATCCCTTTTCACATAGGAATCCCCCAATAGTAACCAAACTATTCCAAGCCTCTTTTGGAATTTTGGCATCTTGTATGTACCCAATCCTGGTATCCTATATGCTAAAAAATAGCCAATATATTACCTTCCCTAGTCCTTGATTGCACTCTTCATATGCTCTTAGCTACTCCACAATATGATTCCTCAATGGTAACTATGAAGCATTTTCATTCTCTCCTATAAAGTACTTCTAGTAGCCTTTTCCCATCACAAAATTTGTCATTTTAAATCTTGAAGCATGAAAGTTGTTCTTCTGCAACTTATCACCCATTGACTCATTCCATCATCATTTGCCATTTTATTCACAACACTTCAAAAACATTAGAAGCATTAGTACCTTTGCTTGAGCAGTCTCATATTGTGACGTGATAGTTTGATCATATAACAAAAGAGTTTTCGTGTACCAATAGTACATGGAGTTGCTTGGAATTCTAGATCTAGAATATTTTACTATTTTCAAATAGAATGCAAGTGTACAATTTTGCCAACTCACTTCTTTTTCCATGTCCCACCTTGCCATCTCAAAATGGAGGTTGAGATGGCTCCAAAACTAAGATCTCAGGTCGTTTGTGAAGTGTGCATTCTCCATGCCTTCTCATGTACTCTTCACTATCAACCTTCTTCAAGAGATCTCTATAGACATAGTGGCTATGATAACATGTCAAGAGAAAGAAGATAAGGAATATTTCTCTCACACACTTTCACACACAAAGAAAGGAGCACACAAAGATTGAGCCAAGGAAGAAATTATCTTCTTCTTCTTCTTCTTCTTCTTCTTCTTCTTCTTCTTATTCTTCTTCTTCTTCTATCACATAAAGAGAATATACAAGAATGAACTAATATAACAATACAAGTAGTGCAATATACAAATAATGATACATATGGAAAATCCTAATGTCTACGAAGGAGTGAGCTGATCTTGGAAGATTCATGTTACATCATGAAGAGGCTTGATTCCCCTGGCCTCTTCAACATAGAAGTTATGGTAATGGATGTATCTTCTATGTAATATAATAATGAATGACACATGTAACCAAGACGTTTATCTAGATGAAAGTGAGGCATCACTGTATATGTATGTGAGTACTTGTGTATGAATTCGTGAGAAATAGTTGACTTTTTTATACTCTGTGCAAGGAGTAATAGAGACTCATTGGAGGAGACATGGTTGGATTTGATTAGAGAAACGCCTTTCAAGATGCCTATCACTGCTCAGTTCTGAATGATTGTTGAGGTGTTATTTCTTATTTTTGCATGATTGTTGAGGTGTAACTTCCTTGGATGTATTGAAAAGGTATTATATACTTCTTAAAAAGCACAACATTTGTACATGACTTTATTTTACCTTGATCAAGGTAGAGTACAGATATTTGACATGGAAAAGAGAGTATCATTGACTCTATAGTTAATCAATAAAAGATTTTGTAGAAATTGTTTATTGAGAAATGTACTCATCCACAAAGAGATATTTATTTTGATAGATTATCATGTTGGAGTAGCACTAGAGGTATTTTTGTGTGTATGTTTGCATGTGTGTTTAGTTGTGTGTAGGTTTGTTTTTCTATGTGTGTGTTTCTGTATGGATATGTGTTTTTGTGTATGTATGGATATGTCTCTTGTATTGTTTGCATGTATAAAATCATGCATATATATCTAGTATTGCTTGCATATGCATGCATATGTATCTGCATTGCTTGGTTGCATGAACTTGGAGGATGTTGTAGGTGCCAAATGGATTATGCTCTCATGGACAGATAATAAAACATGAAGAAACACTAAGTGGGCATAAAGACTCCAAGCTATATAAGCACAAACAACTCACCATATTCCAATGGGCACCAATAGAGGATTGATATTGAAGTTAAAGATAAACATGCTTCCAAGAACAATCAAGCTTATTGTGTTCCATGTATCTCTTGGACTCTTTTTTTGACGTGCCAACCTATTCACTAGATAGGAAAAAGGATCTCCATCAAAGGGCACAAATTCTTCAAGGCTAGGATAGATAATTGGCAAGACTAAGGACTTACAGAACTAGATTGCTTCGTGTAATGTTGGACCCACTCAACAGATTCCTAATGTTTTCATTGTGTGGAAAGATCTTGTTCGCAAATATAAGATGTAGCCTCCTCACTAACTTTGTTCAAAACTAGTGCTCTATCAATATATAGGTTGTGATCTACCTCCTTTTCAAGGCCTTCAAAGCTTACAGAGGGAGAAATGACCTCATAAATAGAAAACTCGATGAGGGATGAGGAAGGTACTTTTGCTTTAATGAGTTTCTTTTTGGTTTTCACTACAATCTTTTTGATATTTTAACACTAGCTATATATATGAATGATCATATCTCACCGTGTCTTCTAGAAAATACCTAGTGGGGTGCAAAATTTACCTCAACATAATAAGGTTTCAAATATTTTTTTGACATCTTTGAGTGGTATCAATGTAGATGGGCCATCATTTGTGCATGTATTAGAAGATGAGAAACATAATTTCTATAGAGGCAGGTTGAAAAAAAGTATGCAAGCAATGAAAATGTGGATGAAGCTTGGAAGAAGGAATTTTATGATCATATTGCAGAATAAATACATAAGCTAGAAATGTAGGTCTCTTTCTACATCTTAGAGAGGAAGTGTAACATAAATGTACAAAGGAGGATTGCAATTTGATTAAAAAATTAGTACACAAGAACTTTCTTTACGAAGTTGTCCTTTGTTAGACATCTTTAGTGTATTCTTGTGATGACCATATGTATTCTTGAATGGATGATGGTTACTGAGTTGTTTTGTATTGAATCATTCAAGGTAAATGAAGAAAATGATAAATGAATTTATAATGAGCAATATTTCATGTGCACTTGTGTTTCATAATTTTGTATTTAGTTGAACATTTTTTGTATGTATGCATATGCAGTGTGTATTTTTGTCTATTTCATGTGTTTGTGTCTTTGTGTATGCATGTGTATGTATATGCCACTATGTAAGTATGTGTGTGAATTTTGTGTCTACTTGTGTATGTATGTGTCTCTTTTCAATCACGTTGGTAGTAGATTCAATGAAGGAACATTGAAGTTAGGTTCAATGCTTACTGATAGCCAAGTAAGTTAATTGAAAGATGGGTTAGCTATTGCAAATTCAACTTTTGGATGTATGCTACCCTCACATGTAGTAAGGTTGTTCTCATCACTACTACTCGAATCTCAATATTTTATGCTTACTATTGATCATAGCGGTTTTCAATGTAGCATTATCATTCTAAGGCATACACCAAGTACAATTACAAGCCTACTATTGGTAATTGAACTCACAAACTCCCAACTAGGAGTATGATGGGCTAACCACTTACCCCAACAGCCATGGTTGAGGATTACTTTCTAATCCTTTCTCTTAAGTTATGGTTCATCCACCTCCTATTAGAATTATGTGACATTCTTTCCCCCTTAGATTGAGCATACTCCTCAATTCTCACTTGTGGACCCTCTATCTAGCTTGGTAGGCTCTTTCCCATGGTTCAACACCTCCACTAGCCCCAAATTCTAGTGCATAGTCCTATTTTGGACCTATCAAAACCTTTGTTGGTGCCCAAATACTCGTGCACCTTCATTACTAACTAGTTTTAGACTCATCTGTGATCAAGTGCATCCCAAGTGCCCAGGTGAGGCTTCCAACCTCATATTGCCCAAGTTTCTCAACTAGGATCTGATACCAATGTTGGGACTTGAACTCACAACTTCCCAGCTATGAGTTTGATGGGTTAACCACTTGCCCCAAAAGCCATGGTTGAGGATTACTTCCTAATCCTCTCTCATAAGGCATGGTTCATCCACCTCTTGTTAGGATTATGTGACACCTACATTAATATACATATCTTGTACATGGTTCATTGTGTAGATAACACAACTTTTGCAAAAAGCAAAGGATTATCAGCCAATGCGTGTTAGTTGAGCAAGGGGGAGATGACAATAATTTTAGGTGCTTTAGTGTGGCAATTTTTGGTTTTCCTCAAGGATAGGATTCACCAAGAAGGGATACATAGGAGCGAAAAGCTACATCTCCAAGTTTGATGAACTGCCTATGGGTATCAAGTTTCTTATATGGTGAAATGTTGTTAGCATTCAAATGATGAATACTCTATAGATGGTAGAGGAAGGGTCCACCCATATGCGAGTCAAATTGATGTCAAAGGATCCTTTGTTTGAAGAGCCTTTGCAAGTGCTATTGCACCAAATGTTGCTTCTCAAAGCCATCTTTTTAGTCATAGGCTAGATAATGAGCATGATGAAATACCAAAAACCCATGCTTTGCCAAGCTCAAAGGCAACCCTAATGGAAGAAAATGCTTCCAAGTGGATTCATATCTAAAAGTGCATCAAGTGATATGGTTGCTATTGCATCCATGAATAATCAATCACACAAGCCAAAGTGACAAATGTAGCCCAATGAGATTTTAGGCTTGATTGTTGATTGACTATGTGCATTGGATGGAGCTATTCTATAAGGTTTCCCTAAACCTACAGGATGTTTGCATTCAACATGAAAGGATATATCACTTGCAGTCTTGCATTGGTTCACATTATGACATCATGATGATTCTAACAAACATGTATGGTAAAATTTAAGGAGATCTTCTCATATTGAATGGAAAAATTTATTGCATGACTTTTTACAATTACTTGATCAAGGCATTTGTACCAAGGTCTCATTAGCAAGTGTTTACAACATGCTCTCTGTGAGGAGTGATGGATAATGTACAAAGATGAGAGGGTCTTGGAAAATCCTACTCTAGATCAGCCTAGATAGCTCTATAGAAGCTTAGCAGACTCCCTAAGCTTCCAATATATGTATTTAGACCACCATAAAACTGTGGAACATCATTCTCAGCACAGTACATCAAAATAGATAACTTGTGTTGCAGAGCTAAAAGAAGCACAAAGCAGAGAAAAAGATGGGCCCCAAAATTTTTCCGATTTGGACATCATATTTTTGTATCATAATCATTCTTGTAATATATTTTCCATTGTAAATGCACTAGAGGAGTCCTCTAGATGCATCCCCACAGAAGATTAGAGATTTACCTTTGTAAAATAGTAGGAAATTAGTCTCTTAGTGAATAAAGTGCCGGTCTCTTGTGTGAAAGGACCATTTTTAGGGCACAAGTATATAAGTCAAATGTGACTCTTTGTAAAAGACTTTTTGCCATTGTGAGAAGAGAGAGCACAGAAATTCGAATTTGTGTCTTCTTCACTCCATATCTTCTTCTCTGTGAGCTTGTATGCATGTGTATTGCTTGGAAAGAGTGCTTGTGAGTGTTGCCTATCCATGAGAGCGTTTGTTTGCTGTAGGTAATGTGTGTGCGAAGTGTAGGAAGTGCTGAAGTGTAGGAAAGATTTCCCGTGACTCAGTATTTTGACCATAACTTGAAGTAGGAGCGTCCGAATTGAGTGAAATCACTGCCATTGGATGCGTCTTCTTGAGAGCTTCAAAACGCATATGCTATTTGCTATGTTTGGAGCTCGGAGCTGGGAGAAAAGTCCAAGATACTGAGGGCTGCTGCACCAAGTATCGTTTCGCCATGACCAACAGTTTCAGCTTGTTTGGATGAGTGTTTACCTTAATTGTACTCTTTGAGTAAGTTCATTTGCATTGATCATCACATGATTGCATGTCCTCATACACTCGGCTAGGTTTGTATACTCTTGGGATTGATAAATAAAAGCGTGTATCCCCACTATATGCACTTGTGAGGGGATTGAGGTATAGTCTCTTTCTCTGCAAGTCCCTAAGTTGGTGCTTAGGTCAACACACTTTTTGGCGCCGTTGCCGGGGAGTGACGAATCAAACCGAGGCATTCGTGTGATGGTAAGTAGCTTTTTTGCATAGAAGTAAGTGGAGGAGTGGAAATTTTCTCTTCTTTGGTAAGTCATTTTCAGCCGCACTTGCTACTTCTCATTCTTGGAGTGTGTGTAGTGAGTTGTTAGTTTAGGGGAGTGTGTAGAAGGAGTAGAGAAGGAGTAGTTAGGGAGTAGGTCAAGTCCGGAGAGTAGGAGTTAGTCTTTGTTCAGTAGAGTTTCCTTTTTGTAAGCAAGAAAATTCCAACTATAAAAGCCAAAAAGAGTCATTTTGAAAATCACTTGTTTTTGAACAAGTATCGTGAGAGAGATCGGCAAGTATTGCATTAGCTGTCGTCAGAGATCGTGGACGAAGGGTGGAGCAATCTGAGCTACGCAGAGCTAGTCAGGAGGAGTAGAGGGTTGTGATAGAATCCTAAGGTAAGTTTTTGTATCATTCCATCAACCTCATTACATAAATCAAGTCTTTCAGAGTGAAACGATCTGCGTCAGGTATCGTCTGAGATCTACAGGGGGTAAAAGGAGTGATTTGCTTGATACAGAGAGTGAGGAGAGGAGAGAGGAACTAGGAGAATAAGGGCATCAAAGCAAAACTTAAAAAATCTTTCCCAAAATTTGTCTAAGGGTCAAGTATCGTTTTGCTCCCGCGGTCGAGTATCGCGATACTTAGCAAGTATCGTGAACTCCTGTGGTCGAGTATCGCGATATTTCCCGTCGATCGTGTATTGTTTCATACCGATCGCGATACTTGGTCAGATATCGTTTTGCTAGCGATCGTCGATCGTGTATCGTTGATCGTGTATCGTTTCGTGCCAGTCGCGATACTTGAGAAGTATCGTTTGGTCAAAGATCGCGATACCTAACAAGTATCGTGTATCGTTTTGCCAGCGATCGTTTGTGAGAGATCGTGTATCATTTGATTCAGCGATCGCGATACCTGGCAAGTATCGTGTATCGTTTGCCAGCGATCGTTGGCGAGAGATCGTGTAGTGTCGAGTATCGTTTCAATCCAAGTATCGTGTATCATCTTTCACAGAGATCGCGATACTTGCGAAAGATCGCGTATCGTTTTGTTCAGGTATCGTGTATCGTCTGGTCTTCAAAGATCGCGATACCTAGCAAGTATCGTGTATCGTTTTGGCAGCGATCGTCTGTCCGAAGTATCGTGATAGTCAAGTATCGTGAGAGGTCGTGTATCGCCTGTGCCCAAATATCGTGTATCGTTTTCTTTCAAGTATCGGTATTGTTTCACTTAAGCGATCGGTATCGTTTATCAGATATCGCGATATTTGTCAGGGATCGTATATCGTCTAAACCCAGAGATCGTGTATCGTGGATTTTTTGGAGACAAGTATCGTGGTCGGGAAAAACTTCTTCTTCAGTCATTTTTTTTCTCAGCCAAAGTCTTCTGGAAATTTTTGATCTGTAGTTAAGAGTGCCAAAGGCCCAAGGGTAATAAAGACTGATCAGAATTTTGAAGTGGATGAACCTGAGATCCGAAAGAACCCTAGGAAGCCGAAGAAGTGTAATTTCTTCTGTAGGTAGTGTAGCAGAGCCAAGTAACCGTTCACATTATTCTGAGACCTCCAGTGAGTCAGAGGAAGAAATTCCCATGGCTTCAGAGGATATGCAGAACACAGTACCCATGATTGGCATGATGTCAATCATTGAGGGAGAATACAGAACCTCCTTGGAGTATGTGAACACCAACCAGAATGAGATTCCTATTTATTTGGATGGCCTAAACAGATCAGTGGCCAGGTTAAAGAAAGCTTCAGAGGCTTACATAGTGCCTAGACTAGCAGTCAAGTACTTAGGAGGATTTTACATGGACAAAAGAGATATCCAATATGTGGTCATAGAACACCCAGAAAACATTAATGAAATAGGTGAAGAAAATAATGCTTCAAACTTTAATGGAGGAGGGAATGAAGAACAAGTAACTACACCTAGAGGGAGATCTACGGTTGTTAGGATATGGAGAGGAGATCTGATTCCCCAGGATGACACCTTAATGGATGTGTATTTGATCAATGGGATGGATTATCTTCTTAGAGCACATTCTTCAATTTGGGAAGCTGCTCCTAATCCAGTCACCATCTATGAGTTACAAGATCCTGATTTCTCCACCATCATCACATATCTGGATAAGAATCAGAGAAGATATTGGCCCTTAACAGAAGCAGAAAGAGCTGAGTTGAAATATCAGAACATCCCAGTGTTTCCCCCTAGGGACCAAGCCACTACGTCAAGAAACCCACTTGGAACATCTCAGAATGATTCATACCAACAGTCTGACCAAACACAACAAACACAACAAACACAACAAACACAACAAACTCAAATTCCAGTTAGACCCCATGTGCAGTTTGCAATGCCTGCAAATAACCCTAATTACCGACCTCAACCAACTACTGACCCAAGACATGGAACTCACGCTCCAGTCAGACCGCCGGTAGTAAGAGGACCAGGCATACCAATAGGAAGACCAATTTTCCCAGTAATGCCTAGACCACCTGAAGCAGGAAGAAGATTAAGGCCAATCCAAGTTGCCAAATGCATGAGAAATCACTATGATGGCTCTAGTGAACCATACAACCATATAGCTGAATTTAAACAAGTAATCAGAGCCGAACAGGTAGAAGACTTTTTGATTCAATATGAGTCCTTTGGTCTTACTTTGTCAGATACGGCGTTCGCATGGTTTCAACCATTGGACCCTAATACTTTTCAAAACATGGAGCAAGTATACCAAGAAATGATTGAGGAATTCACTAAGTCAGGAATTAAAAACAATTCTTCATCATTGATCCATAGCTTCAAGCAAGTCCCTACCGAATCAGTGAGATTGGCTGCAAGAAGATTCAAACAGTATGTGGATAGATGCCCAGTAGAGGAGAGACCGACACAAAATAAAATGGTGTCATTATTTTTGGAAGGATTATTGAACGGATCCTTGAGATCATTAGTGTATGTAAAAAGGGTTCAGACTTTGCAAGAATGCATGAAGGAATGCATAGATTTAGAAGATAACCTAGCAGAGGACCTGAAAATACCTCAAGGAAGCTCGAAAAGTGAAGATTCGGCCAGTAACACATCAATTCCTAAAAATAATGTAGAGG
This sequence comes from Ceratopteris richardii, assembly GCA_020310875.1. Lineage (NCBI taxonomy): Eukaryota > Viridiplantae > Streptophyta > Polypodiopsida > Polypodiales > Pteridaceae > Ceratopteris > Ceratopteris richardii. Next base: position 82,828,020 of record CM035441.1, on the reverse strand, counting down.
AAATAGCCGAATTGTTAGCGAAGAAGTTGAATGTTCAAGGACAGAGGAACTTCCCCAATAACCCTATGAGAGTACCTATGCTTAGAAGGTGTATGCATTGCAGAGGTGATCATCCTTCTCACTTGTGTACTAGGGGAGTAGTCCCACCACCGGCTTATGGTTATAATAGACCCACTGTCCCAGGACCTCTACAATATTGCAGTGTGGAACAAAAATATACAAATCACAATACAGAAAATTGCCCTTACAATAGGCAAGCGAGACCAGCACAGCCATACATGAGACCTTATGGATACCCTCAGAGAGATCAGGGAGGTGAAGCCTTTAGATATCCCACTTATCAGCCGCAGGCACCAGTGCCACGACCATATGCGTATCAAGGATACACCCAACCACAACCAGTACTAGGACAACAACTGCCCCATCCTCAAAACGTTGTCCCAGTCAAGATTGCTCAACCTGAAGAAAACCTTGAGAGAGCTATAGTACCAGCCACACCTTTGGCTCGTAATGAACCATATGACTCATCTTACGACCATAGTCAAGGAGCATATCCCAGTTATGAAAGCTCAATGATGGAATATGGACAACTATATGAACCATATGCCTATGGCATGGAAGCACCAGATAGTTCATATGGATATGAGCAGGACTATGTGTCATTAATGTACACAGCTCCTAGAGCAACCATACAACCCCGACCTATGAACAGACCGCCTGTACCCAGAGGACCATGTTACAGGTGTGGAGGTGATCACTACATCAGAGAATGCACATTGCCAAACCCACCACCACCACAACGAGTCTGGGAAGGTTACTGTAGTGATTGTGGCAAGGAACACCTTTTCAGAGACTGCCCCAAGAATCTTAACAAGGTTACATCTAACGTGCAAATCAACGTAATAGAAGTAATTGAATCATCAGGGAGTGATAAAGAGTACACAGTACCATTGAAAGCAATAACGAGAGCCAAAGCCAGAGAGACCCTTGATAAAACGGAGGAGAACGATCAAAGTAACAAGGAGCTGAACACACCCATCCCTCAAAGAGTTGAAGACTCAGAAGAGCCGGAGAAAAGTACTGCAAGTAAAAGGTCCCAGAGATGGAAGCACCGAAGAGATAGGATAAAAGAAAAGAAGTTATTGCAGAAAAAGGAAAAGAAGGAAAACGAACAAAAACCAAAAGAAGAACCAAAGAGGGAAGAAGGAAACAAAAATGAACGGTACAAAAAAGAGGAGGTAGGATCAGTGTTAGCAGATCCTATGCCTGAAGAATTAGCCATGTGGATTCAGGCATACAAGGCACGAATAAGAACAGGACCTACCATAGAACAACACGAGAGAGAATATCCAAGAGGCGACTTAGAAAAAGAAAGATTGGAGATCTGCAAAAAATTGATAGAAGTTGCACAACAGACCTTAGAAAAACCTGCATCACCTTTACCCAATACCCGAATTTCTGAAGGAGAGTTCCAAGAGTGTGTAAACACTCATGGAAAGCCTGAAGTGAGTAGAACACAGAATGACGAATGTGGTATTGAGAGAAGGGAAGGATCCATAGTTCCGGAAGCGGAAGGAGAATGGACTAAGGATCTATGGGAACGAGTTCAAGAGGACAAATGGAAGAAAGTGGAAGGAATTGAACCACCCTTTGAAGAACTAGAAGCAGGGGATGAAATAGAGGGTTCAATACCTGAACTAAATTCAGAAGAAATTTTACCGATGGATGCAAGTAACCAAGGAGAGGAAGATGTAAATGAACTGCCCAATTACACAGGGGACTACGAACACAATTCAGAATTGTATCGTCTTCCCTCAATGAGGAAACGAGAAACGAACCCATCAGTCCAAACATCTGAGATCATACAACGCCTTAGAGAAGTAAAAATCCCTTGTACCCTAACATTCGAAGAACTATTGAAGGTAAAACCACATTTGAAGGAGAAATTAATCAATCAATGGGAAGTCAAGGAGGAAAAGAAAGAGATAGCAGACGAAGTCAACACGGTGAGAATTCCAGTGGATAAGGTAGGAGACTTTAGTGAGGGAGATGAAGGAAACACTTGCCTTCCAATTACCTTTAGGGGATACACTACCAAAGCCATCTTAGATTCGAGAGCTGGTGTTGGTATTGCTACCAAAGAAATTTGGGAGAAATGGGGAAAACCAGCGTTAAGACCAACACGCATGAAAATACAAATGGCAGACGGACATACAGAAAGACCCTTAGGATTGTTGGAACGAGTAGTTTTCACTACATGTGGAGTGGAATTCGAACACACTTTAGCAATATGTCACTTCGAAAGGCCAAGCAATTATGAAATGATCTTGGGAAGGCCTTTCATGAGACAGTTAAAGGTCGTACAAGATTGGGGAAAAGATGCGGTGTACCTACAACATGAAGGAACCACCACTAGAATTAACCTACATACGTACACTTATCAAGATGTTCCACCTCTACAATGGAATCAAATTCATAGGGAGGCAGATGATCAATCAATTCATAGTGTAGGTTCTAGTGATCAATCTTGGATGAACGAGGACACTCATCTATGGATATGCCAAACTGCAAAGAAGGAAGAGGAGAGAAGAAAAGGATGGCAGCAGAAACAAGGAATAGTGAGGTCTGTACAAGATCCAGCTTACATGCCACAAGTGTTTCCGGATGAAGAGTTCGAACCTCATGGTTGGATGGAAATTTTAGCAACCCTCGATGTCTGTGTAAACGAAGAAGTAGTGACCATGAACGAATGTATCGATGAGGAGGGTTATGATGTGAGCCTGTATGTGGTAGTCCTTCAGGAGGCGGAAGAAGGAGAAGTGATAGAGAAAGAATGGAAGGAGGACTATGAGAGCATAGAAATGGAGCTAGAACCGATGGAACCTGAGGAAGAAGATCAGAAAATAATAAGCATCACAGCTAACGAAAACTATAAAGAACCTACACAGAAAGAAGGGCTGGAGTTCCATAAAGAGTTAGAGAGTGAAGAAAACAGACCACAAGATCAGTTTGAAGTGCCAGCTCACTTCAAGAAATATGAAGTAGAAGAGAGGAAAATTGCTATTCAAATGCCTAAAAGAGAGGCCCAGCCAGGAATAGCTTATGACAATAAAGAACAAACCAAGAAGATATTGGTAACGATGGAGGAAGGAGAAGAACGATGTACTTTCATAGGACAGGATGTCTCATTAGAGGAAGAACAAGAGTTAATTCGTCTCATAAGAGATTATCGGGATGTCTTTGCATGGACCTATAAGGACTTGAAAGGTGTAGATCCATCTATATGTGCGCATAGAATTCCCATGACATCCGAAGCCAAACCTTCTAAACAAAGACCATATACTTACAATGATGTGTATTCAGCCAAAATAAAGGAAGAAATAGACAAATTACTAGATGCTGGATTCATATACGAAATTGAGCACACGGAATGGGTGTCACCTTTGGTGGTAGTACCGAAAAAGAATGGAAAGTTAAGAGTGTGCATCAATTTGAAGAAAGTAAATGCTGCGACAATAAGGGATAGTTATCCTTTACCAATCACAGATCATCTCTTGGAAAGAGTAGCAGGGAAGGAAGTCTATAGCTTTCTGGATGGCTTTTCAGGGTATAATCAGGTAGCTATTGCTCCTGAGGACCAACATAAAACAGCATTCGCAACTGAATGGGGAGTATACGCCTTTAGAGTCATGCCTTTTGGTCTGACTAATGCCCCTGCTACCTTCCAAAGATTGATGTGTCATGTATTCAAAGAATTCTTAAGAAAGAGTATGGAGGTATACGTGGATGATCTTTGTACTTATTCAGCTATACGATCAGAGCACATCCCAGAACTAGAGAAGATCTTTGCCAAATGTAGACAATACCGAGTATGCCTCAACCCAGAAAAATGTGTCTTCATGGTTAGACAAGGGAAAATATTAGGACATATTGTCTCTAAAAACGGAATTTCAACTGATGAAGACAAAATCAAGGTAATTCTGGATTTACCAAGACCTAAGACTGCTAAAGAAGTTCAAGCATTTATGGGACATTGTGGATACTATCGAAGATTTATACATATGTACGCCATAATTGCTAGACCACTTTATGCATTATTGACTTTATTTGATTGGACCGAAGAATGCGAAAAAGCCTTCAATGAGTTAAAGAATCGATTGAGTTCAGCACCAATCCTTCGAGTCCCTAACTAGAATAAGCCGTTTCACATTCATGTGGATGCATCCAAGTTTGCCATTGGTTGCATCTTAGCTCAACCTGCCGATACAGGAAAATTAGACCACCCTATAGCCTATGCTAGTAGACAATTAAATCAAGCAGAACGCAATTATACCACCACGGAAAGAGAAGGCCTAGGGATGGTGTACGCAGATAAAAAGTTCAGACATTACCTGTTGGCAAACAAATTCAAATTCTTCATTGATCATCAAGCCCTATTGTACCTAGTCAACAAGCCTTGTAATACAGGAAGACTAGTACGATGGTTTTTACTGCTAATGGAGTTTGATTTTGAGGTAGTAGTCAAGAAAGGAAATACCCACATAAGAGCAGACCACTTATCAAGAATGACCCATGGAGAACCACCCATAGGAGTACCAGATGATCTGCCAGATACGTACCTTTTTAACCTGGAAGTATGTCCTCAATGGGCAGAGAAGTTGATCCCTATACTTACACATGGACCTAAAGATGGGATCACGCAAAACCAAACCCAAGACCTCTGGAAGACTAAAAACCTTCATATCATTGCGGGAAGTTTGTATCACCAGGATTCAAGCGGATTGTTAATGAGATGCGTGGAAGAAGAGGAACAAGAAATGTGGCTTTAGAAAGCACATGTAAACCAATGGAAAACTCATTTGAATGCAAATGGAACGTGGCAAACACTCAAGAGATTTGGCATATATTGGCCAACCATGCAAAGAGACTCACATAACTATGTATCAGCATGCCAAATCTGTCAAGAACAAAATCCAGAAGAGAACTCTACCTTATGCTATTCTACAATAGCACCAAGATGGAGCATGCCTCTGGTAAAGTTCTTAAAAACTCAGGAATACCCCGAAGGAGCCACTATGGCAAGGAAACGTGCACTGGTAGAACAAAGTAAGGATTATGCCATTATAGGAAAACAACTTTTTAAACGAGGGAAAGATAACCAGTTAAGAATGTGCATTCACGAAAATGAATATCTTTCTGTTTTAGAGATGGCACATACAGGAGCTGCAGGAGGGCACTTCTCTGCAGATAAAACAGCAAAAATGATCCTCTTTGCTGGAATGTGGTGGCCAACTCTACACCAAGATGCCGTAACATATGTACAACGGTGTGATACTTGTCAACGAACGAAATATCCAATTAGAAGAGATGAGATGCCACTTAGACCCATGATGAGTGCCAGAGCTTTCACGAAATGGGGGATAGACTTCATAGGACCTATTAGCCCACCAGCAAAAGGATCCCATGCCGAGTATATAATTGTAGCCACAGACTATCTAACCAAATGGGTTGAAGCAAAAACAACCACGAAAAATGACGCAAGAACCACAGCCAAGTTTCTCTTCGAGAACATTTTCACTAGATTTGGACTACCAATAGAAATTGTGAGTGATAGAGGTACGCACTTTGTGAATGAAGTTATAGAAGCTTTATTGAATGAATTCTTAGTAATTCATAAGAAATCAGCTTCTTATCACCCACAAACCAATGGACAAGCCGAAAGTTCTAATAAAATCTTGTGTACAGTTCTCACCAAAATTGTTAACAATGGAAGGTCAGATTGGGATAAGCAGTTACATCATGCTTTATGGGCATTTCGAGTAGCCTATAAAACCGCCATAGGCACTACTCCTTTTAACTTAGTGTATGGACAAAATGCTATTTTGCCAATTGATTTCTTAATTCCCACTCTGAGAGTAGCAACTACTTACGAGTGGACAGGACATGAACTATCAGCTCAATTGGATCAAATAGAAAAGCTTCACGAAACTAGGTTACAAGCAGTAGCAGGTATTTATGCCGCTAAACGACGACAGAAAGCCTACTTTGATGCGCACATTAAGGAGAAAAAATTGAAGGAAGGAGATTTAGTTTTGGTATATACCTTGAAACAACATGCTAAGAAGTTGCAGAAGAGAGGATATGGCCCATTAATCATTAATCGTATATCAACAAGTGGAGCAATCAACTTAGCAACCTTGGATGGGGATATATTACCAAACTATATCAGTGGATGTAGAGTAAAAAAATATCTAGAACCATTGACTGAAGAAACAATGTCTCGATTAATCAAAGGCAAGAATAGACGCATAGAAGAGGAAAGAATACGAGAAGAAGCGAGACAGGAAGCATTGGAAAGAATAAAGAAACGGAAAGAGTGGATGAGAGAGCGAGATGAGAGATATCGATTAGGAGAGGAACTCATCCCTATGGCTAATTTTAGAGCCACCCAAAATCTAAAATCACAGAAAACCCAACCATATTTAAATCTGGGAGCAGGTAGAACGGAGTACCACTTAGTGGATGCTCTCATCGACACAGGAGCTGCTGTAAGCTGTATCAAACTTTCTTTGACCCAAAAATTCCAGGAGGAAGTACGCCCATCGATGGCACAGCTGATAGGAGTAGGAGGAACGATTACTCAATGCATAGGTGAGATCACCTTACCTCTGCATCTTGGCAACAACACCATGGAACAAAAGCTATTAGTGTGTCATGATCAAGATTTACTTGAGGAGGTAGTGTTAGGTCAAGACTGGATTTACGAATATGAGGTGACCGTTCAATTGGCTTTAGGATACATCTCAGCCAGGATAGGACATCGTGAAGTATTCAGTTTGCTAGAAGAACGACCAATCAACTCTATGAGCATAGAGCAAAAAGTTCATCCCAATGAACAAAGTCATGAATGTATGTTCACTAGCACTATAGAAACACCTTCGTCAAGTACTATATGTGCGGACAAATTGAATTCTGATTGCATACAATATTCTAGTCTAGCAAGTCATGAGAGTGTCAATCTATCTGAAACCAACCTCAGTGAAGCACCATGCCAAAGAGAGACTAGTACTCTGGGTAATTCAAAATCTGTACCTATTAAAATATACCCTATTCCATACTCTAACCAAGCTTGGATAAGGAGAGATCAAGTGAAGGAATATCTTCGACGACAAAAGCACACCCGACATCAGAACAAACAATCAAGTGAGAAAACAAATTGGTCGGAACAACGAAGTCATCAATGAATTGCTACAATATGGATTCCAAAGAAAGTAGTAGCCGCTCAACAGGATCGTTCGCAAATATGGGTTCCTAAGTCTTGCGTTCCAAGGAAACTAAACCAAAATGATGATCCTCAGCACTATCAGTTATGCCTAGCAGACCAACAATAATGGCGTATTATTCCAGATTAATGTTCTTGCCAAGTGTATATATGCAGACTTTTGAAGAAGCCTTCTTTACCGGATTTTTTGAGATTGACTCTGAAATCTTTTTGAAGATGTCCTCAAATTTAAATGCCAGATTAGTGGCATATGAACTTAGCTTCTTCGCAGATCATAGACAGCCGCCCAATGACAGTGTGAAGGCAGAACAATGGAAACAACTCATGATACGTGAAGCCAATATGCTAAATGATACAGAGCAAAGAGTATATCAAACATATGCCCGTCGCTTATCAAAGCCTGTCGGGGACGACAGAGTCCAAGAGGGGGGCAGTGTTGAGGGAGAATCAAGTAAGAGGAAGAAACGAAGAAGACAACGAAAGAAGCAGCTTCACTAAAAAGAAATATCTGAAGATATATCTCTGCAAGAAGCCCCCCAGGGGCGCAACACCCATCTCTGCACAGAGCCCCGCAGGGGCGCACACACCAAGGAAAGGACGTAACCCACATGGGTGCTTCAACCTCTTGATCTTTGGAAGGTCCAGATCGAAGACTGAAGCACCACATCTCCAACCTTCCACTGATGGCGTGTGTGGCAACCAGAAATACGATGGCAACCCAGAAGTAATGAGCCTATAGGTGAATTAGACTGCGAAATATCAGGTAGTCAGTCAAACTCCAGGGGTTGCGGGCGAGCAAAAGAGAAGAATGTAAAACAAGGATTAAGAAGAGGCCGTCAAAACTGAACACCTGTTTTATAAACAGGTAACAATGAGCAAAGGTTGCGTGCAGAGAACAAACTGAAGACAAGAAGCAAAGCCTGTCAAGGGACGACAGAGACGAAGAGGGGGAGAGTGTTGCAGAGCTAAAAGAAGCACAAAGCAGAGAAAAAGATGGGCCCCAAAATTTTTCCGGTTTGGACATCATATTTTTGTATCATAATCATTCTTGTAATATATTTTCCATTGTAAATGCACTAGAGGAGTCCTCTAGATGCATCCCCAGAGAAGATTAGAGATTTACCTTTGTAAAATAGTAGGAAATTAGTCTCTTAGTGAATAAAGTGCCGGTCTCTTGTGTGAAAGGACCATTTTTAGGGCACAAGTATATAAGTCAAATGTGACTCTTTGTAAAAGACTTTTTGCCATTGTGAGAAGAGAGAGCACAGAAATTCGATGTCTTCTTCACTCCATATCTTCTTCTCTGTGAGCTTGTATGCATGTGTATTGCTTGGAAAGAGTGCTTGTGAGTGTTGCCTATCCATGAGAGCGTTTGTTTGTTGTAGGTAATGTGTGTGTGAAGTGTAGGAAGTGCTGAAGTGTAGGAAAGATTTCCCACGACTCAGTATTTTGACCATAACTTGAAGTAGGAGCGTCCGAATTGAGTGAAACCACTGCCATTGGATGCGTCTTCGCGAGAGCTTCGAAACGCATATGCTATTTGCTATGTTTGGAGCTCAGAGCTGGGAGAAAAGTCCAAGATACTGAGGGCTACTCCACCAAGTATCGTTTCGCCATGACCAACAGTTTAAGCTTGTTTGGATGAGTGTTTACCTTAATTGTACTCTTTGAGTAAGTTCATTTGCATTGATCATCACATGATTGCATGTCCTCATACACTCGGCTAGGTTTGTATACTCTTGGGATTGATAAATAAAAGCGTGTATCCCCACTATATGCACTTGTGAGGGGATTGAGGTATAGTCTCTTTCTCTGCAAGTCCCTAAGTTGGTGCTTAGGTCAACACACTTTTCCTCTCTTCTACTTCATATTTCTTGAAGTGAGCTGGCACTTCAAACTGATCTTGTGGTCTGTTTTCTTCACTCTCTAACTCTTTATGGAACTCCAGCCCTTCTTTCTGTGTAGGTTCTTTATAGTTTTCGTTAGCTGTGATGCTTATTATTTTTTGATCTTCTTCCTCAGGTTCCATCGGTTCTGGCTCCATTTCTATGCTCTCATAGTCCTCCTTCCATTCTTTCTCTATCACTTCTCCTTCTTCCGCCTCCTGAAGGACTACCACATACAGGCTCACATCATAACCCTCCTCATCGATACATTCGTTCATGGTCACTACTTCTTCGTTTACACAGACATCGAGGGTTGCTAAAATTTCCATCCAACCATGAGGTTCGAACTCTTCATCCGGAAACACTTGTGGCATGTAAGCTGGATCTTGTACAGACCTCACTATTCCTTGTTTTTGCTGCCATCCTTTTCTTCTCTCCTCTTCCTTCTTTGCAGTTTGGCATATCCATAGATGAGTGTCCTCGTTCATCCAAGATTGATCACTAGAACCTACACTATGAATTGATTGATCATCTGCCTCCCTATGAATTTGATTCCATTGTAGAGGTGGAACATCTTGATAAGTGTACGTATGTAGGTTAATTCTAGTGGTGGTTCCTTCATGTTGTAGGTACACCGCATCTTTTCCCCAATCTTGTACGACCTTTAACTGTCTCATGAAAGGCCTTCCCAAGATCATTTCATAATTGCTTGGCCTTTCGAAGTGACATATTGCTAAAGTGTGTTCGAATTCCACTCCACATGTAGTGAAAACTACTCGTTCCAACAATCCTAAGGGTCTTTCTGTATGTCAAAAAGTGTGTTGACCTAAGCACCAACTTAGGGAATTGCAGAGAAAGAGACTATACCTCAATCCACTCACAAGTGCATATAGTGGGGATACACGCTTTTATTTATCAATCCCAAGAGTATACAAACCTAGCCGAGTGTATGAGGACATGCAATCATGTGATGATCAATGCAAATGAACTTACTCAAAGAGTACAATTAAGGTAAACACTCATCCAAACAAGCTTAAACTGTTGGTCATGGCGAAACGATACTTGGTTCAGCAGCCGTCAGTATTTTGGACTTTTCTCACAGCTCCGAGCTCCAAACATAGCGAATAGCATATGCGTTTCGAAGCTCTCGAGAAGACGCATCCAATGGCAGTGGTTTCACTCAATTCTGACGCTCCTACTTCAAGTTATGGTCAAAATACTGAGTCGCAGGAAATCTTTCCTACACTTCAACACTTCCTACACTTTGCACACACATTACCTACAGCAAACAAACGCTCTCATGGATAGGCAACACTCACAAGCACTCTTTCCAAGCAATACGCATGCATACAAGCTCACAGAGAAGAAGATATGGAGTGAAGAAGACACAAATTCGAATTTCTGTGCTCTCTCTTCTCACAATGGCAAAAAGTCTTTTACAAAGAGTCACATTTGACTTATATACTTGTGCCCTAAAAATGGTCCTTTCACACAAGAGACCGGCACTTTATTCACTAAGAGACTAATTTCCTACTATTTTACAAAGGTAAATCTCTAATCTTCTGTGGGGATGCATCTAGAGGACTCCTCTAGTGCATTTACAATGGAAAATATATTACAAGAATGATTATGATACAAAAATATGATGTCCAAATCGGAAAAATTTTGGGGCCCATCTTTTTCTCTGCTTTGTGCTTCTTTTAGCTCTGCAACACTCTCCCCCTCTTCGTCTCTGTCGTCCCTTGACAGGCTTTGCTTCTTGTCTTCAGTTTGTTCTCTGCACGCAACCTTTGCTCATTGTTACCTGTTTATAAAACAGGTGTTCAGTTTTGACGGCCTCTTCTTAATCCTTGTTTTACATTCTTCTCTTTTGCTCGCCCGCAACCCCTGGAGTTTGACTGGCTACCTGATATTTCGCAGTCTAATTCACCTATAGGCTCATTACTTCTGGGTTGCCATCGTAATTCTGGTTGCCACGCACGCCATCAGTGGAAGGTTGGAGATGTGGTGCTTCAGTCTTCGATCTGGACCTTCCAAAGATCAAGAGGTTGAAGCACCCATGTGGGTTACGTCCTTTCCTTGGTGTGTGCGCCCCTGCGGGGCTCTGTGCAGAGATGGGTGTTGCGCCCCTAGGGGGCTTCTTGCAGAGATATATCTTCAGATATTTCTTTTTAGTGAAGCTGCTTCTTTCGTTGTCTTCTTCGTTTCTTCCTCTTACTTGATTCTCCCTCAACAACTTGCAAAGAACTTTGAAAAAATCTTTTATTTTGGAAGACGACACTGAGTGTTTTTACTTAGAGCTCATAGCATGGTATCAATTGACCCAAGACCTTTTGAACTTATTCAAATGAAGTTTTGAGTAAACATGTTATTCATGAATTTAGGAGGACTATACTTAGAGCAATGTGCATAAGAAGTCAGGCGTTAATCCTCAGTTTTTAGGAAGAAGATGATATAGAGATACAGCCAACTTAATTTACTAAGAACTCATGATCTATGGATCTAATGACATTAAAATTTGTAGGCATTTTTACCATAGGCTCTAGCTTTTTATTTCAATTGATAGATTTTATAATAAGTACTTATACATAGATAAATGACTTAGAGAACTTGACAAACTTTACTCAATGTATTGTGACAATGAATAGAGATACATGTAGCAATGAGAATGAATTATCATTGTATTTCTAATCGACATATGATACAATGCGAGAGTAAGGGACTTCTCTATCTCTAACGCAATAAATGGATCACTCAAAATGAGTGTGATGATCAGCTCATATCAGCTCTCATACCCGTGACTAATGTTTATAGTGTATATATATACTTTTTGCTTGATCCTTGCTAAAGATTCCACATAAAAGTGATCCAAAATTTTAGGGAATGATTTGAAATTTGCATTCAAATGGAAGGCATTTGGATCCCTATAACTTCACAAGATTCTCTTAGATTATCTCATTTACCTTTGACCAAGATAAAAATAGATAATCAACCTTTAAACCTCCTTAATCATATGGAACAATGAGTGTACATTTATGCCTCAGGTATCAAGAGATATCCTATGTGCATCAATCAAGCACTTAAGCTTTCTTTATGCACCAACATCTCTTGCTCAAGCCTTATTTTCTTGAGTTTCAATCCTTCTATAATTCCTGAAGTCCAATCATAGCTTTGAACCTATTTAATTTTACTCCATCCAATGCTGTGGTCATCATATCTGCACATTGTTGTTGTGTGAATATATATGAGAGTTCTATTTTCTTGCTTGTGATTTTCTCCTTAACATAGTGATAATGAACCTCAATGTGTTTAGTTCTTGCATGATAAATTGGATTTTCTACAAGGTGAAGTGGCCCTATATTATTTCCAAATATGTAAGGAGTGGAAGACTTGATACCCAAATCTGAGTACAAAGTGTTGATCCACATGGCTTCATGACTTACATTGGCTAAACCTCTATTCAAATTCTATTGATGAAAGAGAAATAGTAGGTTTCTCCTTGGATGGCCATGAAATGAACTTTGTATGTGCAAAAGCAAGATAACCTCAACTATGTCTTTTGTCATCTTTAGAATCTACCCAATCTTCATCAGAGAATAGCTTTATGTATATATCAAAGGTATATGGATAATATAGAGCTTCATTTATGGTTCCCTTGATATACTTAAGTATCCTCTTAGGTACATCCATTTGTGTTTTCCTAGGAGTATGCATGAATTGACTCAGAACACTTACTCTATACCGAATGTGTACCCTAGCCATTGCATAATTCAAAATTCTTAGTAAGCTTAGATAGCTTGTTATTTTTTCAATTGACTCTTCTTCAGGAATACTTAGCTTTGATTTTATCTCCATGGATGTACCTCCAATATTAGAATTCCCTATCTTGAACTTGGCTAGCATATCCTTGATGTATTTCCTTTGAGTGAGATGCATACCCTTTTCTGTATACACAACTTCCACCCCTAGGAAGTATGTGACTTTCCCTGGATAGCTCATATTGAATTACTCCTTCATCTAAAGCTTGATTCTCCTAATACCTTCAACATCATTACCTATGAGTATTTTATCATCTAGATATACACAAACGTATATGACTTCTACAATGCTCCTCTTGTTGAAGAGTGAAGGATCTTTTTTGCTAACCATGGAACTCTCATCTTGCAAGTGCATTCTTCACATCCATTTGATAGATCTCCCAACTCTTGGTAGGTCCAATGTTCATAAGTACTTTGATTGTTAGCATCTTAGCCATAGGTGAGAAGGTCTCCTCATAGTCAATTCCTTAAGTTTGAGCATATCATTTAGCCATAAGTGTAGCTTTATACCTACCGATGGTTCCATCACAATTCTTGTTCACTTTGTACATCTCTCTAGACCCAATTTTTGTCATGGTTCGAGACTTGGGCACAAATTCCCAAGTGTGATTTTCCTACAAGGCTTCAATTTCTTCTTCCATAGCATTCATCCATTTTGGTTTCTTCTTTGCCTCCTATAAGATGAGGGCTCCTCATAATTTAAGTCTTGTACCAAATAGATAGAGTGTTTGGTCACTAGACATGTATCATAGACATACCTTTCTTAGATCTTCTTCTCCCTAGTAGATCTTCTTATGGTTTGTTGAGAGGATTCTACAACATCCCTCAACTCCTGCACCTTGGCCTTGCCTTTGGAGTTCCATTTTTTTACTTCTCTTCTTGGACCCTTTTGATCATCCTTAGATTCACTTGATGTTTCAAGTGTATGTGTATCCTTGCTTGAAAGAGTTGGGAAGTCTTCCTCTAGAATATATGGTAGCTTGATCTTCTTGCAATCGTCTTCAAACCATGATTTTTTCTCATAACACGACATCTTTAATGACTATAAAACCTTTATTGCTAGGGTTATATGGTCTATAATATTTTTTTTTAAGGTTGTAGCCTTAAATATACACTTCTATACCTTAGGGTCTAATTTACCTCTCATTTGTGATGGTATGTGTGCATATGCAATGCAAAAAAATATCTTGCAATGATCCAAGCTTGATCTCTTCCATTCTAAGATTCATAAGGAGTCATACCATCCAAGGCCTTTGAGGGTAGTCTATTTATCAAGTATGTGGTAGTAGATACTCCCTCTACCCAGAAATAATGTGGTAGCTTCTTCTCATTTAGAAAAGACCTTGTTGCCTCAACAATGGTTGTATTCCTTCTCTATGCTACTCCATTGTCTTTAGGAGTGTACCTGTTAACGATCGGAACCCGCACAACATACACAGCAAATAGACAAAAGACAAGAGAGAGAAAAGAGATGACACAAGATTGGGTGCAATCTCCCCCCACATGCTCTCATGGACACTCTATGAGAGCATGCGTATTTATAGGTAATTCATATTATGTCCTTGATGGAAGATACATGAGGGTCACACTAAAAATAGTGTGCTTTTGCTTTATTTACAAAAATAGCTAAAAATAGCTAAAAATAACTATCTTCTAAACATAACTCCAAAAATTATGTGAATAAATCCTCTTGCGTTCATACTCGTTCACACTTGAACTTGTTCATACCCTCATGGATCTCCACCTGCTAAATCAAAACACAAAACACATTAAAATCCTCAAGGCATTAAACCTTCATTCCAAATATTCCATAAAGTATAACATGCCCCCCAGTTGTCGAGCAACTGACCTCAGTTGATAAGAATAAAATAGACATGGATGGCCAAATCACATGTCGCATCACTGAACAATCATAGGCATGTGCCATGTAAAAAAAAAACATGCATGGAACTGGAAAACTGGAATTTAATGTGAATGTGAATGATTAGCAGGGTTTAAGTCAAAATGCGATCCAAAAGTGACGATAAAAATGAATATCGTGATGTGATAAAATAATAGTCAATTTTCTAATCATGAATTTATACTTGAATGCATATGCATACAAATTTTGTAAAAATTTCAGCAGCATAACGGCGTGATTTTGAGAATCGGAAAATTTCCGACAAACAATTTCCATGATATTAGTGCCAACAGGCACAATCTATGCACAAAGAGACTGAAAGGGGATTACACACCCTGACAAATATATATGTATTTATATATTTTTCTCCTCGCAAACCTGCAGGAAAAATACATACCTGTCGCTGCAATAAAAATCCATGCACAAGACAAATCCACGTCGAAAATTGCATGTCCGATATATAATAATTGGATATAGAAAGAATGCAACGATGCATGTAATTTGAAAAGTAACTTATCTGGAGGTTCTGAAAATTAATTTGTAAGTGTTTGTACGTGCTCAAGATGGTCCATCGGGCGTCGGAATAGCATTCCAATATGGTTCCAATAGTTGATGCTTCAAAACGAGACTCGAAAGAGGAGTGTTGAAGATGAATGGGTAAAATCCAAGTTATTTTGATGTTGGAATTGAAGCCCAATATGTATGTTATTGCAGCCACTCTATGGAAAGAGTTCTGTAAGAGCTATCCATAGCAAAAAGAATTTCTTGATTTGGATCTTGGATGACCAAGATATATGATCAAAAGAGTGTAAGTTTGTAGCCTCAATTGGCTAACTTGCTTCAAAACGTTTCTTCTTGTTACGTTGGAGTTCTGCAATCTTCATACCATATTCCACATAGAGTCATTCTACTCATCGTGATCAGAGATCTGTTTTGTCACGCACATGCTTGCTTGTCATGTGATAAAGATGTTTTCACCGCATCCAAATCTTCAAATAATATCATCAATGTAAAAATCAAATATTGAGTGATGATTTTCTCCCGTTGTCTTGTCCTTGGTGCCGGAAAACCTTCATAGCCCCGTCTATGATGTGCTGGCGTTGATTCAGGCTGAGCTTGAGGATGCGTTCGACTTATCCCACATCTCATGGTATGGGTACATGCATATATGTCGAGCCTCCCCTCCGATCTCTTCTCACAAATCAATATGCCCGGAGCGCTCCCTGCGGGCTCTCTGTACTGATGGCCTCCTGTCATGGTAAATAGACGGGAGCTGGGCAGTCAGTGAACTACCCCAAAATCATATGCTAAACATACACATAAAGAAAAGAGAACTAAAACTCTGCGTTTGGAGACATGGCGCGGGCAGCACTCCGGGCTTCCTTCGGGTAGGCGTGATCGCAGTGAACGCGCAGGAATGCCTGGCACCATGTGCTTCCTTCAGACTCTAAAGCAGGGATCACATGGATGTGCTCGTACCCTTCTCTTGCTCCATCTCTACAGCAAAAACGAACCTCTCCCTGTGTCTGCGCGAACAACGTTCCTGTCACCTGAGGACATGTTCACTACAAACTTGGCGCCATCTCCTGAGTCCTCAGAGCTGGACGCAATTCTCTTAGAACCGCGCGCGTTCAAGTGGACTATGCTTTCGTGGAATCTGAACGCGAGAATGTCCTGAGTCACACGGATTCCATCGCCAATAGAAACGCAAATTCTTGTCCTCTTCCAAGATGATGATGAAACCATACCCAAGAAAAACGCAAGCTTTCTCCTCTCCACATACTCTGCGGACGTCCAGGCTCTGATACCACTGTTAACGATCGGAACCCGCAGAGCATACACAGCAAATAGACAAGAGACAAGAGAGAGAAAAGAGACGACACAAGATTGGGTGCAATCTCCCCCCACATGCTCTCATGGACACTCTATGAGAGCATGCGTATTTATAGGTAATTCATATTATGTCCTTGATGGAAGATACATGAGGGTCACACTAAAAATAGTGTGCTTTTGCTTTATTTACAAAAATAGCTGAAAATAGCTAAAAATAACTATCTTCTAAACATAACTCCAAAAAGCATGTGAATAAATCCTCTTGCGTTCATACTCGTTCACACTTGAACTTGTTCATACCCTCATGGATCTTCACCTGCTAAATCAAAACACAAAACACATTAAAATCCTCAAGGCATTAAACCTTCATTCCAAATATTCCATAAAGTATAACAGTACCTAGTAGTGACTTCATTCTTGATTCCTCTATCCTATAGATAGGAGTCAAATTAATGGGAGAAGAATTCTCTCCCTCATCCAACCTTAGTCTTTTTAGGGTTTTACCTATTTGTTTCTCCACAAGACCTAAATACTTCTTTAAACATGAAAAGACTCCATCCTTATGCTTCATGAAGTACAAAATAGTCCATATGCTACAATCTTCTATAAATGACACATAATACCTTGATCCTAAGATTGATGGTTCTTTGTGTGGTCCCGAAACATTTGTGTGGAAAAGCTCTAGAAGCTCTCAATGTATCTATCTCTTCTTAGTGAATGGTTGCCTATGTAATGTTTTGAATTGACATGCACTACACTTGTATGTCATGTTTTTCTGTGTGAAATTGGGTAGTCCAAGCACACTTTGATCTCTACTTCTTTTTATAGGGCTCTTTGTCTAATATGAGCTAACCTATTATGCCAAACCTCAAGTTTTGATAAGGATTGGGGTGCCATAATTGAACACGGAAACCTTCTTAGTGTCTTGGAGTTCAAAGGTGAACAATCTACATGTTTTGGCTCCCTTCGATATCTTCTTGAAACCTTGAGATGGATTCTGTACATAGGCTCCATGCTTGGAGAATCACACCTACAACCTTTATCCATAATTTTCCTTTATAAGGTTTTTGTAATAGTTGGCACATAAAGAAATCTTCTTAAAAAATTTGAATGACCATTGGAGGTCTTCACATCCCTATCTTCTCCATAATATGTCTTGTGTCATCACGTATTTGGGCTCGTGCTTGTCATTTGGAAACTCTAAGTCTAAGAGCAAGGCTTCATTTCCTTCCACATGATTTGAGGATCCAAAATCATGTTCATACGAAGAGGTGAACCCTCTTGTTCATGATCATCTATGTAATTGTTTTATTTTCTCCTTCCTTTGTATCATCCTTGATAGTTGTTGTGTCATACGAATTATTGTTTTATCCATATGAATTTTTGTACCTACCTCTTGAAGCTCCATAACCACTTCCATTTAATCCTCTTCCTCTATGATTCCTTGTATTTTTGAAGCAATGCTATGTGATGTGATTTGATAGACCACATATGGCACAATGTGATGAGGTTTCAGCTCTCGCCCTACCTTTTCTACCTCCTCTACCTCTTCCTCTTGACCCTCTACTTCAAGTTGCCTAGTTAGCTTGGCAAGTGCTTCCTTCATCATCAAATTTCTTAAATTTTCCTTTGTTATCCTTGGCTTCATTTTTATGTATATGGATGGAAGAGGATTGGTTGTGTTTCTGGCTCTCACCATTCTTCATAAGTCTAGCTTCATGTGTCAAGAGTTGCCTCATGAGTGTGCTAAAATCTAACACTTGCATATCCATGTAGAGATTCATGGTTGTGGTGAACACTTCCCACTTGTCATCAGCCTTGATCCCATGAATTGTATCTGCAAAAGAGGCAAAAAAAGAGGCTCGAATGGTTGCTGCAGAAGCCTCTATACCTAAAACAAAGTGTGTTAATCTTGTGTAGAATGAAGAATGGGCATTTACTACTAGTTGCAGATCTGACCCATCTTCCCATGAAAAGTGTATGCGTGTAGTCAAATCAAATGTTTGGTACTTTGACAGTGGGCAACCAAACATATTACCTCGCAACATAGTCTATTTAGTTCACCTGAGCCTGCGCTATAGGGAATAGTATCACATGCACTAAGAACTCCTCTTATCCTGTAATGGGAGTTGGTAAGATCATCGTGAATACTATTGATGGTAGTTCTCTCACAGTGCTAGATACCTTTTTTAAACCAATAATCAAGAAAAATCTATTGTCAATTTCAACATTTATGCTTTGATACCACTCTGAGGAGTGATGGAGAGTGTATAGAGTTGAGAGGGTTTTGGAAAAATCCTACTCTAGACTAGCCTAGGTAACTCCACAAAACCTTAATGGAATCACTAAGCTTCCAATATAGGCATTTAGACCACCATAGTACTATGGATCACCATTCTCAAAAGACTATGTCAAAATAGATAACTTATGTGTACAAAGCACTTTGAGAAAATCTTCTATTTATGGATGAAGGCACTGAGTGTCTTACTCATACCTCCGAGCCTAGTAGCAATTGAATTAAATACCTTTTGTAAAAATTCAAATGAAGTGTTTAGTGAGCTACATCAAGTTAGTTCACGAATTTAGGAGGATTGCAATTTGCATAAGGTGTTAGGGGTTAATCCCCATTTTTCATTCAGAAGATGATACATATGGGAGAGTCACATTGATTTACTCAGAATTCAAGTCGTATGGATTCTAAGCACTATGAAAATTTTTAGGAGTATATTTTGAGCTTGTATTCCCATTGACATATTGGATAACGAGTACATACACATAGAGAAGTGGCTTAGAGAACTTGACAAAATTTACTGAGTGTACTATGCGAGTGAAGAGAGATACATGTAGCAATGAGAATGAAGTATAATTGTATTGCATTGAAATATGGTACAATGTGATAGTGTTCTACTTCTCTATCATCAAGTATAGATGTAGATCCTCAATATGAGTGTGAGGATCATATTTTCTTCCCATTGCTCCATTTTAGGCCCTGTAGGCAAGGAAGATCTTGTCCGAAGAGAAGGCGGGTAGTTGAGCGGTCCCACGCCAAACACCTACCTTGAAGAAGAGTCCATTCCTCGAGGGTAACTCTATGTCTCAAGTCTAAGTCTTCGAACCTAATCCACTGGTTAGTCTCTTGTTTCCAGAGCTGTTTCCACTATTTGAACCCCTTGTTCCATAACCGCTTTGCAGTTTGGAGGTTCCAAGGCTCCACTCCTCTAATGCCACTGATTGGGAACCAGATAGAGTCATTTTGTCTTATCCGAGCTGCCCACTTCCACTCATCACTGATTCTGATGAATTGTTTGGCCTTGTTCCAACTCTTCCATAAAGAACACACAAGGCTAGAGCCTTTAGGGGACACCGAGAGGGGGGAGAACAAAAGCGTGAGAATCCCTATGTCCTTCTTGCCACGAAGGCCGACAAAGGTAAGGTCTTTCAAGTTCCTGAATATCAATTTAGCCCAAGAGCACTCACTAGTGCTACAAGCCTTGATAAGCCACTTAACCGCCAACTTGTCAGCCAACCCAACGATATCCAAAATACCCAAGCCCCCTGAGTCTTTTGAGCTAATGCAAGTTTCCCAATTGATTTTGGGAATCCCCCTCCTGTTGGGATCCCCAGTCCAAAGGAAGTTTCTGCAAATTCTTTTCGCTTTGGCCACCTCTTTCTCCTTTGGTCTCCAACATGAGATAAAGTAAATAGTCGTTGAAAGCATAAATGTGTTAACAATCATAGCACGCCCTGCCAAGTTGACTTGCATACCTTTCCAATGATTTAGTTTGCTATCCAATTTTGCCAACACCCAGTTCCATCATTGGTCCATGGTGATATCAAAGCCCACCGGGATGCCGAGGAGACAGAAGACTTGACCTCTAGGGATAACTTGACACCCCTGATCTAACAACAATTGGCTTGGGGGTCCGCGGATTGCTCTGAAAGCAGTTTTAGCATGTTGATTTTTGAACCTGATGTCACACAAAAGGTGTCGAGGCAACTCCAAAACACCTCAACGCTGTTCATATCGGTATGCACAAAGGCATTCATATCATCGACAAAGAGTCTAGCAATCATTTGGCTGTGATTTAGAGGTAGAGAACGACCCATGAGATTGCCAGAGTCCATGTGATGCTTTAATAGACGACTGAGGCCGTTCGAGGCAATATCGAAGAGTAGAGGAGCCAGAGGGCAGCCTTGCCTGATAGATCTTTTTAAACGTATGGGCTCAGAGAGCTTACCATTGATATTTATTCTAGCTGAAGCATTTCCAAGAAGAGATGGAAACCATTTTCGTGAACTTTTGGCTGCATCCAAGGTCTTTCAGTGATTGGAGAATAAAGTTCCATTCCAATTTGTCATATGCTTTGTCGAAGTCGATCTTAATGAATACCAGATCTTATGTAGACTCCTCAGCAAATGTAAGGCCTTCCCAAATATCGATAATTGCTTCAAGTATAGGTCTACCTTTGACAAAACCTTTCTGGTCCTCACAAAGCCATGACTTTAAATGACAAGAGATTTTGTTGGAGATAACTTTGGCAATTATCTTGTATCCAGGTTGGAGCATGGTAATCGGCCGCTAGTTTTTAATTTTGTTCTTATCTCCCCTTTTGTGAATTAACTTGATGACGCCGTTATTAAGACACTCAGGAAGGGCACCAAAGGAGAGAGCCTCGAGCCACACCACTTGTAGTGGGGTGGCCACCACATGCTTGAAGGACTTGAAAAACTCATTGCTGAGGCCATCAGGATCCGAACTTTTTCCATTGGGAAGAGCATCAATGACCTCGATAATTTCGTTCTCGGAAATGTTAGCTTCCAGAAGAGAATTCATGTTCTCAGGGACTCTAGAATGAGCTACCCTTGAGATGGTAGCCATGCAATCATGCCTGTGCAGGGAGAGAGGAGTCGAGACCCCGAGGAGATGGGTAAAGTGCTCGAAGATGATAGATCTGTTCTCGACTTCCGTGCTACATTCAATCCCATTGTTATCGACCAAGAAGGGGATGGATTCCCTAGCTTGTTTCTTTTTAAGGATGTTACACATCTCTTTTGATGGTTTGTTAGCCTTCCCCGCCCACGAGTCTTTGAAGAAAATTTGAAGATTTTTCCTTTGAACCTCCTCCTCTAATCTTAGTCTTCCCCTGATTTTTAGAAGACCTTGCTGCCATTGCAAGTTACCTCTGTTTACTTCTTCTTCAAGTCGTGAGAGTCTCTGATAAAACATTTCTCTTCTTTTTTTCCGGATATCTCTTATGGCCTTATGGGTCTTGATCAAAATTTGCCGAGTCCTTTCCACCGCGCTTCTCCAGCACTTAGCGGGTTCATTATAGAAGGCAAATGCCTCCGCCCAAACTGCGGAAATTTCTTGGTGGACAGAGGGGAGGGAAAACGACATCTGACAAACGTGAAACCAAGGATCTTTCCAGAGCATGGGTATCAGTTTGAAAGACAGAGTAATCGGGTAGTGGTCTGAGATAGCAAGGTCCATGTGTTGGGAAATCGAAGGAATACCCCACTCGAGGATGGTGTTTTGGTCGATGTAACATCTATCAAGTCTTGCTTTCCTCAGAAAGTCCCCTAGTTGGAGGTTAGACCAGGAGAACCCCTTCATATCTTTCACCTCGACCAAGTTGAGATGGAGCTTGATTTTATCCCATATCTCTTTCTCCTGATCGTCAATAATTTTCTCCTTGTTATTCCAACAGTCCTCAGGAAATTCAACCATGTTGAAGTCCCCGCAGAGCAAAACATTGTGTGAGAGGGAGTCGAGGGAAGTCCAAGTGTCGATTCTATCCATCTCACCATTAGGGGCATAAAGTGAGACCACGATGAACTGATTAGGGAACCCGAAAGAGGTAGCAATCCAACGATGATTTCAATCTTCACAAGTTGAGGTCAACCTGCTAGACCAGGAGTGGCTAATACCAATTGCAGCACTGCCCACCCCCCTGGGGTGCGAAGTGGAGAGCCAAAGGTGGTTTGGAGAAATGCATTAAGTCATTTCTGGAGATCCTCTACGTCGATTTTAATCTCTTGTAAGCAGATAAAGATGGGGTTGAGGCACTTGTCTTTGAACCATTGACCAAGAGTCGCCGCTCTTGAGGGGTCCGACAACCCTCTGACGTTAAGCAAAGTGATTTTCATTATTGATGGTTGCCCTCTTTGAGGGGAGGCACCCCATCTTTTTTTTTCTTTTGATCTTCTTTTTCCTCCCCCCTTCTTGACTCAGGATCCTACTCCTGAGGGGGACTCTTCCAAGGCATGTCTGACGGT
This sequence comes from Ceratopteris richardii, assembly GCA_020310875.1. NCBI lineage: Eukaryota > Viridiplantae > Streptophyta > Polypodiopsida > Polypodiales > Pteridaceae > Ceratopteris > Ceratopteris richardii. The sequence goes on along the minus strand of CM035441.1, from coordinate 82,805,025 downwards.
TGTTTCTCTTTAAGCTTTGACTTTTGTTGCGATAAGCTTGGCAAGCATACTAGAGGAGTAGGTCCGAGGAAGGAGCTTTAGCTGTCTTGATTGTCTTCGTTGCTAGTGGTGAAGCCATCCTCTTTACTAGTGGTATAACCTTCTTGGTTGTCTTCTTTGCTGGTAGAGCATCCAGGGGAATTGTCATCAGGGTCTTCTTCATAAAGGTTATCCCCTGGGAGGTTGACCTCATTAATCTCCTTTTCTAGGTTGCAATACATGTTATTCGAAGGGGCAATGGTCGTAACGTTCCTTGCAAGTGCTCTTTGAGGGCTAACTTTCCTCCTATGTCTTACTTTGGTGAACCCTTCAGACTCATCTCTGCAACACAAGTGACAACTTCCTCCTCCATCGGAGGGGGATGGTATTTTTCTTTATCATTTTGTATTTTTCTCCCATAATTACTTTGGCCATATTGGCCTTTAGTGGGAGATTGTTACCGGTAGTGTCCATGTGAAAGGCCAAATGGCCATTGGACACTTCTCTATATATGTTCTTCAATAAAATATATAGTGGCCTGGTCAGTCACAAGCTACAAGTTTGAGTGCATTTGTAATACCTAAGATGTCTATATTCGTGATCCCTGTGTACTGTGTTTTTTCTGCGTATTTAGCAACCTCTTTGTGGAGTACTATGTGCGGCCCTAGGAGCTCAGTTTTCTATTCCAAGGATATCGTCATGGAGCTCTCAAGAAGCAGAGCACACTATGGTGCATTGCAGTCGAAATACTTCATATATATACATACATATATATATTAATGGTTCTATGTGGTAACAAATTGTTTCCCTTGAGCGGTTATAATGATGGAGTGTCAATTGAAGAGGTAAGAGTGTTTTCTTGTGATGCATGCATGTGTGCAAATTTCATTACAACTATCTCTTTCATTTGCAAACATAGATGATAGGTGAGGGATGCATATATATATGTATATATATATATATATATATATATATATATATATATATATATATATATATATATATATATATATATATATATATATATATATATATATATATATATATATATATGTGTGTGTGTGTGTGTGTATGTGTGTGTGTACAGTGTGTGTGTGTATGTTTGTATGTATGTATGTATGTATGATGTGTGTGCATATGTATGTATGTATGTATGTATGTATGTGTGTGCATGTGTGTGTACATATGTGCACTCTTACATGGTTATATATTTGGCACATGAACTTGAAGATAATTATCATCTAGTAGTGACACTCTATTATGTTATCAATTTCTATACTCTCAATATGTGTTGATGCTTTCTAGTAATGCATCTATAGTGCTCCAACCACTTTGTTATGCCTTGATGGATTGGAAATTTTGTTGAGTATATTTGATGTATGTTGGAGTATTACATTCATGTATGCTTGGAGATAAAATGAACTCCTAAGAAAGGGATATACAAATGCAGGACCATATCATTGGAAGACATTGATCTACATCCTAGTAGATCACATTTATACCTTTTTTTATTACACACAAATTTGACCCATACATTTGGATGACATACTTTATGAGTGTTAACATGTATGTATGTGTGCATGCATGTATGTATGTGTGAGAACACATATGGGTGAATCTCTATGGGTATGTATCTGTTGGTGGATTCTTGTGGAGAAAGCGATTTGAGTGTTTGTAGGAGAAGGGAGAAAGATATGAAGAAAGATACAGACACTGGAAGCTTCTGTAGATTGATTAGGAGGAAAGTACAATGACGATGTACAATACAAGCCAAATGCTTTCTGTGCAAAATCCTAAAGAGGGAACAATCACAAAGTACAAAATACTCAAGGTTCTTGCTACTGCCGACCTTCTCTACACCAGACCTCCACCTTCTCCAAGCTTGCACTTGTGCACACCTTGCACTCCAGCTTCCACTAGGGTGAGGGATGGACACCTTCTGTCAGCATGCGCACAACTTCAATGGGACCTTAGGACCTTTGGTTGTATGCTAAGCACCTCTCTACACACTTCTTAGTCACTCTTCATGCACATCTTGCACTTCACTTCTCTGTGTCGCACATACTCTCTCTATGTCTCTTGCACTTCTCTTGCTTTGTCCAGACTATGCTCATCTTGGTTAGTCCTCAAGAATGATGCCTTGCCTTGATTTGAGTGTCGGTTCACATATGCTCGTAACTACTAGAGCATCTTGGTGCTCACTTTGATGTACCAAGATTTTCTCTAAAAGTGGGCGGCCAATGAATCCCTGTTTTGTCCTGTAGTGACTTTAGACTAAAATAGAAATTTTAATTGGGGGGCCATACTTTCACTTCTGCGTACGTTGCCGCTTCACATACCTTCACATTTTGCCTTTTAATTCTTCAAATGTGCACCTAAGAGAGGGTTCACTTGAACCTTCCAAACACTTTAGAAACACTTTGAACTTTAGAGAAATTACAGAAATACCCTCTGCAATCTGCAACCAACTTTTGGCAATTATACCCTTTGTGAACAATTAATTGTGCATTACTTGTGCACCTTGACACCCAAACTTTGAACGCTTTGACTTCCCCCATGTCAACCTTTGACTTTGAGCATTTTGACTTGACTAGTTTGACTTTGAACCTTTGACGTTGATTGAGTTTGACTTTGATTGTGGTTGACTTCGACCAATATGACTTTTATGGGCTCAATAGTTGCCCACCACCTAATGGGCTCTCCGTCCTAGAGAGCTACAACCAAACCTCTGAGCAGATATGACACCATGATTCCTGTGTGGAAAAATCTTCAAAAGGACACTTGAGCAACTACCAAGTCCACCAGAAGCAGTAGAGAATAGACACATGAGAAGAACCAAAAGTGGAAATGTTGCACAGAAAAGCAAAGGATGGCGTATGGAGTGTAGGAAGGAGGGGGAAGGGAGGGCTGAGGGGGCTGAGATTGATAGGGCAGGGAGGGGTAAGGATGGGGCTTGGAAGAAGGGTAAAGGGAGGGTGAGGGAGTAGGATTATGGGCTTTCGAGAGGGCCGAAATGATAAAACAGTAAATCTACTCACGGTGCATATATGAAAATGTGAAACATATGTTAAAATGAGGTGAGAATAGACCATGTGGACCATGTGTGTAAAGAAAAACACGTGATAAATGTGCTCAAAGCATGGGGGTTTTGATCAAAAGTCAGACAAAAGTTGGAATTTTGGAGCAATTAAGTCCAAAAATGAGTCCACAGGTGCCAAAAGACATGAAAATGACTCCAAGTTTGAAAGAAATGGCCATCGAAGGCGCAATCTAGAGCCAAATGCATGGGACTATGGAAAATAAAAAAAATATATGGCCAGACTCCAACTATAAATTAGATATTGGCTCATATATACTCCTTTTTTTATTTATTTTTTTGGTTTTTTTTCTTTCTCATGCACGAGGTCGGTAGGACATAAAAAAAATAAAAATAAAATAAGTTAAACGAAATTAAAAATAAATAAAGAATTAAATAAAAGAAATAAAAGTAAATTTCAAAATTAAAAATTCAAAATTAAAAATTAAAAATTAAAAATAATAAAACAAAATAAATATTAAAAAAATTAAATAAATAAAAATATAATTTAAAAAAATAACAAGGGGGGTAGGGGGAGGGAGAGAGAGAGAGATAGAGAGAGAGAGAGAGAGAGAGAGAGAGAGAGAGATTTTTTGGAAAAAATAAATTTAGCTTTTTTGTGTTAAAAAATACCCTAAAAATATAGTAAAACTGCTAATAAAAGCAAAGAAATTCCAAAAAAGAAGCAAAAATCTGAAAAAATTCTCAAAAAATTCCTTGACATTTTCAGGCCACCTCCTCACTCAAAACCACAAAGAGCTTCCTTTTTTCCTCCATTATATCAAGAAAATGACATTGAAAAAATATGCTAAAAAAAATATTAAAAATGCCTTAAAAATTCCCAAAAGCTTTCTAGTCTTTTTTTCTTTTGTAAAGGTTGGGAAATGGCTTCCAAGGTGCAAAAAAAATCAAGGAACAAGCATGAAAATGGAAAAAACCTACTAAAACTTGAGCAAAAAATGGAATGAGAAGGCTATGTACAACCTGGACAGATTTTGCAAGTTCTAGGTGATCCATAAATCTTCAGTTGTGCTGATGATAGGCCTTGAGCCATGATATGATTACTAAGAGAAAACCCTCCATAATCTGCAATTATACTGCACTTCATTTGTTTTGCCTTCTTTTTGGGCGTATTGACCATGTGATAGGGCCATCGTAAATCCTTCATTAAAATATTATCTCCTCCATACTGCATCTTTTGTATCTTTGTTTCAGCTACTTTATGACTTAATCTGTAAAATTTAATTTTTACTACTCCAGCTTCTTCATTCGATGGAACCCTCTGTTTCCAAAGACTTGTAGGTACTCCTTCCACATCGTTGTAAAGCCTTGCACTTAGTATCATAAAAATGGACATAACAGATGATATCCATACCAATGTCCATAACAAACTAGCCATTGATATAGGATTTGAAGTAGCTTCGTCACTGCTAGACTTAATGGCTTTTCTTTTATTCTCTCTTTTATGGCCTTTGACTGAGACTGTCTCACCCAAATCAGTAACCTGAATGATGTCCTCTTTTTCTTCATAGGCTTTCTCTCTACGTGAGTTAGGAAAAATTCCATAGTAGGAAGATGGGTCTTCTGCATGGAGCCAAGCCAACATGTTTTCTTCTTCATATAAATTTGCTTCTTTAATTAGATTTGCTTCTGGGTTGTCCAACGATTCTTCTTCCATACAAATACCAATTGTCTGCATCATGGTGGTATGTCTTTGATTGTCTAGTAATTCTTCTAAAAATATATGTTGTAACTCTTTCCCCTCTTGCTTTACCTTCATTGTGTCCTTACCCTTGTCATGCAGCACATTGGCATGCCTTAACCAATGTCTCCCAATTAACAAGGGGAAACTTCCTTCTACCTGTGGCAACCTTAAAACAACAAAATCTAAGTTAAAGATGGTACCTTGTATCTTGACTAGGACTCCAGGGACCACTCCCATCAGCCTTACTATGCTTTGGTCTGCCAATGTTACAGTGAAGTTGGCCAGTCTTGAAGGGTGTAGTCCAATCTTTCTCATGGTATGGTCAAGCATCAAGTTAATGCAAGAACCAACATCCACAATAACTCCTTGAAAATCATGACCTTTGATAGAGACTCTTAGCCGAGGGCTCTTATAATCTGTGAGGGGTGCTTCCCCTATAATTTTATGTTTATGCATAACAGCAGCCTTTGCCACTAAACTTGTTGTGGAAGCCTCATCAATTATCTACAAGAGTTCTGACCTGAATTTCCCATCCGCCTTTATGAAATAAAAAATACTGAGCTCCTTTTTCATGGACTTGAGTAGGCATGAAGCATCTGATTCCTTAAGAGCATGGGATCCAATTGACTTATCAAAATCCTCATGAGCCTTGCTGAATGCATGTCCAATGGCATCGCTGGTACCTATGAGATTTTCTTTTTGCATTGTATCTGCACATGTGGTGGCTTTGTCTTTAGATGTCTCTTTGTCTTTGTTCAATCCATTAATCCTCGATTCTTGACCTATTTCTACTTGAGCCTTCCCCTTGCTTCTTGTCTGCATTGTAAAAATTTCAATTTCTTCTAACTGCACCACCCTGGTAGATGGTGATGGCACATTGACTTGATCTACCATTTCTTCTTTGCACATAGAAATCATTTGAATGTGGGGACCAGATGAAGATGCTTGGTTCTTAGGACAACAATTAGTATAGTGGTCTCTGGCCTCTGGGCAATTCCTACAAGGAGGGGCATTTTCTGGTAGAGTGCACCTACTTTGGTAATGCCCACATTCTCCACATATGAAACAAATAATTGGCCTCCTTGGCCCATTTCCAAAGTTATCCCTATGTCTAGGGTTGTAATCATTACCTTGATTAGGTGCAGCCTCCATCACATTAGCTGGTGGTAGGGCTCCTTCTTGTGTCCAATATGTTGTTGTAAGCATTCCTCTTGATTGACATTCATGGGCCTCATGACCAGCTTTCTTGCATAGCTGGCAAGTTACACTTAACAATGGACATTCACTTACCACATGACCCTGCTTACTACACATGGTACACCATAGCCCATTTTTGATGGCACCGCCCTTGAGTTCCTGCAATTCCTGTCGAAGCTGAGCCAGCTCGTCTGCTTGGGCTTCCTCTTCCTTTTTTAGCTTCAATGATTCAATTTCTGTTGTATAACTATGGATCAAAGTGGCCAAAGACATGGGTTTTGAGGGTCCAAAACCACATAGAGAACCCTTGGATTCTATTGGGAAACCCTTGGGAAAGTGTCTCAAAGAGTGTGGTTTGAACCCTTGAGTTATTTGGATTTATTTGCTCCCAAATGAAGGGTTTTTGACCCTTAGGATTGATATTTCCTAAGGGTATGGTATTTAACCCTTAAGGAGACCTCTCAAGCCTTGAGACTTGTACGTACAAGCTTGGGAGAAGTTCTTTTAGAATCCATGTGAGAGCCATGTGATTCCATGTGATTTCCAAGGTTAGAAGGCCTTCGATTAGCATCCATGTGGAGGGGACACTTGGCAAGATCTCCTCACATTTCCCCCCTTAGCATTGAGGTATATATATGGGTGGAGTTGGTTGGGTGGATACGTGCATCTCTCACTCCTTGTGGGCTAGGCTAGTTATTTTGGATTGTCCTTAGTCTTGTTGGGTAGATTTCACAACATTGGTATCACTATGGGTCAAAGTGGCCAAAGACATGGGTTTTGAGGGTCCAAAACCACATAGAGAACCCTTGGATTCTATGGGAAACCCTTGGGAAAGTGTCTCCAAGAGTGTGGTTTGAACCCTTGAGTTATTTGGATTTATTTGCTCCCAATTGAAGGGTTTTGACCCTTAGGATTGATATTTCCTAAGGATATGGTATTTAACCCTTAAGGAGACCTCTCAAGCCTTGAGACTTGTACGTACAAGCTTGGGAGAAGTTCTTTTAGAATCCATATGAGAGCCATGTGATTCCATGTGATTTCCAAGGTTAGAAGGCCTTGGATTAGCATCCATGTGGAGGGGACACTTGGCAAGATCTCCTCACATTTCCCCCCTTGGTCTTGAGGTATATATATGGATGGGGTTGGTTGGGTGGATACATGCATCTCTCACCCCTTGTGGGCTAGGCTAGTTATTTTGGATTGTCCTTAGTCTTGTTGGGTAGATTTCACAACAATTTCCCTCCTCAACTGAGTCACAACATTCTTCTCCTCTTTATGGGGCTTATTCCTTTGTAAGCCCTCCAGCTCTTTCCTTAGCTGAATTACTAGATCCTCCATTTCTCCAGCTCTTTCCTTAGCTGAATTACTGGATCCTCCATTTCTGTAGAATAGGGTACTTGAGAAGAACTTGCTCCATATTATTGCCTTATTTGTTCCAATCGTCTAGGTGTATTGATGAACTCTTCTATGGAGGCTGTTGACAAAACTAATTCTTTGATTTTACATTGTGTAGTCATCAGAAGTGGTTTAGCTAACCATTTCTTAATAAAGAAATCATGTGGAGGATCTGGCAACTTAGCCATTAGTGCCTTGGCCCTAGTTACAAACTCTGGAAATGTTTCACTAGGACCTAGTCGCAAGTTTTCTTATTCCTCTATGATTATCTCTGTAGTGTTCCCATGCTGGAATTGAGTTTTGAATGCATCTTTCATTAAATCCCAAGTGATGAAATGGTTTTCAAAAAACTGGCTGAACCATTTATCTGCTAACCCTTCTAATGTGGTAGGAAAGAGTATCAAAAAGGTATTCTCTCTTCCCATCAAACCTCTTGTTTTGCATAATGCTAAGAATCTCCTAATATGCTCATCCAGATCTTCCTTAGCTAAGCCTTTGAAAGAAGGAAATTTTATATTTAATCTAGAAAGTAGAGCCTCCAAATCAACCTAACCTACCATGTTCTTTACTGATGATGTTGACGACAGTGGATTGCAGGATCTTCTAACAGCCTTCCTTCTTGTTGCTTTCCAAGTGACCCTCGATGTTTGAGACCAGGTTGCGGTCATGAGCTGTTCATAATCCTCTTAAGATGAGATAATTAATAAGAAGATTTACCTCTTAACCCATTGAAGTAGTACTGTCTACACTTGAATAATGCTTCTCCACACTGCAATATTTCTTCTCCTATGCTAAAATCTCCTTGTGATCCCACCAGATGTGCCAAATTTTGTTGAGGGATTCTTGTGCAGAAACGAAATTGAAAGTTTGTAGGGGAAGGGAGAAAGACATGAAGAAAGATACAGGCACTCCAAGCTTCTGTAGATTGATTATAAGGAAGAAAGGACAATGGTGATGTACAATACAACCCAAATGCTTTCTGTGCAAAATCCTAAAGAGGGCACAATCACAAAATACAAAATACCCAAGGTTCTTGTTGTTGCCGACCTTCTCTTCACCAGACCTCCACCTTCTCCAAGCGTGCACTTGTGCACACCTTGCACTCAAGCTTCCACTAGGGGGAGGGATGGACACCTTCTGTCAGCATGCGCACAACTTCAATGGGATCTTAGGACCTTTGGTTGTATGCTTAGCACTTCTCTGCACACTACTTAGTCACTCTTCATGCACACCTTGCACTTCACTTCTCTGCATCGCACACACTCTCTCTATGTCTCTTGCACTTCTCTTGCTTTGTCCATACTATGCTCACCTTGCTTAGTCCTCAAGAATGATGCCTTGCCTTGATTTGAGTGTCGGTTCACGTACGCTCCTAACTGCTAGAGTATCTTGGTGCTCACTTTGATATCCCAAGATTGTCTCTAAAATGGGCAACCAACAAATCCGTGTTTTGTCCTGTAGTGACTTTAGACTAAAACAAAAATTTTAATTGGGGGGCCATACTTTCACTTCTGCATACATTGCCGCTTCACATACCTTCAAAATTTGCCTTTTAATTCTTCAAATGTGCACCTAAGAGAGGGTTCAATTGAACCTTCCAAACACTTTAAAAACACTTTCAACCTTAGAGAAATTACACAAGATACACTCTGCAACGTGCAACCAACTTTCTGCAATTATACCCTTTGTGAACAATTATTGTGCACTATCTATGCACCTTGACACCCGAACTTTAAATGCTTTGACTTCCCCCATGTCGAGCTTTGACTTTGAACATGTTGACTTGGAAAATTTGAATTTGACCATTTGACTTTGGTTGATTTGACTTTGACTATGGTTGACTTTGACCAATATGACTTTTATGGGCTCAATAGTATCTATGCATGTTCTTTTGTATGTATGTATGCATCGATGAATTTATACATGTACATATATGTGTACACAAAGTTCATGCATATATATGGTTGTATGTGTTTATGTATGTTTCATGTATGTATGCATGCATGTATCTATTACATGCATATGTATGTATGTATGTATGCATAATTTCATATATGGATGTATGTGTGTGTATTTACATATGCATGTTTTTATGTGTATATGCGTGTACATTTGTGTGGAATGTACATGCATGCATCTATGTATGCATAGATGTATGCTGTATGCATCCATATACATTTGTGTGTGTTGAAGTTTGTACGTATGTATGTATGTATATATGTATATATGCGTGCATTTCACTTTATGCATGTATGTAGGGCTGAAGCATGTATTTTTACATGTACATTTATGTTTCTTGCATGATCCTAAATGTATGAATGTATTCGTGTATGTATATATATTTGTAAGAATGTACATATGTAGTATGTATGTATGCATATGTATATATTTATGTATGTATGTATGTATGTATGTATGCATGTATGTATGTATGTATGTATGTATGTATGTATGTATGTATGTATGTATGTATGTTTGTATGTATGTATGTGTGTATGTATGTATGTATGGATGTATGTATGTATGTATGTATGTATATCATATTTATGTATGCATGGCATGTGTATGTATATATGTAAGAATGATTTTAGGTCTGTATGTACATATATATTTCTATGACATTATACATATGTATGGAAGATTGAAGCCTTATTACTAGTGAAAAGTTTCATTTGAAGCTTTACTTTGTTGTTGATGCTTCATTGAATTTGTTTTGAAACCTAAGGTTGGGCATCAAAATTAAATAATGCATGGGGAGCAGGGATTTCACATAAATTGTGAGAGAAGTCCTATTACATGCTTGATGCCCAACCTAGTAAGAGTTGCATAGTTCAAAGATCCTACAATGGATCTATACAAAGTAACATTGTCAATGTCTTCTCCCTCATGTGCGCTCAACTTTAAATTTAGTTCCAATGGATTTGTAATTGGCTTGTATTTGCACATGCCATACTTTTTAAGTACATCAAGAATGTACTTTCTTTGGAAGAGGTAAATACCTTCCTCCTTGTATAATACTTCTATACTACCATGAAGTACTTTAATTCTTCAAGATATGAGATCTTGAACTCTTCTCCAAGATTCGTCTTGCGTTATCTAATGCTTGCCTCATCATTCCATGTAAGAATAAGATCGACAACATAAATACAAATGTAGATGATAAGTTCACCTTCCTTTGTCATGTATAATGATGAGTTGACATCACTTTGTTTGTAGCCACATTGGGCTAAGTATTCCACTAGCCTTTGGGTGCAAGCTCTCAAAGATTGCTTGAGACCATAAAGAGCCTTCTTTAACTTGCATACATGATGAGGTTACCTTTGATATTCAAATCATTTTGGATACTCCATGAAAATATTATCCTCTAGGTCACTGTTCAAGAAAGCATTCTTCACACCTTGTTGGTGAATCATCCAACTCTTTGAGGCTTCTATGGCAATGAGAGTTCTTACGATAGTCATTCTTGCTACAGGGATAAAAGTCTCCTCAAAGTCAATTCCATAGGTTTGTGCAAAACCCTTGGCAACCAGCCTCACTTTATACCTAGATACAATGGCATCTAAATTTTTCTTTACCTTGTATATCCATTTGTTGTCTATCAACTTCATGTCCTTAGTCTTAGACACCAATGAACAAGTGTGGTTGTCCTTGAGTGCTTTGAATTCATCTGGCATGGATTGGTTCCATTCATCATGCTTGCTTGCATCCTCAATATAATTAGGCTCCTCACTATGCAACTACTTGACTCATATATCCATAGTGTTTGCCAATGAAGGAGTTATAAGTTAGTCGTTGAACTTGATATACTTCTCATGTTGGGCTTCTTCTCTCTTGAGATGCTGGAAGGAACCTTTTACTTCTTGATTTTGATGTCTTTACCCTTGGAGTTTCTATCTTTTCAAACTCTCCTTCACTATTGCTATCCATATTTGCCATCAGATTGCCTTGATCATCTTCTTCTTCTTTGCCTTTGCTTCATGTAGAACTTTATTCACTTGCAGTGGGCTTGCTTCTCAATCTCCCTTTCCATAGAGAATTTTTTTGCTATCTGATATTTTCCTTGAAGTTGAAGGGATAGAGATTGCAACACTTTCTTGGTCTTCTACATGTCTTCTTTCGGCATCATATATGTCTTGAACCTATAGTGAATCTTTTACACCATACCATGGTAGTAGTCAAAATATAACATTTCTAGATACCTTTACCTCTTAGTTTTAGGATCATAGAATCTAAAACCCCTTTGCGCACTTGAATATCCAATAAGTATACAGCTCTTAGCTTTTGCTTCAATTTTATGCCTCAATTCATAAGGCATGTGCACATAACATACACAAACAAAAATCTTGAGATGAGAAAGATCTGATTTCTTATCATACCATGCTTCATATGGACTTAAAGCATGTACATCTCAATTGAGACACATATTCATGATGTAGATAGTTGTACTTGGTGCATGTACCCAATAGTACTAGGCATATTCATCTCATTGAGCATCGATCTTGCCACTTCAGCTATGTTTCTATTTTTTCTCTCTGTAATCCCATTTTATTGGGGTGTATACTTGCATGTATATTGCCTTTTTATGCCATTATAGCTTAAAAACGTAGAAAACTCCTTGGATAAGTATTCTCCCCCTCCATCAATCTAAGAATCCTTATGTACCTACCCATTTTTTTTTCGAAAAGTGCTTTGAAATTTTAAAATGGGCTAAACACTTCAGCCTTTGAATTCATACACTACAACCATGTTATTCTTGTGTGATCATCAATGAAGATAACAAAATACATATTCCCTCCTAATGAGGGTTCCTTGTCTCATCCCCATATGTCGGTGTGAATGAAGTCCAATGGAAATCTGCTCCTTTGTGTATTCTTCTTGAATGGAAGCCTTGGTTGCTTCCCAAATTGGCATGCTTCACACAGATATTGCATACTTAGAGATTGGAAATTTGGAAGCCCACTTAACACTCCTTTATTTTGCATATCCTTCAGCTTTTGAAGGTTTATGTGGCCAATCCTCTTGCGCTAGAGATCCACTTGAGCTATTTGCATGTTATCAAATGCCAAATAGACCATATGTGATGAGGGACGTCTTACCTCCATGGTGAATAACCTTCCTTCCTTCTTTCCTTTAGCTACAACTTGTAGCATTATTTTTGGATCTCCCACAAAGCATCTTTTTTCACTCAACTTGACTACATACCCCGTTTCAACCATATGTCCAACTGATACTAGATTCTTCGTGATTGTGGGAACATATCACAAATCTTCAAGACACTTTGCATTCCATTTTTCATCCAAAGGAACATCACCTATGTGTGTGATCCTATGCTCCGTGTCATCCCCTATTTCCACATGTCCTTGTGAATTTAGTTCATGCAAATTACAAAACACCTCTCTATTGTAGTGCATGTGATTTTAACATCCACTATCAATGCATCGTGTGGTGTATGCCTTATCTCCTACCATTTCTTTGTATCATGGCTATGTATCATTCTCTAATGTATTTGAAGTATTTGAAAAGCTACCTTGATTCTTCTTGTATCCTTCTTGGTTGTCCTTTGAGTAAAAGTTGTTGAAGAATCACTCACGAATTTGACATACAGACAGACATAAAGACAAAGGAAGATAAAGAGAAGCAGAATCAAAGTACTCAGAAAATCAAAACCTTAGTGAAGGGACAAATTCACGACCGTAATGTACAACGCAGAAACTTCCAGAATTAGAGTTTTTTAGAGTTTGTTACACCGGATCAAAACTGTATATAAAGAGAGACGAGAATAGAAAGAGAGAGCGTGAGCGAGCAAGAAAGTGCGTGAGTAGAGCGCGTCGTATAGAGCGCATATAGAAATCAAGAATAGGTTTAGAAGACGCTAGAGATTGCATACGTAAAGATGAATAACAGAAACCTGAAATGTCAGGTATTCATCTGAGAGAGATGGTAAGGAGAAACTACTCAGTATAGGAGAGTTGCCATAGTTTGAGCAAGAAGAGGCCAAGCTAGTTTTGTACACATCTTCTCTAATAGAAAACACATGTTCATGTGGACGATTGCGCGCATTCTTCGTATGTGAAGAAATCTGAATATTTTCTTGTTACGGTATAAAGTTAGTTAACACTTGCAGTTATCTCAGTAAACGAATGTTTCGGTCAATTATAGTTTTTTAGTAAACATATTTTTCAGTTAGTTACAGTTTTCTCAGTAAATGTGTTTTTCGATAGAACAACGAAGTATATCGCGCAGAATAAATTAAAGCTTTGTATGAGAGATAGCTTATCTTGTAGCTAGACATCTCTACTATTAGTTCATCAAAGATTTTGGTGAAATGGATATGTACACACAGTACAAAGTTTGATCGGAAAGAGGCATTCTGAACTGGTGAAGTTTTTCCTTAAACTTCAGAAAGAGTTCATTCAGTAAAGGAAGTTCACGCATCACTTCCTTATATACTTGAAGTAATTACAAACAGAATAGCAGTTGATTCCGATAAGATTCCAGTGTAATTATGGTGACAGTCCGATGACAGTCCGGTGAAGTTCTAGTGAAATTTTTAGTAAATTCAAAACGCAGTCTTATATGTTTTGAGTGACAAAAACTTTGCTAAGCTACTGCTGGTTATAGAGATGTTCTAATATCACTCTAGCTTAGCACTCTTCGGTGGCGTAGCGAAGGCTTGACAAGGTTGGAGCCTTTGCCACGTCACCAACAAGTGGTATCAGAGCAGGCTAACCACCACAAGTGGTATTAGAACAAGAAAAAGTTCTGAAGAGCAGAAGAAGTTTCTCAGAAGAAAAAACGGAAAGAGAATTTGAAGAATTCTCATAAAGGAAGGTGAAAGCTAACAAATGGCATCAAGAAACGTTCCGAAGTCAATTTAAAGGGTAAAGGTTTGTAAAAGGTAAAACCTTTTAACAATACACTCACCAGAAGTAACAGAAACAAGAAGATTATAGCAGATCATGTTTCAATTGACAAATTGGACATAGATAATTATCCTGCATGGGTAATGCGCATGGAAGCCTTACTTATGAGTAAGGACTTAATGATGTATGTGACCGGAGAAGAAAAGAAGCCGACTTTTGAAGATGATAGTCAGCTAGAAAAAGAAGAATTAGAAGCCTTGAAGCTATGGCAGAAGAAAGATGCAACGACACGAGCTTACATTTATAATACCGTTACAGACCATCTACTACTGCACATTAGAGGTCTGGAGAAAGCGGAGGACATATGGAGTGGGTTGGAAGATCATTTCCAAAATACTATGAAAGCTAGGAAGGCTAGCTTATGGTCCGAATTCACAACGTTCAAAAAGAAGTCGAATCAAAGCATTAGTGACTATGTTACTAAGATGAAGGATCTAGCAGATAATATTGGATCCATAAATGAAGATATTGAAGATCACAGATTGATAGCGCAAGTGCTCATAAGTTTGAGAGGAGATGAAAGGTGGAAACCTTTTGTACTCTCAACTGAACTTTCTTTAAATCATTTTGTACCAGATTTAAATCAGTTGCTTGGTTTGATGCTCACATATGAGCAAGACCTGAAAGGAGATGGAGATAAAGGACAAAGTTCTGCAATGTACATGAAGAACAAGAAGAAAGGAGATAAAGGCAAGTCAAAAGATGAAGAAGAGTCGATTTCTCAGGCTTATTATGCAAGAGGTAAAGGTACTGGCAGAGGACGATCAAGAGGTTTTGGAAGAGCAAGAGGTAGTCAGAATATCAACAAGAAGGCTTGCTGGATTTGTGGATTAAGTAATCATCTGGCTCATGATTGCTGGCATAATTCCCAAGGATCAAGTCAGAATTAGAATAACAATAGCAGAGGCAAAAGCTGAAGATATCAAAGAGGTAGACAGAATCAAAGAGGAGGCTATGGTAGAGGTGGAGCAAGAAGTTGGGGACAGAATCAATCCTACAACACCACTGTTGGAACTCAAGGTCAAGCATAAAACATGGAAGCACATCAAAGAAGTGGACATAGAAGAAGAGAGAGCAAGTAGGGAGCTCCAAGAAGTGTATGTCAAATTTTCAGAAGAATCCCCTACAAAAATAGTGATTTTCATCACTAAAAACCATTGTAAATACCATTTTCTATTTTTATAACTCCATTTTGTTCAAGCCGAGGAGTCCTCGAGCTTGAGGAGTATTAAAAGTACCATCGTACCAATTTTCATAATTTTTAGACTTCGTTTGAACCCTCAAATAAGCTCTGGAACCTAATTTTTAACTAGGCTGGACACTATGTCTGGACAGGGCCAAATCTACTCCAAAAACTATAAAAAGAGCTAGAAAGCTCATTTTTGAGGTTAGCTTCTTGTAGATTTCAGTTTTGTAATAGATTTCTTTTGTAATCAAAGCCCTTCCCCTTCCATTGTTCCTCTCTTTGATCTTACCTTGTGCGCGTGTGTGTGTATGTGTGTGCATGTTTGTGTGCTTTCACTCACGCACTTGTGCCTTCACTTGCTCGTGGTCTTCATACCGGTCCTCACGTCTCCGCGGATTGACAAGTAAAGGAGGTGGTGCTTACGCTTGAGCTACACCAAATTTTGGTGCCGTTGCCGGGGAGAGAGCTTCGAGGACGAGCGTTGTGATGGTAAGATCGTAGATTTGCGACGTTGGAAGGTAAAAAGACTGTCATTTTTGTTCATTTTCTGATTTTTCTTCTTCATCTTCATCATCATCACCATTTCCATCTTCTTTTTCATAGAAAATTTTTGTTTTCTAGTGCATTTTCACCATTTTCATACCATCTTTCATGCATTATTGTGCGAGGAGGAGTTAGGAAGTGCAAGAGAGTGCAAGCGCTGTGTTTTTCCATGATTTTTTGCACATACGGAGCTCGCCATTGCTCGGCGCTCAGAAATTCGAAGTTCCCGCCAAAAAACACGATTCTGTGATGAAAATCGCGATTCTGTGAAAATTCAAATTTTTTTTTGAAAATCGCGATTCTCTGTTTCCCACCTAAAAACCTATTGAAAAGAACACGATTCTGTGGTCATTCTCAGAATCACGATTCTGTGGTTGTGCTCAAAATCGTGATTCTCACAAATCACGATTTTCAGCCAAAAAAAA
This sequence comes from Ceratopteris richardii, assembly GCA_020310875.1. Taxonomy (NCBI): domain Eukaryota; kingdom Viridiplantae; phylum Streptophyta; class Polypodiopsida; order Polypodiales; family Pteridaceae; genus Ceratopteris; species Ceratopteris richardii. The sequence continues at coordinate 82,788,557 of CM035441.1, read as the reverse complement.
AAAACACGATTCTGAGAAAACACGATTCTGTGGTTGTGCTCAAAATCGTGATTCTCTAAATTTTTGGAAACCACGATTCTCTGAGACAAAATTGCGATTCTCTAGAACACGATTCTCTAAGACACGATTCTCTAAAACATGAATTTCAAAAACACGATTCTCTGTTGGCAACCGTGATTTTCATGTCAAAAACACGATTCTGAGAAAACACGATTCTGTGGTTGTGCTCAAAATCGCGATTCTCTAAATTTCTGAAAACCACGATTCTGAGACAAAATCACGATTCTGTGAAAACACGATTCTCTGCTCAAAATCGCGATTCTCAAAAACACGATTCTCTGCTCAAAATTGTGATTCTCACAAATCACGATTTTCAGCAAAAACACGATTCTGTGAAAAGATGATTCTGTGAAAACACGATTCTCTGTTCAAAATCGCGACTCTCACAAATCACGATTTTCAGCCAAAAACATGATTCTCAAGGTACAAAATCACGATTCTCTGATTTCACACAATCGCGATTCTCTTGGTTTCACAGGATCGCGATTCTCTTGAGATTCACAAAATCGCGATTCTCTTGGTTTCACAGGATTGCGACTCTCTAATTTCATAGCATCGCGATTCTCTTGAAGTTCACACAAAATCGTGATTCTCTTGATTTCACAAAATCGCGATTTTTTCCAAAAGGTCCTATTTGCCTGTTTTGACCCCCAGGAGCCTGATTTGACATAACTTTTTCATCCAAAGTCCATTTTTTGAGCTCTATAGCTCGTTGGAACGCTCGTTTCGGATCCTACATGGCCTCAACTGTTTTTTATAAGAATAATGCGTTAATTTTCAGATAGGATAATTTGAAGTTGACCTTCAGGTGGGACTAGGAAACCAAGGGGGCTCCAAAGGATTTTTTAGCAATACCAAGAGGGAGAAAAATTGCATCATGGGAAAGAAAAAAGCAAAAGAGAGAAGAAAGGGGGCTAAGATGGGAAAAGAGAATGGAGATGAACATGAAGTGCATGAAATAATCTCACATGAGGATGAAACATCTAGAGAAAAATTGCAAGGAGTCAAGGAAACGGGGGAAATGTCTAAGGGGGTTGGATCTTTATTTGCAACAAGAGAATATGATAATACTTTTATGGATATCAGAATAGGATACGACCATAGAAGGTTGGGTGATTATATCAATCCTAATTATGAGTGGAATTTAATTCATATTGATCTAGTGGTCATTATCTTAGAGAACATTCAACCAACAACTCATTCTTTTATCCTCATGGATGGTGAACATTATGATTGCATGGGTCAAGTTGTGTTACCTGTTATGGTGGATGATATGCAATTTTTGGAAACATTCTTTGTCATGGATTGTATAGATGAAGACTTGATCATTGGCACCCAAAGGTTCATTACACAAAATCATCAAGAACTTGAGTTGTCTTCTCCACCTATCATGTGTGCTTCTACATATATATCTATGGAAAATCCTAATGACTACACACCGTATGATAATTGGGGACAAAATCATCATTTCAAAGAGTGTGCTTTTCATGAACAAAATTTTCTTTCTACTCATGTTTTTGAATCTAATCCTTCTTTGAGTACATCACAGAAGACCTTGGAAAATGGTGAAATGGAGGACTCCAAGTGTTTGGGGGAAGTGGAAGGTCCCTCTCTTCCTGTAAATTTGGATTCTCCTCCTAAAACCATAATCAGGGATGATCTACACTCATATCATCAAGAAGGAGATGATCAACAAATTCTTTGTATCGCTGATGTGAAAAATGATGTCGACTGGAGGGTGAATCATGACAATCCATCACCCATTTGTACACCTAGAGATTCTATGTGTAATAAGGATGAATTTCTTGATGAATCTCTAGATCAATCTCAAACCACACAACCCACTCATCCCGTGCATGAGCCTGATGTAGGTATAGAAGACCAACCTTTGTTGCATTCCCCATGTAAAGATGAGTTTTCTCAAAAAACTCACATAGAAGGACCCAAAGACCCTTACATCAAGAAACAGAAATCACATTTTCTTGGTAATGTCAAGAAAATTTGGGTGGCCAAGAAATTACTTAGAGCCCAACCGAATCGCACTATGATATGGGTACCAAAGAAAGCCTTTGTACAAAATCAGCCCCCTCACACTAGACTTCAAAATCTATGGTCTAGGCCTACCATGACTTATCTTCAAGAAAGACCACTTCCAATCAAAGGACACAAAGCAATCAAGCCGAAACTAAGAAAGAATCCAGGGGGGACTTCAAGGCAACAACCTGCACAACAAAGACACCAAGGCGAGGTAAGGGACTAAATCAAGCACAGAGCTCCAAAAAAGATCAAAGAACCTCTTCTACAAGGATATGGGTATGGAAACCAAAAGCATCGGTAGGCCCCACAGAACCACAGTGCCAACCATGCAGGATCAAAGCCTCAAGAAAGCATCCAAACATGGAGCCGCCAAAGGAGATCACTAAACAAGCGAAGAACAATCTCAAATGGATCCCTATAAGGAGGAAGTATCAATTGTCATTCGAGGATCCAATGGATACTTCTAACAAAGGCTTCCATAGCATCTGCAAATAACATCAAAAGCCTCGATTAGCGACAACCATGTGCTCCTTGCACAACCCTGTCTTATGCACCATTCCAGTCATGCATTTCCAAAGTATGCATTATTATAGGGCCACATTACATGGCCGTGCATAGACACATTTGAGAGTCCCATGCACAAGAGCACATTGACATATGTCAACTATGTTTTCTGATACTAACATTTGTCTTCTTGCTTGTGACATGGTAGTAAAAAAAAAAAAAAGAGCTTGTTCCCAGGTTTGGTTTATGGAACATGAATAAGTCATGCTTAGTTGAAGGTGGAACCATGGCTTGGATAGAAGTGTGTCTTGGCTAGCAGCTACTATTATTGTTGCCTTATCTGGTAGATGTCAAGCAGTTGGCAGGAACATGGCATCCACAACTATTGTTTCCCCTTACCATGGTAGGAGGGAAGCGTTTGAAGGTGAGAAGACTCCTGCTTAGGGTGAGCTAAAGAGAAGGTGTGAAACTAAGTTTGGTGTAGTTACCCAATAATGTTTGCCAAGGAATATAAAGAAATTCAATTATCAATATTTGGCAAATGTTGCTTTGAAGAAAGGGGATAGGGCGCGACACTCAAAGAATTTCATCAGTGATCCATCAACATGGACACTCATCGACATTGAAAGACGAGCTGATGGTCCATCACAATGTTGGGTGTACAACATGAAGAGCAGACTATCGATCGATCTTTCATGGTAAGAATCCTCTACTTGGGTATCACGACAACATTGCTAGATTAGGAAACCTCTTCATCAACATACCCTTGAGCAATCCGCTCAAGACCTGTTTTCTAATGCATTTCCTCAATATGCATGCATAGGGCTACATGACAAGGCCGTGCACAAGGCACATATTTTCTTCAACCCATGCACCAATACATTTACCCATCATTCAATATGGGTTACGAGTACCTGACACGAGTACAATGAACATCACCTTTGGAAGTTCTTTAGGATATCACAGGGACAACATCAATACCTAGGAAGCAAGTCAAAGCCCACAGTTGCTCCAACTCAACCTTGACAACCTCTTTTGAGCAACGAGCCAATTTTTGGGAGCTCACAAGGACACTTTCTCGCTAGCATCCAAGGAAGCAACACATGCCAAAGAACTAAGCCTTACAATAACTCACAATGACAAAGGAAGAATCACACAACTGAACCTGCTACAATAGATAGATAGAAGGATCTTGTTCACACAGGATGGACACTACCTCTCAAAGTGCTACATGGAACAACCACTACAACAAGGGTCTGTCAGGGACGACAGACTCGAGAGGGAGGGGAGTGTTGGAACTCAAGGTCAAGCATAAAACATGGAAGCACATCAAAGAAGTGGACATAGAAGAAGAGAGAGCAAGTAGGGAGCTCCAAGAAGTGTATGTCAAATTTTCAGAAGAATCCCCTACAAAAATAGTGATTTTCAACTAAAAACCATTGTAAATACCATTTTCTATTTTTATAACTCCATTTTGTTCAAGCCAAGGAGTCCTCGAGCTTGAGGAGTATTAGAAGTACCATCGTACCAATTTTCATAATTTTTAGACTTCGTTTGAACCCTCAAATAAGCTCTGGAACCTAATTTTTAACTAGGCCGGACACTAGGTCTGGACAGGGCCAAATCTACTCCAAAAACTATAAAAAGAGCTAGAGAGCTCATTTTTGAGGTTAGCTTCTTGTAGATTTCAGTTTTGTAATAGATTTCTTTTGTAATCAAAGCCCTTCCATTGTTCCTCTCTTTGATCTTACCTTGTGCGTGTGTGTGTGTATGTGTGTGCATGTTTGTGTGCTTTCACTCACGCACTTGTGCCTTCACTTGCTCGTGGCCTTCATACCGGTCCTCACGTCTCCACGGATTGACAAGTAAAGGAGGTGGTGCTTACGCTTGAGCTACAACCACCTACAACAACTACGCAAATGACACACAGAATGAAAGTCATACATCATTGATGATGAATTCAATCGGCACATCAGATAACGAAGATCTAAAGGTATTTTACATTGATTCTGGATGTTCTAATCACTTGTCAGGAAATATAGAACTGATGTCAGAATTGAAAAAGGGTAGTTCCAGTCATACTGTTCAAACAGGTGACAATACGAGACATAGTGTACATTCAATTGGAAAAGTGAAATGTAAGAGTGGAGCAGATTTGCTAACCAATGTTTTGTATGTTCCGACAATACCTAAGAATTTGATTAGTGTGGGACAGATAGTTGAGAAAGGTTTTGAGGTCAGATTTACAAATGAAGGAGTATTTGTAGAAGATCCCGAGAATGGATATCATCAGATCGTCTCTGGTAAGAAAGAAGGTAGACTCTTTACTTTAAGAGTACAAGGGAACATTGGTCAAGCGTTGCTCACACATGGTGAAAAGGTGATTACAGAACTTGATCTCTGGCATAAGAGATTAGGTCATTTTAATGAAAAAGGAATTAAAGCTATGATTTCAAATCAGTCAGTACTAGGATTACCGAATGTACAGAACCAACATATGATTCATAAGTGCGAAGCATGTCAGATGGGAAAAGCCCACAGGTTACCTTTTCAGAAAAAAGGATTCAAACATGATGGAGTACTTGAACTCATTCATACAGATGTATGGGGTCCAACAAAAGAAGGATCAATCAGTGGCTCAAGGTATTATGTTTTATTCATTGATGATGGTACAAGATGGATAACGTTATATGTTTTGAAGGAAAGATCAGAAGTATTTGAAACCTTCAAGCATTTTCATGCATATGCTGAAAGACTCACAGGTCGAAAGCTTAAGAGACTGAGGTCTGATGGAGGGGGAGAATACTTCTCCCGAGAGTTCAATGACTACCTTTGGAAATCAGGTATTAAGCGAGAAATAACTTGCAAGTATACACCACAACAAAATGGTGTAGCAGAAAGAAGGAACCGAACTCTAGTTGAGTTTGCACGAGCTATGCTAAAAGAAAAGGATTGTCCAAATTATCTTTGGGCTGAAGCTATAAATACAGCTACATACTTGGTAAACAGATTACCTTGTACAGCTTTAGATGGAATGACCCCTTATGAAGCTTGGTAGGGAAAGAAACCAACACTTGATCATTGCAAAGTGTTTGGATCAGTAGCTTATGCTTATGTACCATCACAACTCAGACATAAGCTTGAACCAAAAGTAGAGAAATATGTGTTCATCGGATATGATGAAAAGCAGATGGGTTACAGGTTATGGAGTCCTCTAAAAAAACAGTTTACTGTTTCCAGAGATGTTACATTTGATGAACACAAAAGCTGGTATGCAAATCAAAGTCATACAACAGAAGAATTTGAAGAAGAGGAAAGAAGAAAAGAGAAAGGGAATCAATTGTGTAGGTGAATAGAGATGAAGATTATATGCAAGCAAGTACGTCCAGAAACGGATTAACAAGAAGGAATGAAGAAATTCCTATACTTGATGAAGAAGTGTATTTAGACACTTATGAAGAATGTGAATCAAGAAGGTCAAGCAGGACTAGAAGACAACCAGAAAGGTATTCTTATGATACTTCATACATAACTCAGAAAAATTATGCCTATATGGTCAAAGATGATGAAGAAGCTCAGAACTATGATGAAGCTAAAGGCAAGAAGCAATGGAAGAAGAGTTCAACGCACTGGAGGAGAACAAGACATGGGAACTTGTTCCTAAACCAAATGGTAAGAAAGTGATTGGAAATAAATGGGTTTTCAAAGTTAAGAAACTTGCAGATGGAAGGATAGCCAGATACAAAGCTAGATTGGTTATCAAGGGCTATGCTCAGACGCATGGCATAGATTATGATGAGACGTTTAGTCTGGTGGCAAAGATGTCAACCATAAGGACAGTGATTGCTATAGCAGCATCAAAAGGATGGAAGCTAAGTCAGCTAGATATAAAGAATGCATTTCTGAATGGATATAAATCAGATGAAGTCTACATGGAACAACCTGAAGGTTTTGTAAGTTCGAGATACCCAAATTTTTTTTGCAGATTAAGAAAAGCACTTTATGGATTGAAGCAAGCTCCAAGAGCTTGGAATTACAGACTTGTGAAATATCTCAATGAACTTGGATACCAAAGTTCGAAGGCAGATGCAAGTCTACTCATCAAAAGAACAGAAGAAGGTATGATCTACATTTGTATTTATGTAGATGACATTATAATCACAGGGACATCAGATAAAGGAATTAAAGAAGTAAAGAGATTGCTTGAAAAGGAGTTTAAGATCAGTGATCTAGGAAAGTTATCATACTTTCTTGGAATGGAAATCACATACAGAGATCATGGTGTATATGTTTCGCAAGAAAGGTATCTCCTAAACTTATTGAAGAAGTTTAATATGGAGAATTGTAGAGAAGCTTCAACACCACTTGAAGTAAATCATAAACTCAGTAAATATGATGGAGCAGAGTTTAAAGATATGAGGAAGTATCAGTCGTTAGTGGGAAGTCTAATTTATGCTACACTAACACGACCGGATCTTAGTTATGCAGTGGGAGTTCTCTCACATTTCATGCATTGTCCGAAGGATCAACATTGGGTTGCAGGACAAAGAGTTCTTAGATATATCAAAAGAACTATAAAGGAAGGATTATATTATCCTTTTACGTCAGATATAAAGTTGAGAGCATTCAGTGACTCAGACTGGGCAAGAAGTCAAGATGACAGAAGATCAACACATGGGTATATGATATACCTAGGAGATAAGCTAGTGAGCTGGTGTTCGAAGAAACAACACACAGTGGCTCTATCGTCAACAGAAGCCGAATATAAAGGACTAGTAGAAGCAGCCAAAGAAGTGATATGGATGCAGACCTTGTTCAAAAGCATGGGTATTGATCAAGATATACCTATCATACATGGAGATAATATGAGCTCGTTGTATCTTGCAGCAAATCCAGTATTTCATGCAAGAACAAAGCACATAGAAATTCAGTATCATTTCCTAATGGAAAAGGTGATGGAGAAGGAGATAGAAATAGTATACACTCCAACAAAAGATCAGATTGCAGATATTTTGACAAAGATCTTGGATGGAACAAAGACAAGCAGATTCAAAGAAATGGCAGGTATAAAAGAAAGGAAAATATATGAAAGAGAGGAAGAGTCAAATTAGTGATTGAGGGGGAGCTGTTGAAGAATCACTCACGAATTTGACATACAAACAGACATAAAGACAAAGGAAGATAAAGAGAAGCAGAATTAAAGTACTCAAAAAATCAAAACCTTAGTGAAGGGACAAATTCACGACCGTAATGTACAATGCAGAAACTTCCAGAATTAGAGTTTGTTAGAGTTTGTTACACTGGATCAAAACTGTATATAAAGAGAGACGAGAACAGAAAGAGAGAGCGTGAGCGAGCAAGAAAGTGCATGAGTAGAGCGTGTCGTATAGAGCGCATACAGAAATCAAGAATAGGTTTAGAAGACGCCAGAGATTGCATACGTAAAGATGAATAACAGAAACCTGAAATGTCAGGTATTCATTTGAGAGAGATGGTAAGGAGAAACTACTCAGTATAGGAGAGTTTCCATAGCTTGAGCAAGAAGAGGCCAAGCTAGTTTTGTACACATCTTCTCTAATAGAAAACACATGTTCATGTGGACGATTGCGCGCATTCTTCGTATGTGAAGAAATCTAAATATTTTCTTATTACGGTATAAAGTTAGTAAACAGTTGCAGTTATCTCAGTAAACGAATGTTTCGGTCAATTACAGTTCTTTAGTAAACATATTTTTCGGTCAGTTATAGTTTTCTCAGTAAACGTGTTTTTCGGTAGAACAACGAAGTATATCTCGTAGAATAAATTAAAGCTTTGTATGAGAGATAGCTTATCTTGTAGCTAGACATCTCTACTATTAGTTCATCAAAGATTTCGGTGCAATGGATATGTACACACAGTACAAAGTCTGACCGAAAAGAGGCATTCTGAACTGGTGAAGTTTTTCCTTAAACTTCAGAAAGAGTTCATTCAGTAAAGGAAGTTCACGCATCACTTTCTTATATACTTGAAGTAATTACAAACAGAATAGCAGTTGATTCTGGTAAGATTCCAGTGTAATTACGGTGACAGTCCAGTGAAGTTCCTGTGAAATTTTTAGTAAATTCAAAACGCAGTCTTATATTTTTTGAGTGACAGAAACTTTGCTAAGCTACTGCTGGTTATAGAGGTGTTCTAATATCACTCTAGCTTAGCACTCTTCGGTGGCGTAGCGAATTCTGCAGGCTTGACAAGGTTCGAGCCTTTGCCGCATCACCAAAAAAAGTCCCTTGCAAAGTGGCCTAGCTTGACATAATTGTAGCATTCTTTTGTGTAGTCCCTTCCTTGAAATCGGCCTCTTCTACCTCTAGATGTTCCTCTCCCCTTTGATCCATAGTTTTGATTCAACCCATCTTGATCATTTCTTGATCTTCCTCTACCTCTCCCTTGGCCATTGTTTCCATCTCTTTCCTTTGCCCTTACTTGCATAAAAGACTTGGGCTTCATTGCCTTTTGAATGACCTTCATTAAGGCTTATGTCCACTCTCACCATAAGCATGACTAATTGCTCAAAATCTAGTAACGAGTCCCTCACATATACTGAAGTATTAAGTGGCCTCCATTTTTCATCATCGCTCAGACCATTTAGTATATGAGCTAGTAAATCATCATCATCAATGGAGCTACCTATTGATCCTAAGGTGTCTGCAATTTCTTTTACCTTGACAATGTAATCATTGATGCTGCTATTCAAAATTTTCCTTAAATTGTTTAGGTCATTCTTGAGTTGAATCTTTTGTGCCATCATGGATGTGGAGTACAATCTATCCAACACTTCCCATAGATTCTTGGATGTGACAAATCATGTTTTTATTGCTAATGTGTTGCGATAAGATGAATATGACTCTCCTATCTCTTTCAACCCACTCATTCACTTACCATTCTTATGTTTGAGTGAAGTTTTTTTGTATATTAAGGACTATGCTTAGCTCCACTTACTAATGCCCATAGTCCCTTTTCCATGAGGAAATTTCTCACCCAAAATCTTTGAGGTTGGTAATTTCATTTCTCCAACTTCTTTATTTGGGTAGCATAATAAACCATTGCTTACGATTCTATGTTCCTAAGCTTTTTTTGACTTCTTTGAGCTCCTTCGTAAATCCTAGATACTTTGAAGTGCTTTGACACCACTATTGCAAGAACAAATCAAAACCCATATGCAGCTTTGGAAGGTATTAGGCCCTCACATGTTGTTTTGCATAGTGACCTAGAGTAATTGTTTTTGCTCTCACTCAATATTTTGATGTTTCAAAATAATGAGACTTTCAAAAATAAAAAAGGACATTGTTCACTACCAACCTCTACAAGTTGGACTTGCTATTGGTATTGTTTTTTTCTTATTTCAAGAGACACACCTTCACTATTTACAACCTCACTCTAGTCCTACTTAGAGGATACTCACGAAATTTTTAGCACATTGAATCAACACTATGAGAAATAAAAAAATAAATAAAATCACTTCAAAAAGATACTAAAAGAAGGAGTAATAGCCCAAACAAAGTCTTGTTGGAAACTAGCTCACTCCTCAGAGACGTAGTGAGCAATGGATAACTACAGAAAAGTATAAGCTAACAAAATGACTAACTGAGCAAGGAGCTATGTGTAGCAAATTCCTTACACTTTATTCTACCTTCGAAAAAGAGTAGAGATCATGGACTCACTGTACTACAATTCAAAACCTAGATTCATACATATATAGGTTGTGAAAAAGTTCTATTGTTTTGAAAGAATCTCTCAATCAACCACTTCACACTTTTGGTAAGCTACGATTTAGGAAAGTGGTTGATAAATTATATGTAGCTGAAATTCATGATTTGAAACCTTGAAATAATAAGACCATTGGACTATTGAAAAAACACCAAAATGCTAGAACACTTGAACACATGAACATCAAAACACTGGAACACCTGAACACGGGAACACCTGAACACTTGAACACTGGAACACCTCAACACCTAGACACTTGAACATTGAAACACATGAACATCAGACCACTGAAAAAACACACTAGAAATAATTTTGGTCTATTTTTAAGGCTTGATTTTCAAGAAAGATTACAAGCAGCAAAATTGAACTCTCATATGTATCTACTCGATGACAATGTGGAGACTGATGGAATTTAATCCCTCAGATTTTCACACTAGAAGTGAAATAAAACCAATACCTAGGACCTTCATACACCTTTTTTGCTACATTGCAGCAAAAATCGAATTCACCTGTGTTACATTGATCAAAATGACCTAAGCTTTAAGCTACACTTACTGTGGTTCATAATCTCTATACAAGCTATAGAGCACCCCAAATGGATCTATTTAGGTCAGCCAACAACTTTGTACAAAACAGACTATGTAGAGATGTAGGATATGAAGAAATTAGGGTCACACAGATACACCAATTTCTCTTCACATAAAAGTGATTTCAAGAAGCCCTCTTAGGGAAAGTAATATACATATAAGCTATAGAATGCACTTTAAATCTCTTGAATTGGATATGTACACAAAGATTTAGAAGTGTTATAACCAGACTATGTCTATACCTAAAAGAGACTAGAGGGGGTGTGGGCTTGATAGCTCCTCCTTACTCCTCCTCTGTGCATGTAAGACTTCAATGACCTTCAAGAATTCCATGGATTTGATGACTCTTCACCTTCTTTTATAGCTTTTGGATGACTCTCCCAACTTTTTCACTGCCTTAGGATCGCCTTGCCCAAATCTTCCCAACCTTGAGACTACCCTAAGTGATCTAAGTCATGAGTTTTGTCCATGTTAAGGTCTTTTGACCCCTTTGTCCACCTAGTGCTTGCATAGTTCACACTTTCAACACTCCCCCTCAAGCTTAAGGTGGTAGTGTCCATATCAAGTAAGCTCATAGCTTTTGAGAACTTTGTTAACTTGGTCACATCCAAGGTTTTGGTGTAGGTGTCTACAACTTGATCCTTTTTACCTACAAAATGAATGTTAATGTCCCCACTTTCAATCTCTTCCCTTACATAAAGATAATCCACCTCAATGTGCTTGCTCCTTGCATGATACATGGGATTCTTAGCAAGATGTAGGTTTGACATGTTATCTCCATAAAGTGGAATTGTTCCAAGTTGTATACCAAGATCTTTGAAGAGCTTCTTAAGCTACATTCCTTCACATGTAATGAGGGCAAAAGCTCTATATTTAGCCTTTTTTGAACTCAATGCAATTGTGGGCTGTTTTTTGCTCATCCATGAAATTGCTTTTGTAGCTAGCACGAAAACATAGCAAGAAGTTGACCTTCTAGCATCAACACTCCCTGCCCAATCTCCATCACTCCATTCTCTTACTTGAATTTATTCATCATACTTGTATAGAAACCCATAATTAACTATACTCCTCACATACCTTAACACTCTCTTTGGATGATTGAGATGTGTATCTCTTGCTGCATGCATGAATTGAGATAGAAATCCAACTATGTAACACAAGTCAGGCCTTGTGAGCATAGATCAATGATCCCACAATGCTCTTGTATAGTGTAAGGTTTCTAGATTCTTAACATCTTCCTTGCTTAACTTGACATTTTAATCCCTAGGTTGAGCTATTAGTTTGCAATCTCTCATGCGAAACCTAAACAAGACATCTAGAAGATACTTCTTTTGAGAGAGAGAGAGAGATACATACCTTCCTTCCCTTATGTCACGTCAATGCCAAGGAAGTACTTTGTCACACCTAAATATGAGATTTTTAACTCTCTTCCAAGCTTCTCTTTGATGGTCCTTATCCTTGCATCATCATCACCTGTTATAAGAAGATTATCTACATATATGCATATCAAACATGTCTTGTCATTTGTCTTCTTCATATAGAAGGATGGATCTGCATCACTTGGAGAGAAACCACATCTCTTCAAGAAGTCCACTAGCCTCTTATTCCAAGTCCTTGGGGCTTGCTTTACGCAATACAAGGCCTTCTTCAACCTGCAAACATAGGTAGGATGTTGTGGATCTACATACCCTTGAGGCTGTTCCATGAACACCTCCTCTTTTAACTCACCATTCAAGAAAGCATTCTTTATGTCCATCTAGTAGATAGGCCACCTTCTTGCTACACATAGGGCTATGAGAGCTCTAATGGTAGCCTTGTTTGCCATAGGGCTGAAAGTCTCGTCATAATCCACCCCTTATGTCTATGTGGCCTTTGGCTACTAGTCTAGCTTGGTACCTTGCCAAGCTACGATCTGCAACCATACTAGTCTAGTACACCCACCTGTTTTGGACTATCTTCATGCCTTCATTCTTGGGTACTAGTTCCCAAGTTTTTTTCTCCTTAAGAGATTTGAAATCTTCATACATAGCCTTCCTCCAATATAGTTTGGTCTTTGCCTCCTTATAAGAATCATGCTCTTAATCTGCAATGACATTCATCATGTATGCATAGTGTTATGCCATGAAAGAACCATATGTATACCTTTGTGGGGGTGCCTTCTTCCTTGTAGAACTCCTCTCTTGACCTTTGGGATATTTATTCTTGAGTCTACTGAGGTTTATATAAGGATTAATGACCTCCTCAAGATCTTCCTCTTCTAACTCTTCTTGAGCTTCCCTAGTGTCATTGTTTGTCTATTGCAGCCTTCTATACTTTGAAGTAGGGGATAATCTTTCATAATCATAAGTCTAAGATTGATCATATGAGTGCAGCATAGATGTAGAAGCCTCTAGTCACGTGATTGTGATTGACTCTTGAGGTTGAATCTATACATCAAAGTCTGCATACTCCTCTTGATCCTTTTCATCCAACTTTGCCTTGCCCTTGTCTCCCTACCATGAACTTCACTTATCAAACACAACATCTCTTGACACATATAGCTTCTTTCAGAGAGGTTTGTAGCATCTCTAGCCTTTTTTCTGATTTGAGTAGCCAATGAACACACATTTCTCACTGCTGGGCTCTAACTTTGTTCTCACTTCACTAGGAACATGAACAAAGCATACACATCCAAATACCTTGAGCTGCTCCATGGTTGGTTTCTTGCCATAATAGACTTCATGTGGAGTCAAGTTGTGCACAGCACCTCTTAGAACCCTGCCTATCAAGGAACAAGCTATATTCATGGCGTCAGCCTAATAGGAGAATGGTAACTTACCTTCATTTATGAGACATCTAGCTATCTCAACTAAATGTCTATTCTTCCTCTTTGCAACACCATTTTGTATGTGCATGTAAAGTGCCTCTTTTATGCTATTGTCCTACAAGTACTTGGTGAATTTCTTGGATAAATGCTCTCCCCCTCCATCTGACCTCAGTATCTTGATGTCTGCATCACATTCTTTCTCAACAAGGGACCTAAACTTTTGAAAGCATGAAAACACTTTTGATTTTTCCTTGATACCTTATAGCCATACCTTTCTTGAGTGGTCATCAATGAAAGTGACGAAGTACCTAGCTCCTCCCATTGAAGCCTCTCTACTATGGCCCCATACATCTGAGTGTATAAACTCCAAGAACTTAGAGGATCTGTACTCACTCTTTGGAAATTGCTTCCTTGCTTGATTACCTAGCTGACAAGCATCAAAAAATTCATGTTGATCTTGGCCTTTAAGATTTGGTAGCCCCACACTAAACCTTCTTTTCACATGCTTTTTAACTTGGAAATATTGATAGGTCCTATCCTCTTGTGCCACAGATCAATCTCTACAATCCTTTTGTTACCAATTATCACATAACATACCTTATTGTATGTAGGAGCAACATTTCGTGTGAACAATCTGCCTTCTTTCCTTCCCTTGGCAATGTCCTTGCCTCCCTGCTTCACCGTGCACCCTTTTGAATCAAATATAACTTGCGTACCTCTCTCTACCATTTGTCCTATAGAGATAAGGTTCTTGGAAATAGATGGAACATGAAGCACATCTTTAAGAGTCTTGAAAAATTCACCTTCACCTAGCTTCACATCTCCCACATGTGTAATGGGATGCTCAATGCTATCTTCTATCTCCACACAACCTTTTGAGCGTGGGACCTGCATGTGAACAAAAGATTCCTGCATACATGACATCTATGTACTAGTTTGTGTCCTTGGGATCACTAGTGTAGCCATGTCTCATGGCTAGGAGGGTCTCCTTTTCATCATCCTTCTTGGGGTTGTTAGCATAGTCCCTTGCTCCTTCTTCTTCTTGCCTTTGTCATCCTTGAACCAAAAACTTGAAGAAATTTAGTTCTGCTTACCACATATGAAACAAATTTTACCTTGATGGGGGTTGTCCTTACCTTTTCCATTCTTGCCCTTCCTTGAAGATGATGCCTTGCTCTCTCCTTCTGAAGTTGGATCTTCTTCCTTGGACTACTTCCACTTGCATTTTCCTCCTTTCCCCTTTTTGCCAGTATTGCTTTGTCTTTTTTAGCATATAGGACTTGTGAGTGACCATCCTTCTTGGATGTGTCTCGTATGGCAACCTCTTCTGCCAGTAGGTGTTGGATCCACTCCTCAACTGTTGGTAGAGGATCTCTAAACAAGATGGTAGTAATGAGGGGTTTTAATTTGTCTTTCCCTCTCAAGCCATTGAGAGTAATCTAGATAAGGCCTTCCTTGTCTACTTTTTAGCCAATGGATGCCAATTGCTCCCTCAATGCCTTCACCTGCAAGGTGTAGTCAACAATAGATTGAACACTACCCTTCTTTAAAGAGTGGAGTTCATTCTTAAGTTGCATCTTTTTGCTTTTTGTGGAAGTGTCATATATCTTCTCTAATGCCTGCCAAAAATCTCTAGCATGATCAAACTCTGATATATCACCAATCATAGTGTTAGAGATTACCTGTGATATGTAGAAGATAGCTCTCCTATTCCTTTCCTCCCAATCCTTCAACATCTTCAATTCTTGATTGGTGATCTTTGGATCTTGGGGATCCACATTGGGTTTATCTTCATCTCCACACACAATAGGCCATAAACCTTTGCTCATGAGGTAGTTCATGACTCTAAACCTCCATGGTCGGTACTTGTCTTTGTCAAGCAACTCCACTTTTTGACCTAGATCTGCCATAATGAATGGAAATTAGGGTTACACTGAAACCTACCTCTTAGAATTGATACCCAAGCTTGTGTGTCCTTCTCGTAGACTCTTGAAAGGTTTTTTCTTGATTTGGTACCAACTAATGGAATTTAATCCCTTATATTTGCACACTAGAAGTGAAATTAACGCAATACCTAGGTCCCGTCATACACCTTTTCTGCTACCCTACAACAAAACTCTGATTCATGTGCCTTACACTGATCCAAATCATTTACATTTTTAGCCACACTTATTATGGTTCATAATCTCTATAAAAGCTACATAGCATCTCAAATGGATCTGTTTAGGTCAGCCAACATTTCTGTACAAAACAGACTATGTAGAGATGTAGGATATGCAAAAATTATGGTTATAGAGATACACCAATTTCTCTGCACATAAAACTGATTTCAAGAAATCCTCGTAGGAAAAGTAAGAAAAATATATAAGCTATAGAAGTCACTTTAAATTTCTTGAATTGAATATGTAGGCAAAGAGTAATAATTTTTATAAGTAGACTATGTCTATACCTACAAGAGACTAGAGGGGGTATGGGCTTATAGCTCCTTCTTACTCCTCCTCTATGCATGTAAAGCCCTCCTCTACATTTTTCCTAGCTTGGATTGTTACATTTTAGCTCCTAGAGCCTTGCATGACTCTCTCCTTGAGTATAGGTCTCTAAGTCTTCAATGACCTACAAGACTTCCGTGCATTTAATGACTCTTCACCTTCTTGTATAGCTTTTGGATGCCTCTCCCAACTTTTCCACTACCTTAGGGCTACCTTGCCCAACCTTTCCCAACCTCAAGATGGCCCTAAGTGAATTAAGTCATGAATTTTGTTCATATTAAGGTCTTTTGACCCATTTGCCCACCTAGAGCTTGCATATTTCACACTTTCAACACAGACATGATGTCCAAAGCTTGCATAGAGTGAGCCTAATCAGGTTCAAAGCTATGATTGGAATTCAAGAAATTTCAAAGGATTCAAGAATCAAGATCCTTTAGATTGAGGGAGAGTTGTTCTTCCATGAATCAAGCCTAAATGCTTGACCTTCTACATTCAGACTTCACTTGAGTTTTGCATCAAAACCTTATGCATATACTTACCTTAGTTGAATGAGTTCTAAGGTTAGAGTCATGTATTACTTTTGGCTAAAGTAAAAGGCTGAGTAAGGGAGAATCTCATGAATATAATGGGAGCCAATTCCCATTAACATTGTTGAAGTAAAAATTCAAAAGAAATCTTAAAAGCATCGAGCACTTTTAGGTAGATCCAACCAACAATAATTTTATATCCTATCTGGAAATACATTTACATCAACTTTCATTAGTCATATTGCTCTCTGCTTATTGTTAGAGTACATTGCTTCAATTCTGTCTAATTTTCTAGCTCACTACACCAAGTATGTGATCTTATTGTCTTGTTTATAGATTGAAGTATGAAAATAGGAGTTTTATCACTATGCCTATAAAGTTTCATGGTCATTAGATTTGTACACATTGATAGGCAAATATGTCTAGGTGACAATGTCTATGCATCTTCACTCTCTTGAAAATTTTTTATCACCCCCTTGACCTTTTATACATATTTCTCTTAGCATCGTTTTGAATTCATAAAATAATTTCCAATAACTCTACAATCACTTCATTTGAAGTTTTGTAAAATTTCTTCGATCAATTCCAAGGAGGTTGTGAGCTTTGAGCATAACTTCGAGTACCTTTCTCCATTTCTCTACTTTAGAAGTACTCTGAATCTATATGTGTTCCCATAAACATACAATATTCATGTTCCCATGTACCATAGTGGTATTAGTGCATATATTGGAAGCTCAAAATGTTTACTAAAAGGTTCTTGGAGCTACTTACAGTGGACTGGAATATGTTTTTGCTAGGAGCCTCTCATCTTGTGTAGTGGCCATGACTCCTCACAAAATAAATATCTCGTTAGGCATATTTGCAACATCAAATGCATATGCAACCTGAAATAGATTTCTAGATTTTGTTCATACAAAATTGTGCTTCGTAATGAAGTACATAAGTTTGTTTTTGTTGAAACTTTAATGATCTTCAATTTTCACCCCATCCTCATTAAGAAACCGCATTTTATAACATCTATGTTTAGGGGATTTACATGTTTATGGTTGGAAGACGTTTGAATATTTCTATAAAATTTTTCTATACCCCATGGGACCTTTTCGTATGCTTCTCATGCCACTCATACTTTTTTTTTTAAAGGAGGTTTGGCCGAGGCCTACTCCCACGGGCTTTAACTTTGAAATTGCAACTGTACAGGGAAGGGCATAGTACCCATTGATGGAGAGTGTTAATCTCCAAATGAACAAGTTATCCTTGATTTTAGAGCACCTCTATATCAAGAAAAACTCAAAAATCTCAACCAATTTTGGAAGACCAAAATCAAATTATCAACCTTTGAAGAAACTAATTACTCAGAAAACTCTACTACTCTTAATCCACTCATTGACTGATCAAATGTGTAAAGTTTTCTTATAAAACTTTGTATAAAGTTTTTTCTAAAGGTTACGCACCTTCTGCAAGTTAAATCTCTCCAAAAGGTTTAGTAGATCTTGAGATTTCCTCCAAACAATCTACCTATGTCTAAAATTGTTCTTTTGTGTAGTCGACTTTGACACCTACAATGTCTAATGCATGATTCTCCCAAACCAGAACCCATTTGTTCAAATTCTTTTAGCCACAAGTAGCTTACATGTTGACTTAAAGAATGAGTGCTTACTTGCTCAAAACTTTACACTATGGAGGGCGATCTGATCAAAACTCTGACCATCGCGATTGCACCCGTTCCAGCCTTCACTTCTTCATATTTACACATGTAAATGTTCCTACTTCAAATTATCTTAGCTTGATCATAATTAAACTCTCAAACCTTGTATAGAAATCACTCAACTATAGAAATAGACTTGTACAAAAGCATTCCTCAATAGGATAAACATAGAAGGAGCACTGAGCAAAAGTTCAAGGCGCAACTTTCTTCTATTTAGAGAAATCTTACATCTGATGGATTCATCAAGTTATTCTCACTTCCTAAAGTCTCTCATGACTCCTAAAACTTATCACTCATGATGTCTCCACTCATAGTACATCTATATCAAGTACATATAGATGTTTACATCCCAAGTTGTCATAGATACAAAGTTTATATGAACTGTTTTCCTACATTAACAACTCCCCTCAATCATCAATTGTGATTTTCTCCATCTTCTTTATTCCTACCATGTCTTTGAACCTCTGCAACTTAGGTCCATCCAAGCTTTTGTTTAACATATCTGCAATCTGATCTTTTGTTGAAGTATGTATGAATTCAATTTCTATGTCAATCACCTTCTCTCTCAAGAAATGATATTGGATCTCAATATGTTTAGTCCTGGCATGAACTACAGGGTTAGTAGCTAGATACAATGAACTCATATTATCTCCATGAATAGTGGGTGTACTCTAAATGATGTCAAAACTCTTCATGAGAGTCTTCAACCAAATAACCGCTTTTGCAGCTTCAACCATACCTTTATACTTTGCTTCTCTTGATGACAAAGCAACTGTATTTTGCTTCTTAGAACACCAAGAGATTAACTTATCTCCCACATAACATAGATACCCATAGGTTGACCTCCTATCATCAAGATTACCTGCCCAATCTGTATCACTGTATATCTTGACCTTTGTATATGATGTGAATCGATACAAACCTTCTTTGAGTGTACCCTTAATGTATCTTAGCACCCTTTGTCCTGCAATCCAATGTTCTTTCCTAGGACAATGCATGAATTGAGACAACACTCCAACTGCATGTGATAAATCAGGCCTAGTTAATGTAGCATAGATTAGACTACCAACGAGACTTTGATATAGATTCATGTCCTTTAATTATTCTCCTCCATATCTGCTCAATTTATGATTCACCTCTATTGGAGTAGGTGCTACCCTGCAATCTTCCATTTTAAACTTGATTAACAAGTTCTTCAAATACCTTTCTTGAGTCACATATACTCCATGTTGAGTATATGAAATCTCCATGCACAAGAAATATGACAAGTCTCCCAAGTCACTAATCTTGAACTCTTTCTCCATTTGCTTCTTAAGACTTTGTATGCCCTTCTCATCTCTACCTGTAAGAATTATGTCATCAACATATATGCACATGTAAATGAACCCATCATCACTTGCTTTAACAAGCAAGCTACTATCTGCCTTAGACATTTGGAAACCAAGCTCTTTCAAGAACTTCACAAGTTTGTAGTTCCATGCCCTTGGGGCCTGCTTCAAACCATACAAAGCTCTCTTGAGCTTACATACATACTCTGGATACCTTTTATCCTTAAAACCTTCTGGTTGCTTCATGAAAACATCATCTAAAATGTAACCATTTAGAAAAGCATTCTTCACATCTAATTGACATATCTTCTAAACTTTACATGCAGCAATAGCTATGAGAGTCCTTATAGTTGTCATCTTTGACACAGGACTATAAGTCTCATCATAATCTATACCGTATGTTTGAGCATACCCTTTCACAAGAAGTCTAGCTTTATATCTAGAAACACTTCCATCTGCATACCTCTTTGTCTTGTAGAACCATGTGCATCCAATGATCTTCTGACTATTTGGTTTAGAAACCGAATCCCAAGTCTCATTTTCCATCAATGCATCATACTCCTCGTGCATAACTTTCTCCCAATTTTCCTTACCTTTTGCCTCTTCATATGTAGAAGGGTCTTCCTCTATTTTCACCACATAAGCATAATCTTTAGTGGTAAAAAATGAAGGATCAAAGCTATACCTTGTAGGTTGCCATTTGTGCCTTGATGATCTTCCAAGTTCTACACTTCTTGAAGTTTTTGGTATTTTCGATCAAACCTTGACATTTCTTCAACTTCATTTAGTGCTCCATTGTTCTCTTCTTCATCAAATATTTGAACCTTTGATTTACCTTTCAAATATTTGAACCTTTGATTTACCTTTCTTCTGGTTCAATATTTCTTCATCACCTACATGAATATTAATTGTACCTGCATACCAAGTACCTTGCTCATCAAATGTAACATCCTTTGGCACAAGGAATTGCTTTGTCGATGGACACCACAACCTATAACCCATCTACTTATCATCATAACCAGTGAACATATACTTTTTCAGCTTTAGGTTCCAATTTATGCCTCAACTGAGATGGCACATATGCATAAGCCAAACATCCAAATACTTTGCAATGTTCTAAAGTAGGTCTCTTACCCCACTATGCCTCATAAGGTGTCATACCCTACAAAGATTTACATGGTAGCCTCTTAACGAAGTATGTGGTTGTATTTACATCCTCAGCCCACAAATAATTAGGGCAATTTTTCTCCTTCATCATTGACCTTGAAAACTCAACAAGAGTTCTATTTCTCCTTTCTGCTACACCATTTTGTTGGGAGAGTATCTTCAAGTAACTTCTCTTTTTATACCTACATTCCACAAGTAATCACTAATCTCATGAGAGAAATACTCTCCCCCTCCATGTGACCTTAGTCTCTTCAATTTTTTATTCTCTTTGCAAACACATGATAATGTTTAATTGTAATGAACACCTCTGATTTATCTTTGATCACATATATAGTGATCCATCTAGTAGCATCATCAACATAAATTACATAATACCTTGAACAATTAATGCTAAAGTCCTTTGATGGTCCCCACACATCTGTATGTACCAATTCAAGCTTCTCTGAATACATGAAACCATGCTTATTATATGATTGCTTATGAGCCTTACCTAATTGACATGCTTCACATTTGTATGTCATGTGTTGACCTGCAACATTAGGTAATCCAAGCACTGAACCATTATTTATCATATCCTTAATAACTCTTTCATTGAAATGTCCAAGCCTTTTATGCGAAAGATCTAACTCAGAGATCTTATGTCCTCCATAAGTGAACAAGGCATGACCAACATTGCCTTGAATCTTCAGTGTGAATAACCTTCCTTCTTTCTTTCTTGAAACAATTTGTTTATACCCATTGCTAGGATCTTCCACAAAAACTCCATGATTAGTGAACCTTACTTCATAACCTTTCTCTACAATTTGCCCTACACTTATCAGATTCTTTGGAATTGTAGGAAAATACAAAACCTTACTCAGAAGAGTGCTTCCATCCTTGGCCTTTACTAATCCAATGGTCTTCAAATTGTGCTTTGTATTATCACCTATTTGAACTATATGATTAGTTACCTTGTTCTCCAGATCAATCATCAAAGCTATATTGCCACTCAGGTGATTGCTACACCCTGAGTCTATGTAGAAGACTCTTTGATCTTCACTTTTTCTTTCACAAGTTGCATTCATAATTAAGGTTGAATCCTCTTTTTGATCTAAAACATAGTTGTAATAGGGATTGCACCTCTTCTAGCCTTCACTTCTTCACATTTACACATGTAAATGTTCCTACGTAAAATTCTCTCAACATAATCATAATTAAACTCTAAAATCTTGTACAAAGGTCACTCAACTATAGAATTAGAGTTGTACAAAAGCATTCCTCAATAGGATAAACATAGAAGGAGCACTGAGCAAAAGATCAAGGTGCAACTTTCTTCTATTGAGAGAAATCTTACATTTGATTGATTCATCAAGTTCTTCTTACTTCCTTAAGTCTCTAATGACTTATAAAACTTATCACTCATGATCTCTCCTACTCGTAGTCCATCTATATCAAGTATATATAGATGTTTACATCCCAAGTCATCATAGATACAAAGTTTTTATGAACTAATTACAAGATAAGTATACATGTATATACAAGTCTTCATCTTTTGACCATGCACTAAATTTCAAGCCTCATATGTTGATCTTTTCTTTATTCTTTGACTTTGAATCGTTATCTAAATCATCAATTTTTTATTGTCCTGCACCAACACCCATGGCACCCTCCTTATCCGACAAGAACAGGGGTTTACAAGGCTGGGTTAAATGGCAGTCACAACTACTATGGGGATGGACAAATGATGGCACATCAGCCACATGCTACATCTTTCCAACATACACATGTCCCTTACATGTTGCTGGCGGCGGTGAACCCTCGCTCCCACCTCAAGAGGTGAGAGGCCCAACCACTTGGATAGGGGCGTGGGAAACACCACTCATACTTCATCAATTCTAGATTGAAATTGATAATGAGCTTTAAAAGACTTAATATATGCAAGCATTATTGAATAAATTTTCATATAGTAGACCTACTTTTAGTACAATCAATTCAACGAAGGATAACCTTCAATTTAAATGCCCAATTGTTATATTATCCTTAAAATCATGATTGATCATCATCATTATCACTTTCAATAATGGATCTAAATATTTTGTCCAACACTTTCTTTAATAATTTATTCTTTGTGATTTCTCTTTTACCTTCCTTTCCTTTCCCAAAGGAATGAAGAAGCACTTTTTGTTTTCTCTAATCATACCTACAAAAAGGATCATTACAATATGAATAAAGGACAAGAAGGCGAACTTTCTATAAAAACATATTAATAGGATGGAATAGTTCTTGCTTTGAGGACTGAAATATTGTATTTATTTCAATAAAACACAATTCGAGCATCCCAAATCATCACTAAAACATATTGGCATTAAAATTGAATATTATAGGAACCACTCGCTCCCTCTATTGCAGGAAATCAATAATACACTTTTAAAATATTGATGTTACAATGCATAAGCAAATAGATAAACATCTTAATAACGTTTTAAACAAAGCTATCAATGCATGTGCCTGAGCATCTCTGCCATCCCAACCAACTTTCTCTGTAGACGATGCAACAAAAACCGTAGCACGAACAAGAATCTACAGAATATCATCATCTTCGACACCATCTCCAATTAGTTTGAAATTTAGGGTGAGTTTGTTTCCTTTTTTGTCTTTTCTATCTTGTTTGTTAAAGTTCTTGTCACAAAATTGCATCATTATAGTTTACCAATTATTTCTTGTGTAGTGTTGATAGTAAATAATTTCACATTAAGTAGGTCATCCGGTGCATGTTATAGTAATTCAGCATTGTTCATTCTACTTAGGTAGTTGACAATGCTATGTTCTTGTCTTGGTATGTATTGCACTATGTAATTTAATTCCTACATAAGCAAAAACCATCTTGAAAGTCTCCTTGATAGTTGAGGTTTCTTCACCAAGTATATGAGTGCTTGGTGATCAACATGTATGATGAACTTAGTTCTTAATAAGTAGTGCCAAAAGTTAAAAAAATGAAAAATCCTATCTAAGCATTCACGTTTTTAGACCCACATAATTCTTTTCTATTGGGTTGAATAATATACTTGCATAGAGAATAATTTTAAACCAATGTTTTTTGCATTCTTACATGCAAATTACAATGTGGGAGCCATCCACAAAAGGGTAAAATGGTAGTGACCAATGTGCTGATCTCAAGATAGGCATTGTGATGAACATCTTCTTCAATGTGGTGAATGCTTGTTGTTTCCTATTGTCCCATACAAATGGTTGGTCCTTCTTTGTCGATTTCATGAGGAGGTGTTATATGTGCATCAGATATTTGAGAAAAATATGGAGCCACTTTATATGGCCTAAAGACCACATTACTTGTTTAATATTCTTAGTTGATTATATCGCACTAATAACTTCTACTTTTCTTTGATCAACTATGTTGCCTTCTCTACCAATGATGTGTCCTAACATTATTCCACTAGCTGTAGAAAATGCATATTTGATAGGATTCAATTATCATCTAAATTCCTTGCACTTCTTGAAACAAATCTTACATTCGTGTAGATGATCGTTCCTTAGTCATGAAAAACTAAATTTTTCTAAAGGAATTTCATGAAAATAGTTAGAAAAGGACTAAAAACCTTCATTAAAATTTATTGGAAAGTCAAGGGAGCATATTTCACGCTAAGGATCATGAGAATCCACATGAAAATCCTCATTTAGTGACAAAAGGCATTTCTTGCATGATATCAAGGTGCATTTTGATATACCTGTCCCCATAGAGACCATCAAGAAAACGATACATCTTTGTTTCTGCTACTACATGCAGTACCAAATTACAAGAGGGAAGTGAAAAATGATGTGCTATTGTGGCCCAATTTAGTTTTTGGTAGTTCACAAAAACTCTAATTCTTCCATTTTTCTTTGGTATCTCAACAATTACTGATATCCATTTTTCCTTGCAATATGTCTAGATTTATAAAAAACTCAAATATTTTAATGAACTCACCAAATATCCTTATTTTCTTTTATCCTCAAAAGGTTCTCCATATTTTCTTCTTTCCACATCCAAACAATATTAAGTAGGATTATTCATAACCTAGAAAGTGTTCATAGACACAAAGGAAACCATCTGAAACCTTGAATTTGATGTGACTTTCTATATCTCATGATTGGTTCACTATTTAGAGAAAGTTATACTTCCATTGCATCTGGAACATGTCAAAACTCTAAGATCGACTTCCTACTTACTAGATCCCCTCCCTACTTGTTACTGACATATGGAGGTCCTATTTCAAATTGATGAAATCATCAATTTGTAACTACCCTTGAAGTGACCTTGAAAAACCTATATAAGGAGGGGCTGGATAGATATATTCTCAACCTTACCAATGTGAGTCTTGGGAGCTCAAGGAGTCACGACCTCTAAGTTCCATTTTGAGCTCTAGTCTATTTCTATGTTCTAGTCTTGTCTAGTCTAGTATCTTAAACATCTTCACTTTTCTTGTTGTAATCCCATAGTATGAGATCTTATGGAGTTATTTCTTGTATCTAGTGCACCTCCTTGAAGCAATTTCTTGTAACATAGATATCTTTCTTCATACCGATAGTCCCAAGTTGTGAGATCTCCTATATCATTTCTAGTCTAGTTATGCTTACTTAGCAGTCCCTAGTTGTGGGACTTCTTGTATTAGTTACATATTCTTGTACTATTTTTCCTACATGGGTAATCTTTTAATCAAAATTAGAATTCTAAAATCCCATCTCTTTTAGTGAGAGGGCACAATCTAATGTTCCCATAACAAAAAGTATTTTTACATTGTGCAATATGTTTATACTTGTAAACTTAAGGTATATTAATGATCAAATACAAGATCCAGATTTTATTTTTATCCTCTAAAGGTTCTCCATAATGAGATCTCATTTTTGCTTTAGGATCAATTTGTCAAGGTAGAGGTTTGAAGGGTACTATACTATACTTCTCCAAGAGATCTAGCATGTATGCCCTCTCAATCATGAATATTCCTTTTGGAAAACTAGTAATTTGAATGCCAAAAACTATTTGAAATCATGAAAATAACTCGTATTCAACTTTTTGTGGATTTTGTTTCTTAACTTCGTGGTTGCATTTAGATCATCTCTTGTAAAAATGGCATCATCACATATATAGAGAATACAAATATCTTGACACCATGATCCTTCAAAAAAAAACGACGGATGAACATGAGATACATTTAATCCGTAGTTTAGAAATTTATTGAGAAACTTGGTAATATTATGAATTTCGTGCTTGCTTTGATCTGAAAAAAAAATATAATTTCAAGGATAAAAACAAAGATTTGGTTGCATCATATAGGTTTCTTCTAGCAAGGCACTATTAAGAAATGAAATCTCAACCTTAAGTTGAAAGAGATCTAAAAATTTCTACAAACGGCCTCATAACTCGGCTGAATATCTCATCAAAATCAAGAATGTAGGTTTATATTTTATCCTTTTCCGACTACTCAAGCTTTGTCAATAGCTACCAACTTCACTATTTTTTGATACATGTATCATGTATGCAATATGCTTTGACATAAATGTATCATATGTGAGACTCTTTACAATATTTTGATTGATAAATTTCCTCTGTTGCTTCTATCAAAGAATTTTTCCTCTAGTTCTAGATTTAAAGCTCATCTCTACTTCCTTTCTATCACAAGTTTTCTATTTTGTACAACTCTACTTGTATTTGGGAACCTTTCCATTTGGCTTCATATTTTGTATGCATTTTCATTTTTTGAGAGTACTCCCACATTGGATGTTTCTACAAGATCATCTCTTTGAATACATAAAATATTCTCTCTTCATTTTGTACTTGACTAGAAAGCTTGAGAAATCATTCTGTATTCTTCACACGATGACTTTAATTCATATGTGAGCTCTTCTCATGGTCTACTTAGTATTTGACTTACATAATTAATTCTTTTTACAAAAAGTTTCTTTTTTTCCTATATGCATATATTTTCCACATCGTATTAGAGCTATAGGTGTCTATGGCTCATTTTGGAGGGGGGTTCTCTTGGAGGAGGTGGTGGTGGTTGTTGCAAAGTTATTTTGGTTGGGATGCTTGTTCATAACGCAGGGAGCTTTTCTTCCTAGTAATGGTACTCATGAAGCCTTTTCAAAATCTATTTTTCTATTTTACCACCCCTTGTTCCTCTTTCTACCTGTCTTTTCCCAACATGTCACCCTTTTATTGGTGTGCTTTGATGTTCTTCCTCTTTTGAGTAGTGTTTCAGTAGAGTTGGTGGTAAATGTCCTTATTTTTTAGTGTTCATAAAAATATCATGGTGGCATTCAACATATTTAATAGAATTTTGATTGATCAAATTTTTTTTTGGAATTGTGGTAATTTTCTCATGATCATGGTGGGAGATTTGTGGGAGATTAACCTCTTGGTGTCGTTCTTCCTCCAAAAGATTTGGAAATACTTGTGGTTTTGTTTGAAGAGAAAAATCCATCAAGGATCTAGGAATTCGAGGAAAATTTCGCTAAAGCGTTTATCAAGCCATAGGATGCAACTTCACATACCATTGCTCGGTTTGAGGGTTTTCAAAGGAAACTTAAACTTTATGGCAACAACGTGTGATGATCAACTAACTCCAAATGCTTCCAAGTAACTATGAAACCTTCCTCAAAACCTCTATAGCTATGACAAGGTGCTAAATTAGGAAGAAGTATAGCTCTTGTTAGATGCATAGAAATCAGCTATAAAACCAAAACATCCATTTTCTGCATGTCAAAGGGTGCTAAAATATTCCATTAGAGGAGCCAAAAATGACTAAGGACACAGACATTCTAGAGGGTGCAATAGTATGATCACAAGATGAGACAACAATGTCTGAGAACCAAGGTGCTATAGAGGGTTTAGGAATATGCTCGCCAGAGGGTCAAGAATGTTTGTAAACATAGCTTCTATGGAGGGTCTAAGAGTATGCTCGTTAGAAGAGCAATTATCAGAGGATGCCTTTGGAAGGTTTCATTCAAAAGGTGTAGTGGAAGAGGAAGCTAGGCCTTCAGATGATAACAAAAGAGGCATCATTTAACACCAACTTTGATTTAGACATAGATGCAAAAGATGACAAATTAGTTTTTTCACACTCTTGTCCTTGGAGGCTATTGTACTACCAATCTACAAGGCCTCATTTTGATTGCATCTCATCTTGATGTTCCATCATTATAGTCATGCCTGCTAATAACTTTCTACTAAGTGCATGTTGACGATCATTTATCAATGTTTTTAGTTTTATTTAAGAAGTTAACATTGCTCGAAATCTTTTGTGACACAATCCTTTTTTTCTTTTTTGCCTCTTAGAGCATCCATTTAATTTATCTCTTTTTTTCTAGATAGTATAATTAACTTCTCTTTGTACATTTCCTTGTTAATTTTCATTTGTTACCAACATTGTCTTGAAAGGGAAGAAAAACTAGCGTTGTGCAAATGCACCCTTTAGGTCACTCACTATGTGTCCCAAATCTAATAATAGATGAAAGAAAAGCAGTCATAACCCATCTCTAACCCATCTCAATGGCCTTCAGATTAAAGTATGAGGGACATGGCTTGTTCAAACTCGCCCTACTTATCCAAACAAATATTTTTTAAGTGTAAATCAAAAGAAGAGCTAGTAGTCTACTTTTACAAAGATAGCAGCATAATTTTGAAATAGTTTTTGAAGTTTTGTTTCCATCGGTAACAATCCCATTGATGGGCATCAAGAGAATGGGCTGGTTGTTTGAAATAGTATAATTTGATCGTGAAGAAAAGGGGAAATCAAGAGATTACTTTTTCTTTTGAAAGGAAGATCATAATGAATGGCATTATGAAGATATTCATGCTACGTGAAGATTGTTGGGATAGATGGATGGATGCTCCAAGAGACTGAGTAGGTACTGCTAAACCTGCTTTGTACCAGCCCTCTTTTGCTTCAGAGTTGATAAGTAGACCTTCTTAGCTTTCCAATAACCCCAAAAAATGTCCTATGTCCTTTGGAAGTGATGTGTGTAATGATTGAACCAAAACAGATAACTTTGAAGTTCACTAACTCAAGAAAACCTTATATTTGTGTCTTGGCACTTGCTGAATGTTTTGCTCAGTGTGACCAGCACAGTAGAAATTGATACAATTCCTTCTAGGGGTATTTAATTACCTTAGTAAGCTACCATTTGCAAGTGGAATGATGTAAAAAGATAAACTATGCTAAGAGAAATCAATTTAGCAAGTTTAGCTATACCCCCAACTTTTTAGGACTGTAGCAAAAAATGACCAGAGTTCACCTCGACGCAGATTTCTCTGAAATGGCTGAATAGAATCACTTCAAACTTTGACAGCATGTAGATGACTTTGAGCTGAATCCAATAAGCTTTAAATCACTAAATTTGGTCAAGAACTGACTGAGATATGCCCTTGACAAGTTGACAGACTTTTGAGTAGACTAACAGAGAACTCAGAGATGAATGATGTAAATGTATCTATTAATAAACACTTGTATACAATCCCATTGGCATGAACAACATTGCCTAATGGTGTAGAGAGGTGTGGGCTAGAATGTAGACCTCACACACACTCAGAAATCAGTAGAATGAGGCTCGGGAGTGATCTCTCTAACCCGCGACTTTTCATGACCATTTTCATAAGAGATGGGTAAAAATTGGAATTCAAATTCAAATTTTTGGCTCCCTATGATCAAGCTCCTAAATGCTTGGAGATATTCCTTCAATCAAATAAGCTAATTTTTCCACGACTCACTTTGGTAGGTGATTACAAAAGATTCCAAGTCAATCTGACTTGAGGTAAAGTGTTAATTATCCACTAGCATATGTTCCTATGCTTCTTCATGTATGTATAAACTTCAATGCATCCTTTGAGCCAAATGTCTAGGCTTGCAATTCACACCAACAAAGACAAGTTGTATTCCATATAGTTTTTGAAGGTATTGATCTCTTCTTTAGGATATTAAAGATCTCTTTGGACTACACCATAGATCATAACATATTTTGGGCTGTATTTAGAGTACTAGAGTATTAATAAAGCCAATTGCATCTTAGGATGATGTCCTCTAACATATCTTTCTTGCTATTCACCAAAAGGTTGAACCCAGACTCCAATTACTGATATGAATCCTGATATTGGATTCCATCACCACCCATTTCCATAAGATATACTTCTAGTGGAGATTTTTCTAATCAAAGTGCTTGAACTTGTTGGAGTTAGATGTCTGTGGAAGCATGCGAACAACACAAGGAAGAAGAAGAAGCTTGGAGCACAACACACAATACTGAATGTATTACCACTAGAATGTACAAGATAAGTATCCCATTAGGGCAATAGGTGTATATACAAGCCGCGGGGAAAAAACCTCCTAAAGAGGTAAAAACGTGCTCCAGCGGTCCTAGACTGTTCACACCGCTACCTAAATATATCAAAAAATCCCCCCTGGGAGTGATGTGGTGAACAAGTAGTTGGCACTCATGTATACGGAAGTGCCAAGCTATGTGGAATCAATCCACAAAAGTAAGTAAGCCCAAAGCTTTGCGAAAAGCTTCAAATGAATCCCTAGGTAGAGCCTTCATGAAAAGGTCTACAATGTTCTCTTGCATGGGCACAGATGCGAAAGTGATCTCTCTAGTAGAGAACCTCTCCTTGACATAATGATAATGCACCTCAATGTGCTTAGTGCGAGCATGAAACAGAAGGTTCCTCGCAACTGCCAATGCACTCTGACTATCAGTGAAGATGGTGGGGGTAGAAGAGTGACCAACACCCAAATCAGCCATAAGGCATCTAAGCCACGCACACTCAAGAGTCGATGTGAAAGTTTCCTTATACTCAACCTCACAATTGGAAGTGGCCATAGTAGGCTACTTCTTGCTCAACCAAGATATACATGAACTACCAAGCATGAAGCAAAAGCCACTAGTGGAAACATGAGTGTCATAGCAACTAGCCGAGTCAGAGTCAAAAAAAACATGCAAAATCTAGCGATAGTGATCCCCCCTTGGGATGAAACAACCCAAGTAGCCAGGTACCACTCAAGTAGCGAAAGATGCACTTAACCACCTACCAATGCTTAACACATGGGCAATACATAAACCTGCTCATCTGTAAGCTGATTAAAACATAAGTAAATCAAGCATCCAATAGCTTGTTGATAGAGAACAACATCAAATGCATCTCCAGCATCATGAAGGCTCAATCATAAAACTGTCTCCATAGAAGTGGCAATAGGTTTACAGTCTTCAAGGCCAAAACACTGCAATAATGTGTCAATATATTTTTTTTGACACAAAGCTATTCCCCCATCAACCTGCATAAATTGAATGCGCAAATAATGATGCAAATGCCCCAAATCAGAAATGGGGCATGTAAATCAGCCTTAAAATCAGCAATATGCTTCTCATGAGAACCAATGAGTAGCATGTCATCAACATACACAACAATCATCAGACGCACATCATTAGCACACTTAACATATAAGGTGCTTTTAGTTGGACTGTTCTCAAAACCATGTGCAATCAGATAGGCATGTATCTTTTCATACCAAGCACGTGGTGCTTGCTTTTAACCATATAATACCTTCTTTAACCTGCACACCTAGTTGTCATGCCCTTTTTGCACAAAGCCATGGGGCTGAAAAACATACACTTCTTCATGCAAGTCACCATTCATAAATGTTGTTTTAATTTCCAACTGATGTATATTCCAACCAT
Source organism: Ceratopteris richardii (assembly GCA_020310875.1). NCBI lineage: Eukaryota > Viridiplantae > Streptophyta > Polypodiopsida > Polypodiales > Pteridaceae > Ceratopteris > Ceratopteris richardii. The sequence goes on along the minus strand of CM035441.1, from coordinate 82,756,903 downwards.
GATGAGTTGCAAGTGCACAAATGCTATGAGAAATAGTCATTCGGCAAGTGGGACCAAAGGTCTCATCAAAATCAATGCCTCTTTCCTAAGCATAACCCTTTGCAACAAGCCTAGCCTTATACCTATCAACTGTTCCATCCAGTTTACACTTCAGCTTGTTTATCCACTAAGTGCAAATGGCCTTCTTGCCAAGAGGCAAGTCACATAAAGATCAAGTACCATTTTTCATGATAGCATCATATTTAGATTGTGTTGCAGTCATCCAATGTTCATAATTTTGTGCTTCATCAAACGAAATAGGCTCAGTCTCATCAGAGAGCTTAGATGCAGCCATAACATAGCAATCTAATGGAAAAGAGGCACTATGAGAGCTAAACGTGTATGATATGATAGAGGTGCATCTAATTTGCTATCCTGCATCATCTACACCAACCATTTTGGCATAATTTTTGTCTCCTCAATATTACCTCTCTCACCAAGAAGTGCATCATGAAAATCTGCATTAGAAAAGGAATGATATGCATCATCACATGAAACCTGCAATGGTTGAGAAGTCATTAGGACCAACACTAGACTATCCACCTATAAAAAGAGGTAGAAAAGTATCATACATGTCCTTGGAGCTAACAGATGTCTCCTTCGTACATGAAAGTAAAGGCTAAATAACATCTTCCACAAAAACAACATCACGGCTAACCAAAATGTGTTTAGTTTGTGGGTGATACAGATGATAGCCTTTGCTTTTAGAACTGTACCTAACAAAAATACATTTTACTACTTTATCATCCAATTTCCTAAAATGTTGTTTAGGCACTAATGCATATGCCAGATAACCAAAAACATGTAGATGAGCAATCGATGGCTTGTGACCATGCCAAGCGTCATATGGAGTGATAGACTGTAGTGCTTTAGTGGGACACCGATTAAGTACATATGTTGCACACATGACAACCTCAAGCCAGAAACTATGTGGCAAAGCCTGACTCTTGACCATACACCTTGCCATTTCCATGAGTGACATGTTCTTGCGTTCAACAACTCCATTCTGTTGAGGTGTATATGGCACTGTATACTGATGTTTTATCCCACATTCAATGATAAATGCATTAAAATGAAGACCAAACTTCATCGCTTCTCAATGCACTTTTCAACCTCCTATAAGCTTCTCCAAGTTCTTTTAGTCGTATCAAAGTAAAATGATCTTACCAGCTCCCATGAAACGATTAGAGGAGTTATTGGTGCATGTGACAATATTCCCTATAGGGGCACGCTTGAGTGAAGTGAAGAAACTGCAGTGTGAGGTAATATGTTTGGTTGCACCAGATCAAAATACCAAACATTTGAGTCTACTACAGGCATACATTGCTCATGTGAAGATGGGTCAAAACTACAAATAGTAGTAAATGCCCATTCTTCATTCTACACAAGATTAGCAGACTCTGTTTTTGGTGTAGAGGCTTCTGCAACAACCATTCCCGCCTCCTTTTTCTTTGCCTCTTTAGCAACCAGTTTTGGAGAGCTCTTAATGACATGATCATTTGCTTTACAGTATTTGCAAAACACTTTCTGCTTTTCTAATTTCTTCTCATCTTTTTCTTCCCTTTTCAAATGTGCAACATTTGTAGATTTCTGCTTATTAATAGATGAGCTCCATTTAGCTTTGCCCTTGTGACTAGCCAGGAAAGCTTGATTTGCAACACACATAATAGGCCTGTTTTGCCTAGACTGATCTTGCTACAGCAGAACAGAGACTAACTCCTCAAATGAGAAGGCATTTGGATTGCCTTCCATCATCAAATGAAGAGTAGAAGAAAATCTCTTATATGAATTAGGAAGACCATTCAGAATGGTCTGCATAAGTGAGCTAATCTCGTATAACTTCATCAACAAAAATCAATTGTTCCTTCAAGTCTTTGATCTTTGTTAGAAAAATGTTGATAGAATCACCTTCATTAATATGCTCACTCTCCAATTGTTTCAGAGGTAAGCAACACGAGCCGCATTCATAGCCTGGTAGAATGTCGTAAGTATATCCCATGCATCCTTAGCTATTCTACAAGAGCAAATGTGAGGAATAATGACACCTTTGATAGAAAGGGCTATCAATGCATGTGCCTGAGCATCTCTACCATCCCAACGAATTTGCTCTACAATAGGTGTAGCAGAAACCGTAGCACAAACAGGAATCTGAAGAATATCTGCATCTTCAATGCCATCTAAATCAGCTTCAATACCTGTATTTGCAGGTATAATATGATGTTTTTCAACACCCTACACAGTTCCATAGTCCTTTTGCAACCAATATATGTTGCATCATATAAGCCCATAATGGCTAATTGGTACCATCCAACTTATCCTCAACAGACAACATACGGAATACATCACTACTTTCAGCCATGACCACTAACTAAAATACACAGATGCAAAAAAATGATTATATCTGAAAAAGTTGAATAGAAGTACCCTAATGAGTTATGCTTAACTTGTAGTAGACTTGGAGACGCTTATACTCGCGAACCAAAACTGGTATATATCTTTGGCATAAAAAGACAAAATAGCCTAGATAAGCATTATGATAGTGTGTTTGGAGGCTAAAACAAGCTCACATCGTGATTTTGGCACCAGATAGCAAAACTGTTTTGATCTCCTAATCACCCTCAATATGCGTACCAAATTTTATGTGATTCTGAGACTTTGATCGGAGGGGTGGTGATGACACCCTAGACGAAGTGATGACCTGCTTTAATACCAATTGTTGGAGTTAGATGTCTACAAAAGCTCTCGAATAGCATAAGGAAGAAGAAGAAGAAGCTTGGATCGCAACACACAATACTGAATGTATTACCACTAGAATGTACAAAGATAAGAAGCGGGTTAGGCTAATAGGCATATATACAAGCGAGGGGAAAAACCTCCTGAAGAGGGAAAAAAGTGCCCCAGTGGTCCTTGCATGTTCACACACATCACTACCTAAATATATCAATAGAACTCTAGATGCTCTATATGTGCTAAGGAGAGCCCTTATCTCTATTACAAAATAAAGTAGTAAACACTCTTGATGTCTAGGTCCTAAATTGAAACAAGGTCTATGATCAAGAAATGTTTTTTTGTGTTCAATCCACCCTGGGTGATTTGCCATGGTTATTTCTTGAATACAGTGTCCATATTTCATCTCCTAAATTTGTCTTCCACTACCTTCTACATTTGATCCTTTTACATGGCTTTTTTTCTAGCTTCCTCTTACAATTGCTCCTTAATAGTTTTTGTTTTTTTATCTCATCTCATCTATGATACCATGTTAAGAAAGAAGTTTTACAACCACCACATTTATGAGATTTGAATCTTGTCCCAACCTAATTCCTTTATTTATAGCTACCTCCAATGGTATACCAACTTAGGCAAGTGAATACAAAGTTTCCAAATGTTTCCCATGTAGCAACATGTGCTCCAAGTGTCATCTTTAGCTCGAGTAAGAGTCTTCTAGAAGGTTGGACTTGGGTTTATATTCTACTCTCCCTTCTTCTTGCACGACTATTGTTTTATGTGATTAATGATTGAGGAGACACAACTTCCACACGTTTGTGAGCTTTATAAAAGGCTTTAAACTCCTCTTTTTTTTTTTCTCTTCTCATTGTAGATCTTAATGAGAACTTCAAAACGAGTTTGGGAACACATCAAAGTGAAAAGTATTGAGGGATTTATGATCATTTTGGTGGTTCAACCCTATTCGAAGCATTACAAAGGAGTGCATGAATGTAAATATCAAATAACATGCATCCTTGAATGCACCAGATAACAAGGGGTTAATCGCATTGGATAGTTTGCACCAAACTCAAGCATGTATGACCTTAAGGTTGGAGAAGGATATGCATGTGTACCTTCGAGGAGGCTAGTGAGGAGAAATACTTTTTTCACTCTACTTGAGGTCCATCTATCACATCTATGTATGTTATCATCTACAACTAGGTTCAGGTCTACTCTTCCCAGTTTTCCACCCTAACTCAACATATTTTGTGTCTTGTTGAGGAAGAGAAAAGATTGCACCTAGGTACCTTGTGTGATGAACATCGCTATCATGCATGGTTATCATTCAACAAGATTGCCAAACTTTTTGTGAAAGGAGACTCTTTATTCTTTGACCAAAGAGTTACTTACACATCGCTTTTACCCCTAAGGGGTGAGATTTGGTGATTGTGGTTAGTTAATGTAGGTATGTGTTTTTGATTTTGTAGTTAGCATAAATATTTTCCTTTGTTTTTGTTCCTTTTCATTGTAGTTCCACTATTCTCATTCAATCTAGGTAACATAAAAGATATTTGGACAAAGATCTTGTATGTTACCTAGATTGATTTTGGTGGTGCAACACACCGAGAAACAAGTGAAGAAACAATTAGTCTTCCACAAAGATTAAGGTGCATGTGGAGGGGCACACACTTGAGGACTATCAAATCTTTGAAGTGAAGCAACAATTAGCCTTCCCCAAGATTAAGGTGCTCTCAGAAGGATTTCAAAACTTTGATGGGCATTTAGAGAAATTAAAATGTTTTCCAAAGTGGTCATCTCTGAACTCTTAAAAATGTCCTTGATATGACTTGTTGAATTAACTAACCTGTCTCTTTATACCTGCAGGTTGCAAAGGCAGAAATGAGTATTCACATTCCCTCCCTCCAAATTCTCATTTGAATTATCTTCATATAACCTATCTTAATAACCCCTATGACTACTTTCCTTGTTGGATCTTCATAGCATCCTTTTCATTACAACTTGTGAAAACAAAAACTAGCGAAGTAGACACCCTCAATCGTCAAATCTCAAGAATTGTTCATAATCATTATATGCAAGACTATGAGAATGTGCCTAAGCACTTCAATGTGCGTGTTGATTGCTTGTATGTATTGTGATTCATTATGAATTGATGTGTTTTTCATTAGTGAATGCAATCTTGCATAATTAAATATAGGAAGAACAAAGATTAATGTGTTAAATTGACCTTTATGAGCTTATGTGTGATTGGAGACATGTATGAGTATGTCAAAACTTGCATTGCCCTATAAATTGAGGAATCCTAAATAGTTGTGACCAAAGTGAATCCTAAGTGTATATGTTGTATGTGTTTTTGAGTTAAATTTTATGTGTGTTAAATATATGAATCCATGCTAGGTATACGTATGTGTGCTCACGTGTCCATATTTGAATATGTTTTAATTATGATATTTTGAAATAACATTCCTAACTTATTTGTGAAATTTGTAATATGAGTTGAGGAGCTATATATGTGTAAAGTAATTTAATAATTATGATAAAGTAAATAAAACTCTTACTCTAAAAAGAAAGAAAACAAAAAAAAAAAATTAAAAATTAATAGTAATTATAATGTATATTGATAATTAAGTTCAAATGGAATAGTAAATTAGTAACTATATAAGAGTACGTGAGTGTTAAATTAGCATGTTTTTTCCTGTTCAATTTAGCAATTGCATGTCTATGTGTAAACCATACACGTCAAAACCTATATGCTCATTTTAGATAATATGTGTGTATGTGTATGTTATAAACTAAGAGTGAAAGCACATAGATAGATGCACTGATATGTGTGTTTGTCTATGTATTTCTTAGAGAGAATGAGAGAGAGGAGGAAAGAGAGCATGAATGCAAACACATGTATTGACTCAAGAGAGTGTGTATGTGTTTTAGAGAGAGAGAGAGAATGAGATAGAGAGCATTCCATCTCTTTGATCTCCTCACATGTTCTAAACTAAGAGTGAAACACATAGACAGATGCATAGATATGTGTGTTTGTCTATGTATTTGTGAGAGTGAATGAAAACGAGGAGGAAAGCGAGCATGAACACAAAGACATGTATTGACTCGAGAGAGTGCATATGTCTTTTATAGAGAGAGAGAGAGAATGAAATAGAGAGCATTCCATCTCTCTAATCTCCTAGCATGTTCTAAACTAAGAGTGAAAGCACATAGACAGACGCATTGATATGTGTGTTTGTCTATGTATTTCTGAGAGAGAATGAAAGAGAGGAGGGAAGAGAGCATGAATGCAAACACATGTATTGACTCGAAAGAGTGTGTATGTGTTTCACAGAGAGAGAGAGGAGTGTTACAAGCTCTTGACAAGGAGCTCATCTTGTAGAACTCTTCTTGGATACTATAGCCTTACCCTTTGATGCAACCCAATAGTTGTCTATCTTTCCCCATCTTTGTCTAGTTCTTGCTAGCATTTCATTCAAACCGCGGTGGGCTAGAGGCCTTTGTGATGGAAATATGGATGAACCTCTTCACACACTCTTGCTTGCATGTGGACACAGATTACGAACTTTGTGGTGCTCCATAGACAGGGAAAAGAGGCAATTCAATGGCACGCATTGAGAGAGAGAGGGAGGGAGATCTACAGGTATAAATAGCATAGAGCCAAAAAGAGTCCAAGAAAGAGAGAGGGAGAGAGAGAGAGAGAGGTGAAGTGGAGACTATTGCACGAGAAGGATCAAGTATTGGGGAGATATGGGCAGAAACATGGGACATGTAGTAGATATTTTATCGCCTGATAGAGCGGGAGAAATGGATGGTAAAGACAATGTCTAGGGTAGATCATAGAGAGCCAGAAAGATTCGGAGAAAGAGAGAGAGAGAGAGAGAGAGAGAGAGAGAGAGGGGGGAGAGGGAGAGAGAGAGAGAGGGGGGGAGAGAGAAACCTCCTCCCCCTTCTCGACTTCTATAGATTATCTGATAGTGGTGGCAGGCCACACCAGTGCCATCCAAGAGAGAGAGAGGGGTTGCGAGAGAGAGGGATAAAAAGAGGGAGAGAGAGAGCGAGAGAGAGAGGGGGAGAGAGATAGGGGGAGAGAGAGAGAGAGAGAGAGAGAGTTCTAAATATTTCTCCATCTTCAAGTTGTTGAAGATGTGTGACAGAACGATGTATCATGATAGAGAGAGAGAGAGAGATAAAGAGAGACAATTTTCCGCAATGATAAACTAATCTCTGGCTTAGGTGAGTGTGGATGTAGTCATGAAGCTCTTAAAATGCATTTTTTGGACCTAGAAACTCGCATAAAGCTCCATGATGTTATGACGAACAAGGGTTTCACTTCCCACATAATTGTTCTATCAGCATTATTGAGCATGTATGCTAGTTGTAATGCTCTTGAAGAGGCTAAAACCATCTTCAATTGTTTCTTCTCAGCTAGATGTTGTCTGTTGGAATGCCATGATTTTGTGAACCATGGAGAAGGTGTAAAGGCTTTGAGACTATATTTGCAGATGCACGAGGAGGTATGTATCCAACTATCCAAGCAATGATTATTGCAATCAAAGCATGTGATGTTATTGTAGAAGAGGTAGATCACCAATCTGCTTTTGAGATTAGTTGCACTTTGCATGCATATGAATGCAAGCGAGGGTTTATTTACCATGAATTACTACATAGTATGATCATAAGTGTTTATGGATATGTGGAAGGACTGAGTATGTGGAGAATGCATCCACAGAACATCATGTGCATCATCTTTCTTTGTGGAATTGGATGATTTTGGCATATGTTGATGAGGGTAGTATATATAAGGCTTTGCAACTCTTTTGGTAGATGGTCTCTAAAAGGGTGAGCCCAGACCTACAGATGTATATGCTTGCTTTTTAAAGCTTGTATTAATAGTATGAATATGGACCCAAAGAGGGATACATATTCAAAATGCTTACAACTTTTAATTAAAGAGGTAGGTGAATCATTGCATGCTAATGTAGCATATGTAGGTTTTCCTCGTGATGTTTTTGTTGTAACATCCCTTGTGACTTGTATGGGAGGTGTCAGCTTCTAGAAAAAGCTGAGGAAGTATTTTGCAAGTTAGGGAAATCTATTGTTGTATGGATTTCCCTTCCATTGTGTATACATTGAAGGTGGTCTAGCAGAAAGAACTTAGGAATGCTTAAGAGACTCTGTCCTCTTGGATGCCACTTGAATTTTGTGCATCTTGCAAGGGTGCAATGATGCTAGTATCCTAGATCTTTTCTTGGATCCTCATTTTGCAATTGTATCCTTGGAACAAGATTTGATTTGTTCCTACGCAATGCCCTTATACATATATATGTAGGTTGTGCAGATATTAAAAATGTTGAATGGGTTTTCCATGGGTTTCCATACTCAGATGTACCAATAGGGAATGCTCATAGCATAGGGTGTGTGTATGAATATGAGAGACATGAACAAGTGTATGTATGAATGCATGTGAAAGCATGAATGATATATGTGTGAATGTAATGAGTGCATATGCATGTGTGTAAGTGAGATGCATATGCATATGCGTGAATGTATGAATTCATATGAGTGCATATGTATCGAGAGTGAGCATATGCATAGGTATGCATGAATACATGTTTATAAATAAAGAAAGACTGCATGTATATAAACAAGATAAGCATGTATACAAATGTGTGCATACATGTAAGTAACCATAAATGTAAGAGTGTAATGAAGTTGAAAACATGTTTATGAGTGATAGAAAGATGCATATGTATATGAGTGCACGTGTATGAATGCATGTATGTATGGAAGTATGTATAAATGCATGAATGCATGAGCATAAGTATGCATGTATGCATAAACTATATATGCATCTTTGCATGAGAATAATGTGTGCATGTGTCATGCATAAGTAAGAACATGCATATGTGAGAATGCATGTGCACATATATAAGAAGTATGCATATATGCATGAGTGTCTTGTACATGAATGCATGTTTGAATGAATGTGTTTATGCAATCGTGGTTGTGTTTTCATGAGAACATATCTATATAAGTATTTGAACACATGTAAATGAATAAGTGATGTATAAATGCATGTGCATGTATGTATGATAGACTGTATGCATGCATGTGAGAGTGTGTGTGCATGCATGTGAGAGTATGTATGAAATATAAGTATGCATGTATGTTTAAGTGTATAAATGAGAGCATATTATACAAGCATTGAGAATATAAGAGTGCATGTGCACATATGTGAGTAAATGATGCATATGTATGTTAGAAAGCATGTATGAATGTATGTATCAATGCGTAAGTGTATGAATATTATATATATATATATATATATATATATATATATATATATATATATATATATATATATATATATATATGTATGTGTGTGTGTGTGTGCATATGTTTTCTGTGTGAATTCCTTGGTGCTCTTATATGCATAAATCCAACTTATCGTGAAATAGAGTTTCTAAAATCTGTTTTAGATATTAGCATGATGATTGGAATATTTGTTCAAGTGTTCTCTTGATGTCATTTAAAAGCTTCAAGAATTTTTCTGATTTTGTTTTAATGAAAAGTGCACCTTTGAAAGTTTCAATCTATATTATATTTTTTACTGTAGAACATGTAATAAATTGGTTCATTTGCTCACTAGTTGGTGAATAAGAATGTATATGTAACTTATTGAAAGCCACCTCTCACATGGCAAATCTTTTGGCAATAGATACTTCTCCTTTTCATAGTTTTCATACTTAAGTTTGTATATTGTGCTCTGTTTGTATATTGTACTACATGTTCTCTCTCAAATGCCGCAAACAAATGCACACTATAGATTACACATTACACAGTGCATATTAAACTTCAATCTTCATGAAGAATTTGTCACGATATAAAACTAGTGCATTTTTTTTTAATGCTTCTCACTAAGCACTTGAGTTTGATTCACCTAAGTCGTTGATATTATGATATCACTTTTCTAAGTGAAAATCTAGAAAGAAATTATTCAGTCTAGTGGTACGTTTATAATATTTCTATGTGCAATATCAAGATATTTTACCTCTAATTCACATATGTGATAATCTTATTCATTTGTATGCATAAGAATTATAAGCATAAACATGAAAAAATATAGAACGAAAGCAAAAATGCGTGTGTTCACATGTAAGTGAGTGACTGCAGGTGCACATATGTGCATGAGCATAAGTTAGTGTGTATGCATAAGAGATGAAAGCATGCATGTTGTAGCTCAGTGATGAGTAGCACCTCCTTTAATGTCAATCCAAGAAGACATGAGGATGCTATGAAGACCTTGAACAAGTGATGGCACAAGTGTGTGAGTGAGAAGCACACAAACATGCACACATATACACACACACATGTGCACACAAGGCAAGACAAAGAGAGAGCTCGAGGACTCCTTGGCTTGCACAAAATGGAGTAGAAATAATAAAAAAATGGGATTTACAATGGTGTGAAGTGAATAAGATCACTATTTGGGAAATATTGCTTTATGAAAAATGATAGGCCTATTTGCCGGATCTTCGTTGACTGCTTTGCCTACTTGGCCCTTCTCTTTGCTCTGATTCCTTATGTCGGCTCCCTTGACTTGAAATGCCCTGACTGCTGCCAACACTCCCCCCTCTCTCGCGTCTGCGTCTCCTACAGACCCTTGTTGAGCGGACCATTGGATGTAGTATTCCACGACATCTGTGGCTAAGTGATGCTCTGCTAACCTCAGTCCTTTAGCCAAATCTATGAGTAAGGCATCCCAATCGACTGGCCCAAGTACCTCCGGATGTGGCATGCATAGCTTATCTAAGTGTAGAGCATGTTCCACAGCAAATAAATATATCAGATGAGATGATCTGGGCATGAATATATCTGAGTGATACTCCCAAAACCCTGTGATAAACATTTCTTCAAATGTTTGTTTGAAGCATGCTGGGAGATATTTGATACGAGCGTGCCATGCATAAACGATGTTGACGGATGGGGTGGTGCTCATATCATAGACTAGCTCGTGGTTGCCTTCATTGAAACCTAGGGCCAAAAAGTGAGGTTCTTTGACATTTTTGAAGGTTTGGAATGTGACCAGCATAAGTTCGAATATTTCAAGGCACATCTGTGCCATGATGTCTGGTACATTCTTGAATCTAATGCCCCAATGTCGAATTTTTGAAATCATATATGCAATTGTTGGTGGGCCATGAGGCAGTGTGAAATATACATAGTTTAGCCATTTCTCACATCCTTTGACGGTTTTTATTGTCTTAGTGAACTCAGGCCATGATCTTCGTCAAAAAATAGGGCAATAGCAGGGGTTATACTTAATGTACAAGGGCATATTGTTCCATGTGCGCACCATTTTAGGGTAGGTTTTGAGTAAGCGTATTCTCCATGTAGGTTGAAATATGTTGCCCTGTGCCACACTTTTAGGAATCTCGTCTAGGGCAAATTGTGTTGTAGAGGTTGACTCTTTCGTGGTGCAATGTTTTATGTCAGCATTATAATTTGCCAATAATACACAAAACGGGACATACAAATCATATGAAGTGCCAATCCATCGATGATGGGATAGGTTTTTGGAGTAATCCAATTTGATGACAACTTCATCCTGCCAGGACATGGATTATATCTGCACTGCTATGCTCTCATCATGAGCTGGGCCTACCTTTTCTAATCTTTGCATGCATTCTGGAGCTTCAATCTCAAATGTATCCATTCCTTCCTTTGTTTGTTTGCCTCCAGGTGTAGGCATGGGTTCATAAGGGTCCTCGAATGTCTCTTCTACTTCAATTGAAACTAGTTCTTCCGGCTCCGGCTCCACTAGGTGAGAAGGTTGACGTTCATATTGGAGAAGCTTATTTTTCAACTCAGTCAGTTGTGCCCTCAGTTCTATTACCTCTTCGGATGTGTCAGCTATGGCTGCTACTTCTTTTGGTGGCTCTCGTTGATTGGCCAATTGCTTTCATAAGTCATCACTCTCTTTTTCTAAGGCATCATATGCCTCTAGTAGGTCAGCATGGGTGTCCAATATGATCTGCATGTTGGCTGACGGTATGGCTCTGAAGCGGTCCAGGTCAATCTCTGTTGGGGATCCTTCCATCATTGGTTCTAGGTTCTCTTCATTCTGTCTTTGTAGTCTTTTATTTTCTTCTAGTGCCACTGACATGTGTTTCCTTAATAATGTGAGGTTACCGCAGGTTTTGAGGTTTTCTGCTTGTTGGGCACATAGCATTTCTTCAAGGTTTTGTTGTGCCTATGAATCTGGCTGGGGGGGGATTGGCCACTAATTCATCATGTTGACTCTACAAGGTGTCATAATGATGTTGTACTAGCTGTTGTCCTTCTCCAAGTTTGTGAATCGTTCTTGCATTGTTTCATGGGTTCTGAACAGGCTCATATGTTGAGCATATAAATGCTGGTAATGATGTTGTAATTAGGACAAACATTGATACAAAGTATTGAATACATTATTTATAGGAGTGGATGCTGGGAAGGTGTGGAATGCAAGAGGGTAGGGAAAAGGGAAAGGGAGTGTGTATGCTGTGCTTGAGAACGGTGAAGTGGGTGCTGTGGGAATGGGAGATTGTGGGAATATGGGGGGAGGGAGAGGTGCAGAAGTGGGTGATATGTCCATGAGGTCCTGTGTGGATGCGGTCATGGGAGTTACCCTGTACATGGGAATGGTAGGTGTGGTGATGGTCATGAAGGTGTATAATGGTGTGTGCAATTGTGCACGTGAGCCGCCGAGAAGTGTGACAGGAGGAATGGGATTTCTAGTGACTATAGTTAGAATTACATTGTCCGTGGTGGTAGTTACAATAGTGGTGGTGTGAGGTTGTGAGGGTTGTGAGGGTTGTGATGGTTGACTCACAGTGTGTGCTTCACTAAGGGAAGTGGAGACTGTGGCCGTGACAGTAGTGGTGACAATGGTGGTAGGAGGTGAGGGGGGTGGAGTTGGAGGGGAGGGTGGTAGAGGTGGTGATGGGGGTGCACTTGAGGTGTGGGCTTCGTCATTGTGTTGAATGGAGTGTGATGTGCTGATGGTTGTGGAGATGGTGCCATGTGGTTCTGATACCATAATATGTATTTGCTTCCATGATCTTGGGGGGCATCTCCCGTGTCTACGCTCAAACTTTTGCGAGTGTGCGAGCGTGGTGTGCACAGTCTCTCGTACTCCTAGTGCATCAGCAATCATGTCAAGGGTAGCCCTGTATTGATCATCCACACCTTCTTCTTCAAGTATCTGGTTCATTAACGCCTTTCCTGCTGCCAAGGATAGTCTGTGTTGTTCCTGAACTAGGTTTATAGTATCATACATTCTTTTAATTGCTTGGTATAGGTTGGGGCTCCTGCAAGTTCTGGTATAATGTGTTGCTCATATTCATGCTCCCCTTTGTTGGATGGTCCTTCCTATTCCTCATCTTGTTCCTCTTCTACAATCTCTTCCTCTACTTCGACTACTACTGGTTGAGTTTGGGCGGGTCGATCCATGACAATTTGTTGTCCACTTAACTGCTCTGTTTCGATTTCCAAGTTAGTTGCATTGATTATCCTTGCTACCTCCTCATCAGTTAAATCCTCAAGCATGAAGCCATGAGGAAACTCTAAATCTGTGGGAATTGGTGGGAAGATTAGATTATGCCCTTCTGCACTGTGCCTTGGTAATCTGATGGTGAAGGGTTGCACGTGCCTTTGGGGTGGTGGATTCATGTCCGGTGTCAATGTAGCACCTTGAGCCTGTGCACATGGCATCTTAATAGCTCCCCATATTTTCTTTGATGGAGGCCCTGTGGCTGATAGTCTTTGTTGAAATTCTTGCACCCTAGTCCAAACAAGCACCCTTTGAATTGCCACATCATATGCCAAGCACCGATAAACAATTCTATTAAGTGCACAACATCCATAGAGCACTAACTTCTCTTTCTTGTACCAACATTGATGTAGAAGATGTATCTTGTCAATGATCCAATGTGGCATGTTGATGGTCAAATTTAGCATGTCGGCTAAGTATAAACTAAACCAAATCTTCATGGGTGGCATCATTAATCTTTCTTGGGTAGGGAATGCGAAGTGCTGCATGCACATTTGGAGGTGGATCGCAATAGTTAAGGTGATTGCCACCATATCCTTTAGCTGAGTTAGGTTCCTGTTCTTCATGTTGTCCGGGATCATTGTCTCCTTCTATGTAGGGATGTGCATACCTCTCATTTCTAGAGCTTCCCTTACCAAATTTTTGGTCAATTTAAAGCGCTTTAGTTCATTTACTCGTGTAAGAGAAGGTAGTACAAAGGTGCTCGTCCCCTTTTTGTCTTTGCTGGGAGTGAGTGTGCTAATTAGGTATGAACACCTCAGGAAGTCTTGCTTTGGTAACTGAGCTTTCAAGTGATCATCCAATCCAGCCCTCTTCCATATTGGTTGCAATCCCTCACTATTTTGAAGCTTTCAAAACTCTCGTGTAAAGAAATGATACCGGCCCCACCATCCGTTAAACTCTATCTCAGCCTCCCATAAATAGGTGCCCTCTCCAAGGGGTCCTGCAACTTCACAAAACCAATGGGAGTTCTTGCTAATTGGCAATGTGTGCCCTTGGGGAGGATTTTGAATCGGTATGACATGTATTGCTCTTAATGCTTGTGTCCATTCCTTTAACTCCTCCTGAATAGGGGGACTTTCAATGTCTACTATCTGAGGGCTGGTGCCTGCCCGAGAGCTCGTTCCTGCCTCCTCTGCCATGTTTGACGAACTCGGTCGCCAGTTCTATGAGAATATACAAATGAATGTTAAGATTGCAATGGACACAAAGTGATCTTGTGTCCCCGTTACAACATTAACATGATGAACTGTGACGTAGTTAGTCGGTTAGTTAGTGCTCGTGTGGTTGTGAGTGGGAAGTGTGGTTAGCAAATGCTGGGTTCCTATGTGCTAATTGGGGTGGTGGGGTGCAGTGTGGATATAGTTATTAAGCAGAGGTGGCTTTACAATGGAATCAGGTGTTTCATTACAAGATTTGGGCTACCAAACACAGTGGATGGCTTTCTCTTTTGAGTGGGAAGTTAGTGCTCGTGTGGTTGTGAGTGGGAAGTGTGGTTAGCAAATGTTGGGTTCCTATGTGCTAATTGGGGTGGTGGGGTGCAGTGTGGATATAGTTATTAAGCAGAGGTGGCTTTACAATGGAATCAGGTGTTTCATTACAAGATTTGGGCTACCAAACACAGTGGATGGCTTTCTCTTTTGATTTTGTGGAGACTCTGGAGGGGTTTATAAGAATATCTACTTGGAAATGCGGCTTTTTAGGGACCCATTTACAAGTGATTCTGCTTGTGTTCATGGACAAATATGTGTCTGTGCCATGTCCAATAAGAGTGGGTATCAACTATTCGAGTGAGTGACTCATGTTATACATGATGTAGTTTATGTGTGGCTATTTGAGCCCGCAACCAAGCCTTAGGCACCAAAATTTGTCTTGATTGTGGGTCAGCCTTCATTGAATACTTGGGTACCTAGATAGACTTTACTTTCGTAGAAGAATTTTGAAAGACTTCTTATTAGTGTCTTGTCGTTGATCACTAGTATGACGTTGAGTCACTGGTTGGGACTTGACCGCAACAGGATGCCCGTCGTTCAGTACCCATACTTGTTTCGGTGGATGAGATGTCGTGCTTTGTACTTTTCTTTGGCTTCAAGCATAGTTCATCTGCTTCTTTTGCATTTGGTACTCCTTTGGTTGCCGTGTCTCTATCACTTTTGGAAAAGAAGGGAGTTCCATCGTATACTTGAATTTTTTGTTGAGAAAATCATCCCTCTGCATCAAATAGTTTTGGACAAGAATAGCATCGTCATCTTCATGTGTACTCCTAGAAGGACCAGGAGTAGGTGCCTTTCCGAGTTCCTTGAGTGATTCATTTTCTAATTCAATTATAATGCGATTTTGATTTACCCAAACCTGAAGAAGTCCACTTCTTAGGTTTAGGTTGACTGTGTGATCATAGATCCAGTCTTGACCCAAGACAAGAGGCTCAGTGAGGTCCTCGTCTTGACACACTAGCACCTTAACTGTCATGAGAGCATCTTGAATGTAGAGGGGAAGTTCCACCTCACCCATGCACCACACCTCCCAATCCTATGAGATATGCTTCTACAGGATTGACACTTAAGTTCAATTCTTGGCAGTATGAAATTTTAACAGCACTAGTGGCTGCACTTGAGTCAATCAAAGCCCATACACTCCTTGCACTATTTCCTTATCCTATCTCTAAGGGTACAAAATGACGTCGGTCAATTATTCGATTGGAACTTACACTTGAGACTTCACACATAGCCATATGATACCCTGGAGCTGCATATGCATTTGTCCTAAGCTGATCTATACCTTATCCTCTCAATTTCATTCTTCGGATGTGTTCCAATGCTTCTACCTACGCTTCTTCTCATTCATTTTTCTTCTTCCTTATGTTTCTTGGCAGTGTTGAGTTGATTGAGCATTTCCTCAGTGAGGGGTTCTTGATATAGTTTGACTCTTCATCCACTAATGTAACTAGGGAGAACATCACCTTCTAGTGTACCTAATTGGACTGCTCCACTAGTTGAGATCCTATTTATGATCGTAGGTCCATAACCACGCTTCTCTAGCTTTCTTGTATGTTGTTTAACTGTATACACTAAAACTAAGTCTCCGACCTTCAAGCCTTTATCCTTCACATGGGCATCAAAGTATGCCTTTTGTCTTCTCTTAGCTACATAAATCCCTACGGTAGCTCTCAGTCTCGTTTCACCTAGCCGTTCAAGATCAAAGATCCTAGAAGAGAGTTCATGCCCTATCCACTCATGCTCTTGTGCTACTTTCAGTGTAGGTATCAAGAAGTCCAATGGTAACATTGCATTTTGGCCAAATACCATCTAAAAGGGTGTGGCTTGGAGTACCATTTTATAGGCAACTCTATATGCCCAAACAACGTGGTCTAGCTATTTGTCCCAATCAGAGCATTTATTATTCACTAATTTGGTCAGCACATTGCATAGAATCTTATTACCCATTAGCTTGTGGATGATAGGGGGCAGACTTCTTATGTACTATTAAGAATGCTTAGAGAATATTTTCAATGACATCATTCAAGAAGTGAGTGCCTCTATCACTTACTAGCTCTATAGGTAGGCCATATCTAGTGAACACATTCTCAAATAAGAACTTAGCTATCATTTGAGCATCATTTTTCATTGTGGCTTTTACTTCTACCCATTTGGTTAGATAGTCAATGGCCACAATGATGTACTCTGCATGGGAACTCTTAGCTGGGGGATTAATAGGACCTACAAAGTCTATTCCCCACTTAGAGAATGTGCGTCCACCCATCCTAGGTTTCAAAGGCATCTCATCTTTCCGTATAGGATACTGAGTTTGTTGGCAAACATCACACCTCTTCACATAGGTATGTGCATCCATGTGAAGAGTGGGCCACCACAAGCCTACAAATAGGACTGCCTTAATCACAGGATCTGAACCAAAGTGTCCTCCTGCTACACGTTGGTGAGCAGTTTCCAAGATCTTAAGATATTCAGTCTCATGGACACATAGTCTCACATTTCCATCTTTTCCACGCTTGTATAGATTATCACCAATGAGTGCGTAATCGAGAGCTTCTTGTTCTAAACTTCTTCTCCTGGCCATGGTCATCTCTTGAGGGAATGCCTTCGTGCTCAGGAAGGCTGCTAATGGTTCACTCCAGTCTAGTATTAGAGACACTTGGTAC
This sequence comes from Ceratopteris richardii, assembly GCA_020310875.1. NCBI lineage: Eukaryota > Viridiplantae > Streptophyta > Polypodiopsida > Polypodiales > Pteridaceae > Ceratopteris > Ceratopteris richardii. The sequence goes on along the minus strand of CM035441.1, from coordinate 82,739,390 downwards.
AGTGTAGCGTGCTCCACAGGTGGTCTAATACGACAGACTCGGCATTCCTTACACAACTTATGGACATCTTCTTCCATAGTTGGCCAGTGCACTCTGAGCCTCCTTAGTGTCTGTAAAGTTCTTTGCCTTGAGTAATGTGGCTCTAATGCACCTACATGTGCTAATTGCAACCATTCTGCGTACTCATCCTCTTCCTTACAACAAGCTAATATTCCTTGATGTGTATGTTTGTACATACTCCCTGCCATGATGTGGTACTTTTGGGCTTTTACTACCTCCTTATCTTGAGTGTTCATTACTGGATGTTTAGGCCCATATGTCAATACGGGTGCTAATTTCTTGGCCCACTGCGGTACAACTTCCGGATTAAACAAGTAAGCATTAGGTAGATCATCTGATACTCCTTGTGGGGCCTCTCCGGATGTGAGCCTCGAGAGATGATCTGCTCTCAAGTGAGTCTTGCCTTTCCTTACCACTACCTCAAAGTCATATTCCATTAGTAAGAGGAACCGTCTTACTTATCTACCTGTATTGTATGGCTTGTTTACCAAGTATAGCAATGCCTGATGATCATTGAAAAATTTAAACGTATTTGGAAGCAAATAGTGTCTAAACTTTTTAACCGCATATAGCATTCCTAACCCTTCTCGTTCAGTGGTGGTATAGTTTCCTTCAGCTACATTAACTGGTCCTTGTAACTCCAAGCAAATACATCTCTATATTCTCTTAGCAAGGCTATTAGATCATGCTCTTCTTCATGTGCCAGGTCATGTCCTATGTACGTGCATCTTTCTTCTTCTTTTTCTATGGCTACAATAATTTTCTTGGTGGTTTCTTTGTTATCATAGGCGTGTCATGCTTGTGCATCACGTTTAAGCATTCTTATCATGACTCTCCTATTGTCTATCTCATTTCATTCTTATTGGTTACCTGTGTGGCTAATCTTGCATCATTTGTAAGTTCTTCATGTCTCTGAAGGTGAGCTTCTACTTCGTAGAAATATTCTTCATCTGATGCAAAAGGCGGGTCCATGATAATTGACTCTAGATCGGATTGACTTGCATCCCCGAATGCATCAGTGTTAGGTTCACATTCTTCAATACCCGAATCTCCCATTATTGGCTCTATTGTGAATACTGAAATGTCATAGCCATCCTCCTCACAGTGGGGTGTCCATTGTTCTTCATTGATGGCTACATCCATTGTTGCTAGAATTTTTTCCCAGCCATGAGGTTCAAATTCTTCGTCAAGAAATACTACAGGTGCATAGGCTGAGTCTTGAATTGATCTATGAGTTTCCTTTGCATCTACCTCTCTGGCTTTTTCTCTCTTCTCTTCTTCTACTGCTACCTTGCACATCCATAAGTGGGTGTCTTCATGCATCCATGAGGATCCTGATCCTATGGAATGCACTGATTCCATATCATCTTTAGCTCTATGGATGGGGTTCCATTGAATGGGGGTACATCTCTATGGGAGTAATCCTTGAGATTGACTTTGGTTGTCACACCTAAGTGTTGCAAATACAAAGAATTGGTTCCCCAATCCTGTACCACTTGCAACTGCTGCATACATGGTCTTCCCAAAATCATCTCATAGGCCTCATTCTTGCTAAAGTCACATATGGAAAAAGAATGCTCAAACTCTACACCACATGTAGTGAGAGTTATTCCTTCTAGCAGTCCTAAGAGTCTCTCAATGTGACCATCGACCATCTGCAGTTTCATTCTTATTGGCCTAAGTGCTAGCTTCCTCCAATGCTTCCATAGGGAAGTGGTAGCAATTGCAACCCCTGCTCCTGAATCCAAAATTGCCTTGGTGGTGTAACCTTGATGGGTTATTGGAAGATAGGTGTTTCCTTCTTCCCCTTTGCTCGTGTCACCTATCTTATCCAAGGGTATTTCTTGCACTGTCCTGTGAGATCCTACCTGGGAATGAGATTTAACTATTTCAAGCACTTGGTTGGCCACATGTTTCCATAATTCTGGCCTAATCTTGAGTATCTCTTCTAAAGTGAGATTGCACTGCACTTTGGTGTTTTTCACCACCTCTGTGTTCCTAGGTTTGACTAAGTCTTCATTTCTTACGATGACCGTGGATGCTCTCATGCAAGTAGACCTTGCTTCTCATGGGCCTGTGAAATGGGTAGCTCCTATAAGGAATTAGACTCAAAGTCTAATCTCTCGTGGGATTGGGCACTCTCCTGCTCTCCATAAATGGAAGGAATATCTTGTGGGAATTGATCATGTGCATAATCCACAAGTTCAATGGGAGGAGGAACTTCACTTTCTTTAGCCCACTTCTCTTCCTGAATCTCTCACAAGAATTCTGGTGAGTACCAATTCATAGAAGAAGATACGTCTGGTTTTGTGGAGTTAGGCACATAAGCTTCATAGGAAGGAAGGCTTATCCTTTCGCTTGCCTTGTCCTTACTTTGAGAGGCAGGGTCCTTTTCTGATTGTGCAATTAGCCTCTCCAATCTTTCTAGGAGTCCATCAAAGTGCAACTGCGTCTTGACTGAGCTAGAGAAGTTAAAGAGGCAACTGACTTCAAACATGGTTTGAGCCAATTCACCATCTTAGCACAAAGTTTCGTTTGTTCAAGCTCTAATTCGGCTCTAGAGTAACACTTTTCATGATCCGTTATGTTTGGCCCTTCTTGGATTGTTAAAGCAGGGTTCAAACAGGCTAACAGGAAAACAGGGTTTGCTCTAGTTATTTGCTTAAGGCCTCCCTATGTGTCCTATAGCACAATATTCATGCCCACAATTTGCTGAAAATGGTTGTCAATCGCAATCGATAGGGATGTCAATCGCGATTGACAGAGGTGTCCGTCAGGCCTGTCAATCATGATCGACACTTCAATCGTGATTGATGGTGTCAATCAGGATCGAGAGAGTTGATCATGAGGGCTGTCAGTCGCGCTTCATGGTATCAATTGCGATCCACACTTTTCCCGCAAATTCCGGTGCAAATTCAATCGATCATGGGTGTGTCCATCGTGATGGACATGTGGACATGTGGACACACAAATCTTTGTTTCAATTGTGATATTTTAGTTGATCCTGATCAATGGTGTCAATTGTGATTGATTGAGTCCTATGTGGAAATCCATCATGGTCTGTCGGTCGCCATTGACAGAGTTTGTCAGTCGCGATTGATAGAGCGTGTCAATCGTGGTTGTCGGTCGTGATTGATAGTGTCAATCATGATTGACAGTCTTATGTAATTCTTTTCCAAAATCATCTCAATTTGTGTTTACATGCAATGCATTATATCTGAGATAGATCTAGAAACTATTCATTCAAAGTGTAAGTGTATCATCACACAAACCTATCTAAATACTCAATAACATTTAGGCCTCCAAATTTTCCCTTCTCTTTCAAAAGGGCTTGTACCACTCTTGTGCCTTGTTTTTCAATCATTAACCCTTTGAATTCTTCCTCCATCTCTCTTCTCTAGTTTGTCCTATAGTGCAAGACTATATCGAGAGTGATTGGTTCTAGTATATCTCTTAACTTAGAGTAAAGTTGAGAGAAGAACCCACTGTCCCTCTCAACTAGGGAACAAGATAAAGCTTGCTTTTATAATGCATTTGCCTCTCTCAGCCACTCTCTTAGGTGTAGATCTAGACTCTCACTTCTCAATCAAATGTTTTGGATTTAGAGTCTTGCACGAGTCTTAGGATTTTGGATATATTTGAGCGAGCTTTGCCTTTTCAATCTAGGATTTGTATCGCCCAGTCTATGATTCAAACTAGAGTCTTATACCAATCTTTAGGATTTGAGTCTTGCAGAATCAACTCTTGATTTTTCCACTAAAAATCACTCACATCAGTTCCAGTTTAAGCTCTTGTATCTCATGCTAGGATGTAGACTCAAAACCTTGAATTTCACTCTAGGATAAGGTTAAGACTCTTGAATTTAACTCTAGGTTTAGGTCAAGATCCTTGAGTTTCACTTTAGGCTTAAGTCTATGCTTTGAATCTCACTCTACGGTTTTTAGTCTAGAGTTGGAAAATTACTCTAGGGTTTCAAGCCTAAATTTTTAAACTCCCCTAGGGTTTAGAAATGTTTGAATCAACTTATCTTGTATATTTGTTCCTTTCCTCTCTTCTTTTCATACTCTCTAAATGATTCCTTCATTTGAATTTTGTTTATCTTTGGATGCTCTTTAACATTCTTTTTGGTTTCTCTTTCCTAATATACTTTTGATCCTTATTTTAACTAATTTTTTTTTCTAATTGTATGAAATTTCGGTTTGGGTAAAGAAACTTGCAATTTTTTTTTAACAATAGTAACTGATCAAATGTGTGGATAATGGTGTCTTATTCTAATGCAAAGTGGAATGAGCGATCATAGGAAAACAAAACAAACCTTCATTTGAAGTGACTCCAATGGAAACAATGACAAACCTTTAAAGTGAAATTACTTGAAGTTTGAGTTGATGATGAAATGCTCAAATAATGTGTGGTGAAAACATTATGCATCATGTAATAGATCAATTCCTAAACAAAATAAAAGTGAATGTGCATTATGTGTCTACTTCATTTGAAGGTCACAATGACACAAATAAGCTTCCAATTGCAAATCGCTAGGTCATTGTGGATCTTTTATGTCTAATTCAAAGTATTAGAAGGGTATGTATGTATGGCATGGTGGATCAATTCCAATCATCATTCTAGCCATGACGTTTTCTCTTGGATGCTTTACGCATACTTGGTTGACTACGTTAGCGTTTTAGTGGAACTAAAGATGGTCATTGGAGAGGAAACTAAAAAATAAAGGTCATGTGTGCATCTACATTCCTATTAGTCAAATGCATTGGAAAATTGGTTGCATTGATACGATGGAAATCGTAATGAAGACTCATTGCTATCTCTACATTCCATTAGAGCTTTCAAGTACAATGGGAATATCAAAATAATAAAATATTTGAAGTATGTAGCTAATGAATAATACATAGTAGATGATAATGATGCTAGCTTTGATCAATGATACAATGTAAAGCCTAAATAATCACTCTATCAAAGTGACATCAGATATCAAAATCCAAGAAATCAAAAGATCCTCTCAAACAAAGCACCCATATGTAGCTCAAGAGAAGTGATTAGGCCTCTTGATCTAACTTTGTTGAATGAAGATCTCCTTTCCATTCTTCAAATCACTCCAAGAACCTCCAAGCACCAGCTTCAATCTACTCAAATAGTTTATAAAGAAGAATTTAAATAAAGCAACCAATATTATTACTTTTATATACAAAGAATACACACTCTTACTTTCCTAATTTTCATTTATTTTGCTTTTCACATTTCTTTTTTTGATTTTATGTTTTCTTTTGCCATTTATATTTATTTACTTATGTTTTTGTTTTAATTATTTCATTCACCTTTCTTTAATTAATAATATACTATCTTTTTCTTTAACTAATAAGTTGATTTCTTTTTATTTTTCTTTATTTATTTCTTATTTTTTTCCTTTAATTATTTTTATTTTTCTATTTATTTTATTTTTTTAATTCCATTTTACCCAACTCTCTTTTTCTTTTTGATTTAACTAACTCTATCAACCTATTTTATTATTATGATTTAACCAAAGTATTTAACCTAAATTCAATTTCAATACTTATATATTATATGTAATAAATAATTTTAAAAAAATAACAAACCAAAATAAAACAAAAGAAAAACATTCGATAGAAAATCTTCAATTGAAAGTACATAACACAAAAACTAACTTATCTCTCTCTTTCTCTCCTTCTTGCTCTCTCTCTCGCTCTCTCTCTCTCTCTTCTCTCTCTCTCTCTCTCTCTCTCTCTCTCTCTCTTTCTCTCTCTCTCTCACTCTCTCTCTCTCAGACATCTTCCTAAAAATGAAGAATTTTCTCAAGGAAATGACAGTCGCTAGAAAAGAAGTCTATCATAAGAATCCTAGGACTATGTATTAATTGAAGAGAACTTTTACAAACAAGGGAAACCTGGATATTTGCAATTATGCACACACAAGGACGTGTATCTTAGACCTCTTGAAACCAAAGAAGCACTGTTACAAACTACCACCTAGTTCCTTCATCCTAGAAGCAATTGTGAGGAATAAAGTAATACAAAAGTGTTGATCAAGCTCGAAATATTCAAGAAGTAAGAAGAGAACCAACAAAACAAAGCACATTTGGGTCAAAAAATGTGCACACGTTTCAACCCTTAGTCTGATACAATAGTGGAAAGCTCCATAACCAAACAATAAAGTTGTCACAACTCAACCCACAATGAAATGCATTTGGTTGCTAGAGCAACTTTCGAAGGCACAACCTAATGTGTCTTGGATTTGGGTGTCAAAGGCTAGCCTACAAGCTAGACCCCAAGTCACCACATTCAACTTTGCTAAAGAAACCTAGGATTAAGCCTTTTGCTCACATCGCACGTAAACTTGCGCAATCTAAACTACAATCACCAAGCCTTGCATCCCCTTGCATTGTATTATCAACTTGTTTTCAAAAACTAAGAAATCATCCAAAAATACCTAGTTGAAACTAGTTCAATATGGGGTGAATATTTGTTGCATACAACATTGAAAAGTGCTAGGAGCATTTCGTAGTCCAAACCACATTATAATACAAGAAAATATTCCCTAGTTAGTGAAGAAAGTTGTTTTAGATACTTCATTTTTGGTCATTTCCACCTCATTATAAACACTAAACCCATCTAAGAACAAGTACATTTCCCTCCTAGCAACTTCATCTAGCATCGTATCCAAAAATAATAGAGGGAATGGGTCTGGAATAGTTGTAAAGTTTAATATTCGATAATCTACACAAATTCATAAGTTCTTGTTCTTCTTGGGTACTATAACAAGAGGAGATACCCAATTTGGTCCTTGACCTGTTTTGTGAAATTTGGGTTCATATGATACCATTGCTAGATTACCGCACAAGCATCCGACTTTAATTGTATTTTGGGATGATAAAATTGTGGGTCTAATCCATGCATATCCGAGTAATCCCAAGCAAACACATCTTTAAACTCAATCACTAGCATCAATAATTCCTTCTGAAATCCACTAAGTAGACTAGCACCTATTTTGACCTTTTGAGTTGTGCTTTTAGACCCTAAATTTACATAGTCAACCTAATCTTCTTGAATGTGGTCATTAGCCTTTCTAAAATTGTCCTCCTTAGAAAGCCATGATGCCTCCTTCTTTCAATGTAAAGGCTCAGTTACAAATTGTTCTCCAGTGATTGTCAGAAATGCTTGCTAAAATTGTGACAAAATGTCTAGTATGTCAACAAGTCGGATGAACCATAGATCTTTATTTGCTTTCAAAAATTGAGTTTCCTCATCTTCCTCTAATCTTGTCATCATATGTGGTGGTTCTATGATTGAAGGCAATTGAGCCTTAGGATAGTGTTACTTATCATCCAAAGGAATCCAATACTTCTTATGGACTTTATTAAAATCCATAGTTAGAGATCCCCAATCTTGCTAAACTTTAGCCTATTTTAGGCATGCTTGCCCAACTAACAAATTATAGTCATTGCTTTTTCCTATTAGTTCAATTACCACAAAAGTAAGTTTAAAAAATATATCATGTATTTTGATAGGTATGTCTTTAATAAGACCAATCTATTGAACCCGTGATTGATCCACCATTCATATGTAGAATGGCATTGGTTGAATATCTATCCATCCCATTTTCCTACAAATAGATAAAGTTGCAATATTCATGTCCGAACCTCCATCAATCAAAACTTTTGCAATCTTTTTGTTTTATACAATACCAAAATTAAATGCACTGCATAATCCACTAATTGATCATGAGTTGTTTCTACTGTATTCACTTGTGATTCCACTTCTTGAGTGTGACTACTCTCCTTATTATGGATTTCTTTGAATAAAGAATCTTGAAAAGCAATAACCAACTCAAAAAAATCACCAAGAGGTAACTATATTGTGGATTTACAAAAAAGCTATCAGGGATTGGATACATCATGTTTTCTATCTGTATTCTCCTATGCAGAACCTCTAGTGGTTGGTAGGGAATTTTGTACGTGAGTTAGAGCTGTAGTATTTTGTTGCAAAGGCTCTTGTATCTCTATTACACACCTATCAATACCTTCCATTGCTTGATTATCTAGTCTTTTCCAAGTTTGATTACTAGTACATGCACCAAAAATGTCTACTAGAGCTTGGTTATCCCAACCTAGTGCTTGATTGTAGATTTGATGTTGTGTTGTAGCATCTAGAAATAACATTGGATCAACTCTGTTCTAAATTTTTCTTGATTGAGTAGCTACAAGAGCTACTAGAACTTCAAGAGCCAAAGTTACAATATCACTCATTAGGGCTTTAAGCCTAGCTTCCTATTTCCTTCTATCATACTCTTGCAAATCTAGAAAATCAACATGAATAGAAAAAATTCACATTGTGCCCTTGCCTTCCTTCTAATATTCTTCTTCATCTCAATGATATCTATTAAAGGGTCTCCATCATCTGCCATATCCAAGATAGTTAGACCTAACTTGGCCCATGTTTCTTGAAGAGCCCTAGTCTTCCCTATTCAAAGAATTTCTTGAGTCATTTGGATGAATATTATGTACCATTGGTGGTGAATGCTATAGACCATTATACCGTGTTTTGGGTTGGATATGAGTGGTTGTTATTGATTGATTTCTAGTATTATATCTACATTGTTTTGTACTGTGAGTCATAAGGTTACAAATTGCACAATATACTTGATTTAAGGCACAAGTAATTGCTCAATTTTGACATTTTGTACAATATAATTGACTATACAGGTGAGATATTGATAAAGTCTTGAAGTTACCATAGTAAGATTCTAAAGAGTGTTGCCAGATTGGGTTGGTCACCTTCTAATTCCATTCCAATTGTTTAGTAGCATCCATGATTTGATCTAGAGATCTAGTACTATCTAATGCAAAAAGGAAGATTTTCTCTTTAAACAAGAAATTTAATCCATCCATAAACCATCCATGTACCACATCATCTAGAGGGCATTCAACTTCTTGAATCTAATGTTGCATACTCCAGAATAGAGAAGCATATTTTGCAATTGTTTGAGTTGATTGATGTACCATATATTGTAATGTTACAAATAATGGACATGTGGTTTTGGCCTTTTAGAATCATCATAATGTTGTTTTCAAAGCATTGTATGTTGCAACATGATTCGGGGAGAATTGTGTGAACCAATGAACGACTTCACCTCCAAGCCTGGCCTGAAATACTTAAAATTTTGTGGAATCATCTAGATTTCCTTCTAGCAAATCATAATAAGTGTCAAAGAGGCAAACATGAACATCCGGATCATTGTAGATTCTTCCACTAAATTGGTTAAACTACATTCCACTAATTTTCTGAACAAGGCCTGCCACCTTAATTCAAACTTGCCAAAACTTTCCTCTCTTTGTCAGTGGGTGTCCACAGCAAGTCATCTTCTTCAATCTTAGTATGTTCTTGTGAATCCGTCTCAAATACGACACCAATTGTCCTTCATAGTACCTTCTGCTTTTCTCCTAGTTGCTCTATACAAACAAAATCGAGAAGGCTTGACACCAGACTTGAATTTCAGGGTCTTTTCTCTCATTCGGTATGTGATTTCACCTTGGCTTGTCATCCTTCTATACCCTATGCTTGAAACTTGGCTACCTCAAATGCTACCTATACCTCCAACAATTGTATCAACAACGGATATGCTAATATCCCTTTACCTACCAAAGTCCATAGTTGGTTTGATACATGGTCCCTTTTTTAGACATTGCCTCCCAAACTATCCATATTGTGAGGTAGATGATTCCTTTGTTGCAAATGTTGGCCCCTATTCTTGATATTTTGAAAATCACTTACCTGACTATGTTGGCATGATCCTTCTACATTGCAATGGATAGCCTTCTAACCTTTTGTTATTCCAATTACTCAATCACCCATCTTCTCATCGAGCACTGTTAGCAATACCCCATCCCATCATTGTTGTCAAATGTTTTATGAATAAGGCTCAGGGAATAGGTGCTACTAGAATGAATCCAATGTGTTTCTATTCCCTTAGTGATATAAAAACAATGGTATAATAGAAAAAATAGTCATAGAGGGGCAAAGTTCAAAAGATACAAGATCTAAACAGAATAAACATTCTCACAACATAGAAAGATCATTACAATATGCCAACTTTCCACTACTATGCTATCGCTAGTTCTTCTCTTCTTGTTGTCTTATATATATATCACTTACAAGGCAGCAAGAGAGTTGAAGTTCCCTAACTATTGAGATTTTCCAGGAAAATCTTAGGGAGCATAAATAATTAATTATAAAATTGGGTGTTGGACTGACCGCAGTCTAACAAGCCCAATTGCACAGTGCACTCATAGGAGCTAATAAGGGAATTCATGTCAATATAAAAGAGGGACCATTTTACGGACGTAAATAGGAGACCACCAAGCGGATCGGGCGCGACTTTCCTATGGGTTTCTTTGTGGCTACATGCAGGGTGCTTATGCATTGCTTTAACGTATGCAAAGTGAATTCAAAATGGATTAAGGTGTTGCTATGTGCATGAACTACGGGACGCAAGTGCTAAGCAATTATGTAAGTTAATGAAGTTAGTTGGAGGCCTAGTGTTGTGACATTGGAAGCAAATATCCAAAAATTAGAGAACTGATAGTTTCTTCTTTTACACGAATGTTATGGGATTGATGTGTGTTTTGTGGTATAGGAAATAAATAGGTGGAAAGAAAAAGATAGATTGTGTTCTAGTCAACAACAATATATCTAGATCAATTGTGTTCTAGTCAACAACAATATATCTAGATCAATGTGAAACTTCTCTAGAACATGAATTTACATCAGCAGAAGACAAATTTACATCCACCAATGAATGCTTATGGAAATGAATCTAAAAGAGTACTCACACTAAAGTCCTATACAAAATATATGATAAAAAAGGAGATATCCAAGTAGTTTCAAGTTTTGATGAACTAACTCCATGCAAATGGAAAGATGGATGAAAACTCCAGTGTCAGTAGCCCCCAACAACCACAAATACTTGTTCTCTTTCCACCTTCTCGTCAAATTTTGTAATTTGATTTGTAATATCTCATAACTCTTGTAATGTTCTACAGAAAGAAGCATTAGGAAAAAAATTATAAGTACATATTATGAAAAATAAATAAACACATATTTATCTATTACCATCTCCGCTTGTATTAAAATCATTTAGCACTTATTTATCTCCAAATTAACAAAGATTCAATACTAGAAATAACTACATAATATAATGAAAACGGTAATTCAATTACTTGAGTGACTTATAGCTCTTATTCTCTCTCTCTTAGTGCCTCATAGAGCCGAATTCAACCCATGCAACATATAAATATGCAGGTTTGTTTTTTGTTTAAGATGCAAGTTCAAGTAAATGCCACTAAGATGTGAGAAAACAGATAGTGCATGAATTACATGAGAGATTTCAGAAATCGTACTAGAAAGTATGGTTACTAATAAAGTATGTGGCCCAAGTATAGGATGATTACGTACACACTATACTTAGTAGAGCCATAAAATGCAATATAGAATGCTCTTTTCATCTTCCTAGTTTTGGGAATATGATACATGAAAGGGGTCTCCATTTTGATACATAAAGAGGGTCTCCACTCTTTCGCTAATCTTCAGACCTATTTGCACGAACCAATGGACTAAGACAAAGTACATATAGATGCATAGAGGTCTTAGTAACTGTGTGGAGTGTACATGATAATCATGGAAAACATTAAAAAGAACTCTACCATAACCAAAAAAATTAGAACGATTAGTATGAGTTCGTAGTCCAACCAGAAACCAAGGATGCTGAAGATAAACAGGAAAAACTTTTGGCTTCACATGTAGAGCAAGATATTTCAGTCATCAAATGCAGGATGGAATGAAAGAATCTTTCGTATGCCCACATACACTCAAATAAAATGACATGGACCAAAAATTTATGAAGCGACCAAAATGTGAAAGCACGACCTTGGTCTCTCTCTCTCTCTCTCTCTCTCTCTCTCTCTCTCTCTCTCTCTCTCTCTCTCTCTCTCTCTCTCTCTCTCTCTCTCTCTCTCTCTCTCTCTCTCTCTCTCTCTCTCTCTCTCTCTCTCTCTCTCTCTCTCTCTCTCTCTCTCTCTCTCTCTCTCGTAGGCTCTGTAATGACCCGAGTTCTGCTTCTAACTGTGCAGTAGCCCTTGATCAAAGCTCAATTTTGAGTCTGTTTCTCTCTCTAGCCCTCTCACTTTCTCTCTCTCTCTCTCTCTCTCTCTCTCTCTCTCTCTCTCTCTCTCTCTCTCTCTCTCTCTCTCTCTCTCTCTCTCTCCCAATGTGCAGATGTCTCTACCGTCATAGCAGCACGTCTTGCCTCTCTCTCTCTTCGGTCTTTAGCATTGTTCCTACGTGTATGACCTTTCTTCTCTACATTTTCTCTCTTTCCTTCTATGCATATGCACAATCATCTGCAAGTCGATCTGCCTCCCACCATCATCTCTCTCTCTCTCTCTCTCTCTCTCTCTCTCTCTCTCTCTCTCTCTCTCTCTCTCTCTCTCTCTCTCTCTCTCTCTCTCTCTCTCTCTCTCTCTCTCTCTCTCTCTCTCTCTCTCTCTCTCTCTCTCTCTCTCTCTCTCTCTCTCTCTCTCTCTCTCTCTCTCTCCGTCACACTTCAATAGAGCCAATGCGCTGACACATACATATATGAACATAGTCTCAAAAGATCTCCTACTTCCTATTTTGTGATCGCACTTTTCATATAGGACATCCAACTATTTCGAAGTGCGACCTTCTGCATCTCACATATGAGAAAAGTTTAAAGACAATGGAAAATGTAGTCGCCAGAGTAGGACTGCAGTGATAAACTGGTTTTGGAGCTTCTCTTCAAGGATTTGTCTCCAAAACGTCATAGCTGCTACTGATACTCTGCTCAGTATCTATCTCACGTCATAGGCACGGGAGGATACTTGCTTAAGTAAGGCATCTGAGGTGGGCGGGGTCTGACCGTCCAAGACCAGGGATTGATGATGAACAAAGCCAGATCGATGAGCTTCTGGATGGCTGACAAACAATTTGACAAGCGATGCGAAATAAGGGACCTTGAAGGACGAGAGAATGAGGTTTATTAGTTTTTTTTCTGTTCTCGATGGCAGGTCACAAGGTAGGTGAATACAATCGATTTTGGATACCAATGCCATTGATAACACGTCGGATCAACAAACTATGCAATGTCGAATATCTGCACTGTATATGCCCCCAGACTCCACTCTCTGTGTATGTGATCTTGTAGGCGGCCCATTTATCTCTCTCTCTCTCTCGCTCTCTCTTTCTCTCTCTCTCATCTTCGTTTCTTTCCAGTCTCCTGATTCTATGCACCTGCAGAAAGTCTCTCTCTCTCTCTCTCTCTCTCTCTCTCTCTCTTTCTCTCTCTCTCTCTCTCTCTCAAACGTCCTTGCAACCAAAGGACATTAGAAAAACCACACACATGCACAACAAACATATAATTACACATATACGCATGCACGCACATTCCCTAGTTGACTCACACATGCACATGCAAACCATAAAAACTCATGGACAACTCACACACATATAAACACACTAACGAACTCACATTCGCACGCAACACACTAACACAAAACTACACATACACACACACTTAGATATATACACGTATAGTTTAATTATGCTTTATATTATAGATTAGGTTTTAGTTAACTATTTACTATTTTATTTCGCACATAACTCACATACAAACATAAGCATTCTCATAGCCGCATTAATCTTTAAGGGTTCACACACATACATAAAAAAAGCGTACATTTAGGGTTGTATTCTAGGATACAAAAACATAAGGGACGTAATACACATAGGTGTTTATAATTAGTAAGGGTTTTTGGTATAACACATAGAATTGTTCACACAAAGATATGCCCAAACATTAGGCACATACATAGGGTTGAACACACATGTACTTAGATGTATTGTATGCACATAGGGTTAATTACATATACATACAGGTAAAACCAATTAATGTCTACTCATAAGGTTATATATCCACATGCATCTTTAGGGCATAAACATAGAAACATTTAGGGTTTCATATCATATACATTTAGATATGCGCATACACATTTTAGGTCACACAAATTCATAGAATTCACATAAACATATTGTTCAAAAAGATGGATGGACACCTCAAGAAATGAGTTGGTACTGTTAATCTCTGCTTTGTACCTACCCTATTTTACTTCAGAGTTGTGTTGTAGGTCCCTTTAGCTTTACAATGATACTAAATAAGTGCCTATGTGCTTTGGAGATGATGCTTCAAACAATTGGATCAAAACAGATAACTTTGCAACTAGCTTGTGACCAAACACTTACTATTTTGGTCTTGACACTTGTTGGATGCTTTGTTCAGTTCTCACAATACAGTAGCAATTAGGAAACTTCCTTTTGGATGAATCGAATTAGCTTAGAGAGCTAATGATTCCAAGTGGAATTACTTAAAATGATAGACCATAATCTGAGCAATGACTTTAGCAAGTATAAGCTTATCCCCAATATTTTAGGAACTTTGCAAAAAATGACTAGTGACCACTTCAAGACCCCTTTCTCCCAATTGGCTGAATGAAACTTTTTCAAACTTCGTCAGCGTGTAGTAGACTTTGAGCTGGTTCCAATAAGCTAAAGATCATTGAAAAGTTTGGAGGGATCAGTGCGACATGAACATTACAAGCACACTGTTTTGAGTGAACATAGCAAAGAGATGAACAAAGATGATCAATGATATAATGTATTATAGAACAATGTTGTACATGATAATTGGCATGAATATGATGCCCAATGATAGTGTTAAGAGCAAGCTATGATGCAAGCCACTGAACATATATAAATGATCATCAATAAGCTCAGTAATGGGGGCACTAATGGTGGCGAGACTTCAAGCTACTTTTATTGTGATTCTTTTCCAATTTGAATTTGAAATTCAAATAGAGCTCCACCTAAAAATTCTTCCTCTAAATGAGGAGATATTTTCTCATGAGAAAAATGCTACCATTAAGTTATCTTAACTCCATGAGTTTAGTGGCGTTACAAGATTCTTCTAAGTCAAATGACTTTTACAATAGTTAATGGTAAAAAGGTATAAGCAAGGGGTTATGTGGTTCTTCAAATGTTTGCACATAGTACTTTCAATGCCTAGCCAAGTATGAAGGCTTGGCATTTGCACCAATAGCTCCCCCTCAAGCCAAACATCTTGGATTGGACGTCTTCATGATTCTTCTTGAATGTCCTGCAATCCAATCATAGCTTTAAACATGCAAAGTTTAGTGCCATCAAGTGCTTTGGTCAATAATGGGCATCTCCTCATCTCATGAAATGTATCCATAGAGACTCGTTGCTTTTAAGTATGTCTTCATCCTCAAGGACCATGCTTGGTAGTTGTTCCTGTCCAATTTATTAATAAAATAAGGGAAACCATCTCCCATTTTACCTCAATTTGCTCTGATACCACTGTTGGGAAAGATAGATGGACACCTTGAGAAATGAGTTGGTACTGCTAATCCTTGATTTGTACCTGCGCTATTTTACTTTAGAGTTGTGTTGTAGGATCCTTTAGCTTTCCAATGAAACTAAATAAGTGCCTATGCACTTTGGAGATGATGCTTCAAACAATTGGATCAAAACACATAAGTTTGCAACTAGCTTGTGACCAAAAACTTACTATTTTGGTCTTGACAACAGCTCGATGTTTTGTTGAGTGCTCATAGTGCACTAGGAATAAGGAAAATTCCCTTTGGGTGAATCAAATCAGCTTAGTGAGCTAATGATTCCAAGTAAAATGACTTAAATGGATAGACTATACTCTGAGCAATGACTTTAGCAAGTAGAAGCTTACCCCCGATATTTGAGGAACTCCGTAGAGAATGACTAGTAACCACGTCGAGATGATGTTCTCCCAATTGGCTAAATGAAACTTCTTCAAACTTTGTCAGCTTGTAGTAGACTTTGACGGGGTTCCAAGACGCTATAGATAATTGAAAATGATGGAGGGATCATTGAGATATGACCCTAACAAGCACACTGTTCTGAGTGAGCATAGCAGAGAGATGAACATAGATGATCAATGATATAATGTATTATAGAACATTGGTGTACATGATCATTGGCATGAATATGATGCCCAATAATAGTGCTACGAGTAGGCTATGATGTAAGACACTCAACATATATAATTTATGAGCAATAAACTCAGTAATGGGGGCACTAATGGTGGTGAGACTTCAAGCTACATTTATAGTGACTCTTTTCCAATTTGAATTTGAAATTCAAATAGAGCTCCACCTAAAAATTCTTCCTCTAAATGAGGAGATATTTTTTTATGAGAAAAGTGTACCACAAAGTTCTCCTAACTCCATGAGTTTAGTGGCTTTACAAGATTCTTCTAAGTCAAATGACTTTTATGAAAAACAAGATTTTATTCTTACTTAATGTTGCTAAGATTATCACGGTAGATGGTGATTGTGTTTTGCACTTCATCACCTAAATCTGCAAGTAGTATCACTAACCATGATGCTTCACATGCTTCCATTGCATCATCTTTGTACTAAGCCTCTCTACTCCGCAAAGTAACAATGGGTTGCTTCTTGCTACCATGTAATAGCTACACTTCCAAGTGAGCATAGAAAGCACTAGTAGATCTTCTATCTAGAATACTAACTACCCAATCTCCATTAGTGTATCCATGAACCTACAAATCTACACAACCTTCATAAACCAATGCATAATGCAAAGTAGCAGTCTAACATAGAGTGTGCCTCATAGCATCTAAATGTGGTTTCTTGGGAACTTTCATAAATTTACTTTCATTGTACACACATTTTCCATATGTGAGTTTGGGAAGGACCATGTGTACGAGATGATTTTAGGTAGAACCTGTATGAGAGAATTACAGATAGTGCAAGATTGGGGAGTAAATTCCTTGTACTTACAAGTCCTAGGGGTAATTAAAGTTAATCTCAAAGAGTGCACCCATTAATATATCCCACCCTTACAGTGGAATCCCATCCACAAAACAGAAGAAGACTTAGAGTCAATACATTCCATTACTTCTTCGACTCCTTCATGGATGGATCAAGCCACACACTTGTGGATGTGTAAGATTATTGAAGAAGAGGAGAAAGGACTAGAATATAGAAATATGGAAGTTTCATATGACCCTAGATTGATACAAGACAAAGCCTACGCACTCATGATATTTCTAGATGAGGAATTTAAATCCCATGTTGGGAGAAATATTAGCAACTATGAACATATAAGTGAATGAAGAACAATGGACTTAATTTTGAAGAGAATGATTTCGACATATCACTGTTTATATGTGGACGCTTAGAAGAAGAAGAGGAAGATCTACAACCCATAATTATGAATCCTTTATGTGATTTCAAAGAACACTTGTAGTTAGTAGATGCAAAAACTCAAGAACAAAGTGAGTACAAGAGAGATATTGCTAACCACTCAAGTAGAAACACAAGAAAAGCAAAAGAAATGAAAGAATAACACACCAATAAAAGAAGAGGAAGGGTCTTTATTTG
Organism: Ceratopteris richardii; assembly: GCA_020310875.1. Classification (NCBI taxonomy): domain Eukaryota; kingdom Viridiplantae; phylum Streptophyta; class Polypodiopsida; order Polypodiales; family Pteridaceae; genus Ceratopteris; species Ceratopteris richardii. The sequence continues at coordinate 82,721,782 of CM035441.1, read as the reverse complement.
AAGTACACAAGAAATTCAAAGAATATGATATCAAGGATTGGAAAATTATGGTGAGAATGACAAAAAGAGAAGCTCTCATGGGCAAGCTTATGAAAATAAGAAAATGGCCAAGGGAATTGTAGTAACAATTGGGAAGCAAGAACAACTAAGCACATACATAGAAGACGACCTAAGCAATGAGGAGGAGAAAGAGCTAACATACCTCTTTTGAGAATATTGAGATGTATTATCTTGGATGTACAGAGATTTAAAAGGAGTGGATCCAGACATCCGTTCACATAGCATCATCATGTTAGAAGCCAAGACCAGAAAACAAAAACCATACACTAACAAGACACATATGTAGAAAAAATGAAGGAAGAAATTGATTGACTGAAGGCAACAAGATTTATCTATAAGATTGAAGACACCGAATGGGTATCCCTCATTGTGGTGGAGCCCAATAACAATGCAAGTTTACGTGTGTGTATTAATTTTAAGAAAAATCGTGCAGCCATCATCAGGGATAGTTATTTGGTTCTAATCACTAATCATCTCTTACATAGTTATAGCCCCTAAAGATCAAAATTAGAAGTTTTTTTCCTTTGAATGGGGAATCTATGCCTTCCATGTGATACCATTTATGCTCACCAATGCCATATCTACCTTTGAATGGCTCATGTGGTATATCTTTTAGGAGCTCTTGCATAAAATCCTATAAGTCTATGTAGATGACTTGTGTGCACATTCTCAAATAAGACAAAATCATATTCAAGAACGCAGATAAATATTTGATAAATGAAAATAATATCACATGTGCTTAAATATGGAAAAACATGTATTTATGGTGCAACAAGGAAAAATCTTAGGTCACATTGTGTCGAAAAATGGAATATGAATAGATGAAGATAAAATAAAAGCTATTGCCGAGCTACCATGACCTAGAAAAGTGAAGGAAGTACAAGCTTTCTTGGTCCATCGTGTTTACTATATGATTCATACATATGAATGAAATAATAGCTAAACCCATGTACAACGTTCTAACCAAGTTTGAGTGGAATCAGGAGTGTGAAAAATCATTTGCAAAACCTAAACAACATTTGTGCTCAACCCCAATCTTGACGATTCCTAACTTGAATAAGCCTTTCCATGTCCATGTCGATGCCTCCAATTTTTCTATTGGATGCATGCTAGCGAATCTCATTGACATAGGGAACATGGAAAGTAGACAATTCAATGTTGCCAAAAGAAATTGCACCACTACCAAGCATGAAGGATTAGGTATGGCTTATGTAGTAAAGAAATTCTGGTATTATCTATTGGCCAATAAGCTCTAATTCTTTACAAACCATCAAGCTCTACTTCACTTGGTGGATAAACCTACCATAAGATTAGTAAGATATTTTCTCTTACTAATGGAATATGGTTTTGAATTAGTGGTGAGTAAAGAGAAAATCCATTTATGAGCCGATCACCTCTCACGACTCACTTCAAGAAAACACTACCCTAAATCGAGAACCCTATAAGCATTCAAATGCTTAAGTGTATATTGTTCAATGAAGGAATTCGATGTGCATAAAGTGATTAAGGATTGTTTGACTTGTATTAGAAAATCCCTAGTTGAATATGCAACTTTATATCTAGTTTTAGTAATACTTGATTGTAAGGGCCCTCTCTCTCTCTCTCTATATATATATATATATACATATATATACATATATATATATATATATATATATATATTCTCTCACTCTCTCTCTTCCTCACTCTCTCTATCTCTCTACAAAGTCTTCTCTATGAATCTCTCTCTCTATCTTTCTCTCTCTCCATGTCTCTCTCTCTATTTCTTTCCCTCTCTCTCTCTCTCAGATCCATTGTCTCTGTGCTCTAAGAACCTCCATTGCCTCTCGCATCGATTGTCTCCATGCTCTAGGAACCTCCATTGCCTTTGTGAAAGAAATTCTATCGATCTATGCTTCCTTGTGTCTCAATCTCTCTCTCTCTGTCCTTCTTTCTCTCTTTCTCTCTCTGTCTCTCTTTCTCTCTCTCTCCCTCTCTCTCTCTGTATCTCTTTCTCTCTCTCCCTCTCTCTCTCTCTCTGTCTCTCTCTCTCTCTCTCCCTCCCTCCCTCCCTCCCTCCCTCTCCTCTCTCTCTCTCTCTCTCTCTCTCTCTCTCTCTCTCTCTCTCTCTCTCTCTCTCTCTCTCTCTCTCTCTCTCTCTCTCTCTCTCTCTCTCTCTCTCTCTCTCTCTCTCTCTCTCTCTCTCTCTCTCTCTCTCTCTCTCTCTCTCTCTCTCTCTCTCTCTCTCTCTCTCTCTCTCTCTCTCTCTCTCTCTCTCTCTCTCTCTCTCTCTCTCTCTCTCTCTCTCTCTCTCTCTCTCTCTCTCCCCCCCCCCCTCACATGACTTCGTACTTTAAAAAATCATTAAAAGACTGACTCATTTTAACACACACACACACACACACACACACATATATATATATATATATATATATATATATATATATATATATATATATATATATATATATATATATATATATATATATATATATATACATATACATACATATGTACATATATATATATGTACATATACATACATACATATATATATATATATATATATATATATATATATATATATATATATATATATATATATATATATTGAATCTCAAACTCACACACACATTTTCTCATGCACACACACAGTTAGACACAAACATGTTCATGTTTTCACATGTTCACTTACAATTAGATGCATCCATGCAGGCAGAGAGGTCCACACTCTCACACGTAAACACACTCTATTACACACAACTATACATATCTATTAGTTTTGCACAAACGTAAAGTTTTACTTCTATCTTATTTTAGATTTTTTTGTTTCATTTATATTTATATTCTCTTTGATTTTTTATTTGAATTATTCCAAGTTTAGATAATAATTTGAATACATTACATATTTATACACATAGCACATTGAGCACATTCTCTCACATGCATCCCCACAAACACATATATATACTTAAATTCACACATACACATATACTCTTAAGCACATAAACACATAATTTCACACACATACACACATTTACATCAACATATGCATAAGCCAACAAACACCCAAAGCTCTTTATACATGAATGAGCGCACATACACCAAGAAACTTACATCAACTCTCACATACATACATAAAAACTCTTACCATATAGATATGCATACACATACACACACAAATCACTTAGGCACTTAGGGTAATCACGTACACATACACATGTATACACACATACATATACAAATATACATAAAGCACATAGGCTTATACACGCACACATATAAATTCCAATTATTCATGCATGTGCACACACATACAAAGGACATACATGCATGCACATACATAGAAGCACTCATCAACTCTTCATGCACAATGTTTTAGTGAATTGTTCCATTTTGGTTTTCTCTTTCTTGTAGGTACAAAAGACTCAAATATCGTGAAAAACTATTATTCATGCATGTGCACACACATACAAAGAACATACATGCATGCACATACATAGAAGCACTCATCAACTCTTCATGCACAATGTTTTACTGAATTGTTCCATTTTGGTTTTCTCTTTCTTATAGGTACAAAAGACTCAAAAGACTCATATCTCACATTAGAGAGTATGATTGAGAAAATAAATGTTTATGTTCCCATATCACTAGTCTACAAAGGGAATCCTTGCTAACAACGAAATACTATTTTCCATGCTAGAACAAAGCATATCAAGGTACATTATCAGTTCATCAAGGGAAAGGTATTACCATGTGATATTGATCTTGTTTATGTGAGGACAAATGGGTAGATTGTTGATGATTTAACTAAAGCACTTCGAGAAGAGAAGGTGAAGAATTTTTGAAAGATGATTAGATTATAGGATATGTCATTGCATTTATTTTTCCTTGTATTTTTTGTTGTGTGATATTGTTTCATGCATCTTGTGTTGGTTTCCTGATTGTAGTGCTATGCAACTACCTCACTAGTTTGATTTTACAAGTTATGCGATTATCTTCAAAGATTTGAAGGTCCTCAAGTTTGTCCCCCTCCGCATGTGCTATCTACGTGTGCAAAGGATGTCAGGGTGTGCACGAATACCACCGGGTGGATCCATTCCGGTTTTACAATGGTCTTACCATGTAACTACACATGGGGTATTTCTTAATCTGCTTTAGGTATTTAGATGTGATAACGATGATGTGGAAGGTTTTCGTTTATATCCCGATGGTCTATGCATATGGCAAACAACATTTCATTACGTGAAAAATAAAGTGGTAATATAAAGAAGAGATAAAAACCAAAATAGATACAACAAAGTAACTTTATTTAATTCTAAGTGTAAGATTACAAGACATCCTTCAAGTTTGATTTTGAAAAGGTAATAACATTCATGTGCAATGAAACTAATATATCAAGCCCTATACAACTTATGAAAATATAAAAGTTTTAAGTTCTAAAGCTACAAGTCTTAATTTTCATGTGCTAAAAACGTCAAGAAAGAAGGTTTTGATAGATTGTAGCTTTGATTTTCTACACACTCTCTCCACCTTCCAATTCGTAATGCTTGTCAATGTCAGTGCTCTTTAGTGTTTTAAAAAAAGACATTAAAGAAAAAAACACATAAGTATTTTTATGAAAAGTTAAAACTCTCTTTCATTAATTACTTCTTATCATACATATATATGTACATACATTGTTTCTTATGCACATGTATACTTACATATTTACTAATATGAATACATGCATGCATACATATTAACATGTCTTTACATTGGTGCTCACAAATTGATAAATTGAGTTCTCTCTCTCTCTCTCTCTCTCTCTCTCTCTCTCTCTCTCTCTCTCTCTCTCTCTCTCTCTCTCTCTCTCTCTCTCTCTCTCTCTCTCTCTCTCTCTCTCTCTCTCTCTCTCTCTCTCTCTCTCTCTCTCTCTCTCTCTCTCTCTCTCTCTCTCTCTCTCTCTCTCTCTCTCTCTCTCTCTCTCTCTCTCTCTCTCTCTCTAGTACCATTCTCTTAGCGTGCTTTGCCTCTCTTTACTCTACTTGTGGATTCAATTCCGCTACATTAATCCTCTTGATCATTATTTTCTAACATGGTATCAGAGTGTTGCATAAGTGTGTCTTCATCTATTGTTGGGAATCAAGGTGGGTCATCAACAGGAACATGTGGAACACAACCAAGAGCACTAATGATGCCGATCATGCAAACATTACAGATACAACAACCAGCCTTCATAGAAGGTAAACTTAATGGTACTAATTAAACTTTGTGGAAGTTTAAGATCACTTCTATTCTGGACTCTTATTAGCTTGTCGAGGCCATACTTGGGACTGATAGTTAGACCCAAGAAACACCTGACTCAAATGATCTTGGATTAATGATTCCTCCCAATGCCGGTCTTTTACATGCTTGGAAGCGTAGGAATGTGGATGCATTCTGTACTCCTATCACAAGTACTCCTAATAGTGTTCTGACTCTTGTTTAGCACACCACAAAGGTGTGTGAGGCATCGAACTTATTGAGAAATGAATATTAAAATTGGAAATGGAAATGGATTCAAAACTTGGAGAATCACCTAGCAGCAGAGAGGTTTGTTGAAGGGGAGATGTTGAAGTGTTCATCAGTCACATAAAGAATCTATGAGATCAAATAGTGGAGTAGGTGTACCAAAGTCAGGTGAGGAGCTAGCTCGGTGTTGTCTTTGAATTTGTCCATTGAAGTTTGACGATCTAGTAATTGCCCTTTATACCCAGATCAAACTGCAACCACTAACCTTTGAAGAATTTAGTGCCTTACTCATGGAGGAGGAGCTATGTCTCAATGCAAGGAATAATAGCAGTAAAGGAGAAGCTACATTCATGGTAAATGCCAAAGGTACCAAAACCGATTCTTTGAAAGATGGGGACAAAAATAAGAAGGAAAAGAAGAAGTCCAAGAGAGAGTGTTTCCAATACAGGAAGAAAGGTCACAAAATCCAAGATTGTCACATTAAGAGGGTAGAGGAGAAGAGTGCTCTTGGAAACGTGGCAAGGCACTGTCAAAACTAAGCTTGAGTTATATTTTACGGTAGAGGAAATGTGTTCATGAGCTGAAAATTCAGGTACACATGACACATGGGTTTTGGACATTGGTGCCTCTCATCACATAACAAGCAGAAAAGACCTTTATAGTTTTGTAAAGCCTCTAGAGGAACCCATCATAGTAAAGGTAGCTAACAATGGAAGATGTCTTGCTAAGGGCAAAGGTACGGTGTCTTTCATTAACTGTAATGGGGACATTAGAAAGCTTTCGGACATGTTGTATGTTCCATTAATCAAACGAAATTTAAATTCAATAGCTTTTATAAGTGATCAAGGTCATAAGGTTTCTTTTAGCAAGACAAGAGCTGACATTCTGGACCAAAACAATAATGTTGTCAGAACCAGAATAAGGAGGAACAACTTGTATGAGTTGTGTGATCTTACAACCGCAATAACTATGGGCACAAGTAAGCTCTGGCATGAGAGATTTGACCACATAGGGTACTCCGTATTGAAAGAGATGCACCGGAAAGATATGGTTGCTCACCATCCTCCAGTTGCAGAGATGAAAGAACCATGTGAAGCTTGCATGATGGGCAAGCAGTAGAGGAAGGCATTTCCACGAGTAAATAAGAATAGAGCAAGCGGTGGTCTTGAGTTGGTGCATGTTGACTTGTGTGGAAAAATGCCTACACATGCCTTAGGAGGATCTTCCTACTTTATGTTACTCGTGGATGAGTATAGACAGAAGATGTGGGTGTACTTTCTTTGTGATAAGGCTCAAGCTTTTTGTAAGTTTAAAGAATGGCTTCAGCTTGTTGAATTGAAATAGGGAAAAAGATGAAGAAGTTCGGGATGGATGGTGGCGGTGGGTTCATGTCAATAGAATTTGATGATCTTTGTTAAGGGTAAAGGAATCAAGCATGAACTCACAAGAGTGCATAGCCCTCAATAGAATGGTGTTGCGGAATGCAGGAATCCAACCATCATGGAAATAGCACGGTGCATGTTGAAGGGAAAAGAAGCACCTAATCATTTTTTAGCAGAGGCTGTAAACACAATGTTTTACATCCTAAATCATATTTACACTAAGGCACTTGATGGAAAGACTCCACAAGCAGTCTAGACTAGTAGAAAGCCTTTTGTTTCCCATTTCAAAGTGCTTGTAAGTGAGTGTTATGTACACATTCTGGGCAAAGAGAGAAACAAGCTTCAAGAAAAAAGCACCAAATGTATCTTCTTAGGATAGAGTGAAGAGAAGAAATCTTCCAAGCTTTATGACTTGGAGGCAAAGAAGATCATAGTGAGTCACGATGTGGTGTTCACGGAGGAGCAGCCACATGTAGTGGAAGAAGAAAAGAAAGCTTCCACTCTATCAACAAACAAAGAAGTAATCCACTATGAACCTCATCCAAGAGCTAGCCCTTTTATGGAAGAGAAGGAAGCATCATCCTCAGATGATAAGACTATAAGTCACCAAGCTACACTCACTCAAGTGGAAAAGCCATTGCCACGGTGACTGAGGCAACTCCATGATTCCAGAATTCCCATCCCACAATCAATTGAATAGATTGTGAATGGTCCAAGGCGGTCACAAAAAAAATAGAGGAACAGAGACGAGTAGAGGTCCGTATTGTAAACTCAACATTGATGGCTGAGATTATCAGCAAACAAGCAAAGCAGCTGGCAAAGTGTGAAAGAAGCACTCCAAAATCCAGACTCGAGAATTTCTATGCGAATAGAATACATCAATATCATGAAGAATGGAACTTGGGAGCTAGTCGAGCAACCTCCAAAGTATAAGATCATTAGCACCAAGTGGATTTTGAAGCTAAAATACAAGGCTCATGGTACTTTGGAGAAGCCAAAATCTAGAATTGTTGCACAGGGATATTCCCAAGTGGAAGGCATTAACTTTGGTGAATCGCTTGCCTCGACAGCAAGGATGGATAATTTTTCGCTAGTACTAGTTGTCGCTACACATAAATGATGTGTAGTACACATTAAGAAAGAATGAGAGATAGTCTTCAAATTGAGAAATTGAATAAAGAAAACTATCTATCTTGGTCCATGAGGATGGAAGCTCATCTTATGAGTAAAGATCTGATGGGATACATCACAAGAGAAGAAGAAAATCCAGAATTCAAAGATACTAGCGTTCCAACTAGGGAGCAGCTTGCAAATTGAATGTATGGATGAAGAAAGATGCTCAAGCAAGGGGCATTATCTATATGGCAATGAATGATTACTTGCTTCCTCACATCAAAGGACTTGAAAGTGCAAATGATATATGGAATGCTTTGGAGGAGCATTTCTAGAATACAACCAAGTCAAGGAAGGCATCACGATGGGCTGAATTTACCACATTCAAGAAGAAGGCCTCACAATCAATATCTGATTATGTGACAAAGATGAAAAAAATTGCTGATTCATTAGGTGTAGCTGATGAAGACATTGAAGAAAATAAATTGGTAAGACAAATTCTTACAGGTTTAAGAGAAGGTGAGAAGTGAAATCCTTTCATATTATCAAGAGAACTTTCATTGGATCATTTTACTCATGATTTGAATCAATTACTAGGTCATATGCTAACCTTTAAGCATGATATCAAAGGGGATATTGATAAGAGTGTAGGTCAAGAAATGTGTTCTAAGGATAAGAAGAAGGCTAGCAAAGGAAAGCAACAATCAGTTGAAGATGAAGGCACTCCAAGTCAAGCAAACTTCCTAAGACGTAGAGGAAGTGGAAGAAGTAAAGGAAGAGGCAGAAACAACAAGGATAATCTCAAAGCTTGTTGGATATGTGGTAAGACCAATCATCTAGCTCATGAATGTTGGCATAATAATCAAAGCACTAGTAATTTTAATTAGAACTTCAATCAAAGAGGCAAAGGTGGAAGAAATCAGAGAGGAAGTTTTATAGGTAGAGGTGGTAGAAATTTCTTTGGACGAAATAGTGGCAAAATCTTCCAAAACCAATCCTACAGTAACACCTACTACAACTATGCATCACATCAGAAAGAAGACTTGACTCTAATCATGAATGCAACATGTGAAGTTCCAAAAGAAGACCAAAAGGTATTCTACATTGACTTAGGGTGTAGTAGTCACCTGAGTGGGAACATTGCTTTGATGACTGATTTGGAAAATAAAGTAATCAATCATGCAATTCAAACAGGTGACAATACAACACACAAGGTAAAGTCTATTGGATGAATGAAGGCTCAAGATAGAAGTACTCTTTTGACTAAGGTTCTTTATGTTCCTATAATTCCAAAGAATTTGATCACTGTAGGACAAATTGTAGAGAAAGGATATGAAGTAAGATTCACTAATGATGGCATTTATGTTGAAGACCCTGGCCAAGGGTATAAGCAAATTGTTATAGCGAAGAAAAAAGGAAGGCTCTTCACATTGAAGGTGAAAGGTAATGTTGGACATGCCTTGTTCACATATGGAGAGCAAAAGATATCTAAGTTGGATCTTTGGCACAAGAGGCTTGGACACTTCAATGAAAGAGGTATTAAAGAGATGATTAATAATAGCTCAATTCTTCCATTACCTAATCTTGTAGGACAACACATGACATACAGATGTGAAGCATGTCAATTAGGTAAGGCTCACAAGCAATCATACAATATGCAAGGTTTCATGTATTTAGAAAAACTTGAATTGGTGCATACATATGTATGGGGTCCCTCAAAGGACTTTAGTATAAATGGTTCTAGATATTATGTGATTTACGTTGATGATGTTACCAGGTGGATCACTATTTATGTGATCAAAGATAAATCAAAAGTGTTTAGTACATTTAAACATTATCATGTTTATGCAGAGAGGGTTATAGGACAAAAATTGAAGAGATTAAGGTCAGATGGAGGGGGAGCGTATTTCTCAAATGAATTCAGTGATTATTTATGGAATGCAAGTATAAAAGGAGAAGTTACTTATAGATACTCTCCCCAACTAAATGGTGAAGTAAAAAGGAGAAATATAACTCTTGTTGAGTTTGCAAGGTCTATGATGAAAGAGAAGAACTACCCTAATTATTTGTGGGCTGAGGCTATAAATACAACCACATAATTGGTTAATAGGATGCCATGTAAAGCCTTGCAGGGTATGACACCATATAAAGCTTGGTGGGGTAAGAGACCTACATTAGATCATTGCAAAGTATTTGGTTGCTTAGCCTATGCTTATGTTCCCTATCAATTAAGACATAAGTTAGAACCTAAAGTTGAAAAGTATTTGTTCATTGGTTATGATGATAAACAAATGGGATAGAGGTTGTGGAGTCCATCTACAAAGCAATTCCTTGTATCAAAGGATGTCACATTTGATGAGCAAGGTACTTCATATTCAGGTACAAATAATACTTATGCAGGTCTTGAAGAAACATTGAATCACAAGAAAGGTAAATCAAAGGTTCAAATTTCTGAGGAAGAATAGAATGATGAAATGCTAGTTGAAAATGAAGAATTGCCAAGGTTTGATCCAAAATGTGATGAACCAAAAACTTCAAGCTGTGGAGAACTCAGAAGGTCATCAATCAACAAAAGAAAAACTATAAGGTATAGCTATGACACTTTTTTCTTCACAACTAAAGATTATGCTTATATAGTGAAAGCAAATGAAGACCCATCCACATATGATGAAGCCAAAGGAAAGGAGAATTGGGAAAAAGCTATGAAGGAAGAGTATGATGCACTAATTGAGAATGAGACCTTGGAATTGGTACACAAACCAAGTAATCAGAAGGCAATTGGATGTAAATGGGTCTACAAAACAAAAAAATTTGCAGATGGAAGTGTGTCTAGGTACAAAGCTAGACTTGTTGTGAAAGGATATGCACAAATGTATGGTGTGGACTATGAAGAAACATATATGCCTATTGCACAGATGATAACCATAAGGACTCTCATAGCTATTGCTGCTTGCAAAGGTTGGAAATTGTCTCAATTAGATGAAGAATGCATTTTTAAATGTTTATATTTCATATGAAGTCTACATGGAACAACCAAATGGTTTCAAAGATCAACATAATTTAGATTATGTGTGTAAGATCAAGAGAGCTTTGTATGGCTTGAAACAAGCCCCAAGGGCATGGAATTACATGCTTGTGAAGTTCTTGAAGGAACTTGGTTTTCAAGCATCAAAGGCAGATAGTAGCTTGTTAGCCAAAGCAAGTGAAGATGGTTTTATTTATGTTGATGACATAATACTCATAGGTAGAGACAACAAAGGCATACAAATGCTTAAGAAGCAGATGGAGAAAGAATTCAAGATCAGTGACTTGGGAGATTTATCATACTTCTTGGGAATGGAGATTCTATATACTCAACATGAAGTATATGTGACTCAAGAAAGGTATTTGAAAAATTTACTAGTCAAGTTTAATATGGAAGATTCTAGGATAGCATCAACCCCAATGGATGTGAACCACAAATTGAGTAGATATGGAGGAGAAGAATTCAATGATGTGAAGCTGATTTATGCTACATTGCAAAGGCCTAATTTATCATATGCAATTGGAGTTTTATCTCAATTCATGCATTGTCCAAAGAAGGAACATTGGATTACAGGTCAAAGGGTGCTAAGATACATTAAAGGTACACTTAAAGAAGGTTTATACTATAGTTTTACATTAGACACAAGAATCAAGATATATAGTGATGCAGATTCGGTAGGTAACTTTGATGATAGAAGATCAACACATGGGTATTTGTGTTATGTGGGAGATAAATTGGTTTCTTGGTGTTCTAAGAAGCAACACACAATTGCTTTATCATCTATAGAGGTAGAGTATAAAGGTATGGTGGAGGGTGCAAAGGAGATCATATGGTTGAGAACTCTCATGAAGAGTTTTGACATTAATCAGAGTGTTCTTATCATTTATGGAGACAATATGAGTTCTTTGTATTTGGAAGCTAACCCTGTGTTTCATGCAAGAAACAAACATATTGAGATTCAGTATCAGTTCTTGAGAGAAAAGGTAATTCAAAAAGAGATAGGGATCATGTATACTCCCAGAAAAGATCAAGTTGTAGATATGTTAACAAAGAGCTTGGATGGACCTAAGTTAGAAAGGTTTAAAGAAATGGCGGGTATAAAGAAGATCTAGGTAATCACAATTAATGATTGAGGGGGAGCTATTGGAGCAAGACAATCATAAATTGATGATTACAAAGAGGATTGAAGAATGAAGAATGAAAAATATGTCATGTCATATATCGAGAGGTCAAAGAAAAGATCAAGTTGAACCTTGTACCAAGCTTTAAGCATTAAGAAGCTTTCCTAGAGAGTGTTGATGATGATATTGAGATACCATATGTTGTGCTTCCAAAGAGGAATCAATCACATGGTGGGCCATACGAGGAACAACAAAGGGTGCTTCAATGCCTTTTGGCAAGTATTGAGATTCACAAGAGAAAGGTGGATCAATGCTTCCACAAATTGACTAGAGGTGAGGAAGAACATGATAGGCCTATTGATATGAAGAAGAAAGCGGTAGATGAGATTGTACAGCTTGAAAGGGAAATAGATTGATTGTGGGGTTCAAGCTGAGGATTTAGATGGAGTTAACACATCAAATAGATTCAATGGGATTCGATAAGATTTGACATGTTTACTCCATGTAAATCCCAAGCTTACACCCGTGATGAATCTATTTACCCTTCAGACTATACAATCTCATCTCCCTATTTCTTCTTCATAACAATAGGCCTATCATGTTCTTCCTAAAATCTAGTCAATTTCTAGAAACATTGATCCACCCTTCTCTTGTGAATCTCAATGTTTCCCAAAAGGCACTGATGCACCCTTTGTTGTTCCTTGTATGACCCACCATATGATCTATTCCTCCTAGGAAGCACAACGTATGCTTCAAGATCGGTACAAGGTTCGACTTCATGTTTGCTTTGAGCTCTTGATATATGAGATGATATATTTCAAAGATCCATAGACCTTCTTCACGAAGTTGTATTGTATTGATACAACAAGAACCTTTTCTTAGCTGATATGCATTATCCTTGATGCCATTGATCTTGATGAGATGTTTGCATCAAGACCATAGCATTAAGAGGGACTTGTTGAGAGTAAAGATATCAACTTGTAGACATAATAGCATCAAGAGGGACTTTTTATAGACATTTTTTTTTATAGATATCGACTTATGCACCTACTCCTTGGATATGTATGAAAAAAGAGATGTAAACAAGTAAAAAACACTTTTACTTTTTATGATATATTTTTTTATTTTTCAAGCACATCATAATGAATTTCTATTTTTTATATTTTGATACATTATTTTGAAAGTTGATTGGTTTTGAGCTCAGTATAAAGTTAGTAATTCCACATTAATAAAGGATGGTTAATGATCGTAAACTTGAATAATTTGAATGGATGGTTAACGATCGTAAACTTGAATAATTTGAATGAGTATCAGACAATAGGTTCTTCTTGATTCAACTAGAACATGGGTGAATCCCACCACAGAGATAAAAACATGTTCTTTTAAGTTAGAACATGAAGCTCGGGGGTATGCCTAAAATTTTATATATAGCTTTATTTTTTAGGAAGACATTTCTCTCATATGTGTGTCTATATATGTGTGTGTATTCATGTGTGTTCTACGTATATATGTGTTAGTATGCATATATGTACGTATGTGTATGCATGTGTGTGATATATGTATGCATGTGTTACTATGCACACATTTTTGTATGCATGATATATACTTACACATACATACATACACTTACACATACATACATATACACACATAAACATAACCATATATATACATACACACACATACGTACTAAATACTTACACACATACATGTCAAACAAATACACATGTGCCTAGACACATGCATATGCACACATACATAACACACAAACATACATATCCACATATATCCATACATACGTACACTTACACATACTACATGTATACAAACATGTACATAATAAATACATTTACATTTATAAACATGCATACATATATACACACATACACATATCTATACATATAGATACACACATGCACATAACAAATACATGCACACATACACATACACACATATACACCCACATATATATACATACATACAACTCACATATATATACATGCATACAGATATCATACATTTATAGTTCTGTATGTGTATTTATATGTCAGAATGTGTAGTTGTGTATATGTAAATATGTGTGTATGTGTGATTGTGCACATGTGAATGTGCACAATCAGACTATTAATATCTAGTACCTTTATTTGCTACATAAGTAGAGGTCAATGTCATCAAGGTAATGCATCAAGAAACAAAGCTATATTTCCTTCATGCCAACATCTCATCAAGATCAATGGCATGGAGGACAATGCATATCAGCTAATAGAAGGTTCTTATTGTATCAATATAATACAATTTCTTGAAGAAGGTCTATGGATCTCTAAAATATTTCATCTCGTATATCGAGAGCTAAAAGAAAAGATCAAGTTGAACCTTGTACCAAGCTTTAAGCATCAAGAAGCTTTCTTGGGGAGTATTGATGATGATATTGAGATACCATATGTTGTGCTTCCTAAGAGGACTCGATCACATGATGGGTCATACAAGGAACAACAAAGGGTGCATCAATGCCTTTTGGAAAGCATTGAGATTCACAAGAGAAAGGTGGATCAATGCTTCCAGAAATAGACTAGAGGTGAGGAAGAACATGATAGGCCTATTGATAGGAAGAAGAAAGAGTTATATGAGATTGCTTGAAGGGGAAATAGAGTCATTGTGGGTGCAAGCTGAGGATTTAGATGGAGTTAACACGTCAAATAGATTCAATGAGATTCGACAAGATTTGATGTGTTAGGTCCATGTAAATCCAAAGCTTACACCCATGATGAATCTATTTACACTTCAGGTTGTACAATCTCATCTACCTCTTTCTTCTTCATATCAATAGGCCTATCATGTTCTTCATCACCTCGGGTCTTGTTGAGAGGAAAGAAATTGACTTATTGACATAATCGCATCAAGCGGGACTTGTTATGGCCAATTTTTGAGAGAAATTGACTTATGCACCTACTCCTTGGATGCGTACAACAAAAGAGATACAAACAAGAAAAAAACAATTTTATTCTTATGATGTATTTTATTATTTTTTCAAGCACATCATAATGAATTTCTGTTTTTTTATATTCTGATAGGTTATTTTGAAGGTTGATTCATTTTGAGCTCACTATAAAGGTAGTAATTCCACATTAATAAGGGATGGTTAACAATCATAAACTTGAATCATTTGAATGGGTATCAGACAAAAGGTTCTCTATGATTCAACTAGAACATGGTTGAATCCCACCATAGAGATGAAAACATGTTCTTTTAAGTAAGAACATGAAGTTCAAGGGTATGCCTAAAATTTTATATAAAGGTTTATTTTCGAGGAAGAAATTTCTCTCATGTATGTATGCATATGTATGTACATATATGTGTGTGTATTCATGTGTGTTATATGTATACATGTGTTTGTATGCACATATGTGTGTTTCATGTGTATGTATGTGTATGCATGTGTGTGATATATGTATGCATGTCTTAGTATGTACATGTTTATGTATGCATGTGCATTTGTGTGATATATGCAAGTGTGGTTATAATTTTGTATGCATGTATATGTATAACTGTGTGAAGGTAGGCATGTATGTGTGATGTGTATGTATCTACATGTGTGTTTTAAATATGTGTATGTGTATATACATGATCTGTATATATCATTAAATGTATTATGGTCCTCATAGATTCAAGTAGCTATATATAGAGCCATAAGGTGGGGAAAAGACTATTGAAGATAAATTTACAAGCTCATTTTCACGTGAGCTATGCTTGGATAAATTTACCAAATATAAATATAAAGGAAAAGAAGAGAAAAGAAATAAAAGGAAGAAAATGTCTAGTCAAATTTCATGATGAGTAAAAGATACAATATCTGCCTCGTAGTAAGTGGCATGTAGTGGGTAATCAAATGAAACTAGTGAGTTAACAAGGAGGCACAAACTTCTTCACATTCTCATTGGTTATAAACGTGGAGTGGGATCACGTCCTAAACAAGGAGAGAAAGAGGCAAGAGCCCCCAATCGTCAGATCTAGTCATTTTTTCATTTTGTCTTCCCATAGACTCCTTCCAGTCACACGTCATTTTGTACATAGGTGTATTGTGAAGCTCATATCTCAGTGTATACGTAACCATTGCTTGTGTTTAAACACTCATTGGAAAGCTTATATGCATTTTATCTCAAATATCTCCTTCAAAACATATATATTATGTGAGATATCAATCAAAGAGTGAAATCTAGTTTTTCAGCCTACTTCTGTAGATAGGTAGTCTATTTTTTTCAGTTACATTTCCCAATCAAAACATATCCGAATTTCTTGATTTTAGGTTTTTAAGAAAGCTCTTTGCATGTACTTTCTCTGTCCTATATATTTTATTCAAAGGATTTATATAATGTGAGATATCTATCAGAGAGTGAAGTCTAGTGTTTTAATTTAATTGTGTGTGTAGGTGGTTTATTTTGGTCAATTCAGTTTCCTTACCAAACTCATCCAAATTACTTGATTTTTACCTTTTCAAAAAGCTATTTGTGTGTACTTTTTCTATATCAAATATCTTCCTCAAAGGATATATATTCAAGGAGTTATCAGTCCGAGAGCAAAGTTCATATCTTCAACATACTTGTGTGGATAGGTAGTTCATCTTCCTCAGTTTCATTTCCTAATCAAAACTTGTCCAAATTAATTTATTTGTAGCTTGGTAAAGTGTCTCTTTGTCTACTTTGATTGGCTAAAGGCATAGGTCCATTTGAGTTTTTTATTGAGAGCAGCAAGCTATCTAAGGTGTAGCTGTTTGTCCAAGTGTTGGGGATACAAGGGTTCACTACACGTTTTGTTGTGCATAGGAGAACTCATTTTCCATAGTTGGTATTAGAGCATACTTGGTTTTGAAGCTTCATCAACAGATTTGGAGTTAAAGCAAAGCAAAAGAAGATCTATAGAATAAGGGGGTGCTTCATAAATGCAAGAGCAAAGGACAATAAACTATTTGAGGTACTCTTAAAGTTTTTGATAGTCTTCAATGGCTGACTTGGGTCAACAAGTAGAGAAATTCGATAAGGATAAGTATCTTGTATGGAAGTTTAGAATGACCAACTACCTAACTAGCAAAGGCTTATGGGGTATTGTGAGTGCCGATGATGCTCAACCTCAAATCAATCAAGCTACGGCCACCGAAGTCCAAAGGATGCAAGCAAAAGAATGGGAAGAGAGGAATAGGAGAGTCATGTTCCTCATTTCAAAAGTCATTACTAATGCCATGGTAGGGCATATTCAACATCTAGAGAAAGCTAAGGGTGCTTGGGAAGCTCTTGAAAGGATGTATTCAACAAATACCAAAGCTAGGAAACTTGAACTCAAGAATGAGTTGAACATAATCAAGAAATGTTTGAGTCAATCCATAGCTGAATATATAGTTTGAACATTAAGGAGCTAAGTGATGTGTTAGCTTCTATTGGCACAATAGTTGAAGACGAAGATCTTGTGTGTTATAGAAGATGAAAGATGGAAGCCTTTTATAACTTCCATTAACTTGAAAAATGCATATCTAGGTTTTGAACAACTAATCCCTCATCTTTTCACAAAAGAGCTTAGCTTTGGTGTCCCCAAAGGAAAGGACAACCACAACCAAATGTTATATGCAGGTCGAGGTAAAGGAAGAGGAAAGGGAAGAGGTCACAACAACTCGAACTACAATCAAAACAATTCCAAGGACAACGAGGATGCATCAAATGCCAACACATAAGGAAGAGGTCAAGGTAGAAGTAGAGGAAGAGGCCGAGGCTCCTACAAGTCTCATAAAGTTATAACATGCTATCATTTTGGTAAAGTAGGACACTATGCTAGTGATTATTGGTTGAAGAATGGAAGACCAAATGGAGGCAATCAAGGAGTCAAAGCAACTATGCAAGTACCTCAAGTGAAGGAAGCAAGGACACACTACTTACAATGAGACATGAGTATAGAAGCTCTTGTGAAGATGACAAAAATTGGTACATTGATTCAGGTTGTAGTAACCATATGTCATGCCAAGGAAGTTTGTTCACTAATCTACAGGTACCAAGTGGAAAAGGATGTGTTGAAAACAAGTGATGATACTCAACGCATGATTGAACATATTGGAGATATAAGGCTTGGATATACAAGCAGAGCAAAGGTACTATCTAATGCTCTTCATGTTCCTACAATTTCAAAGAACTTGATTTCAGTAGGACAAATGGTAGAGAAAGGTTATCATGTCATATTCAATGAGAATGGGTGCTTCATAAAGAATCCAAAGGAAGGCTTCAAGGTCATTGCTCAAGGTAGAAGAGAAGGAAGGATGTTCACTTTGGACGTCCAACATCCACATGGAAAAGTCATGTACATTCAATGTGGGAACAAGAAGATTTTAGAGCTGGACTTGTGGCACAAAAGAATAGGACACATCAACATTCCAGAGCTGAAGGACATGAGCAAATATGAAGTTGTAAGAGGCCTTCCAAAATTTAATAGCATTGGACTACCTAAGTTATGTGAAGCTTGTCAACTAGGAAAGCAAATGAGGCAGCCATTCAAGAGGAGCAATCATGTGGCCCCAAATGTCTTGGACTTGATACATACAGATGTATGGGGACCAATCCAAGAGGCATCAATGGCTGGTAATAGATTTGTTGTCACCTTCATTGATGATCACTCAAGAAAGGTATGGTTGTTTTGTATGAAGCAAAAATTAGAGGTGTTTTCTATATTCAAAAGATTCAAAGTTGAATTTGAAAAAGAAACAAGAAGGTTTATCAAAACCTTAAGGTCAGATGGTGGAGGAGAATACTTCTTCAAAGAATTTTCAGACCACAAACAAAATGGAGTAGCTGAGAGGAAAAATAGGCAAATTGCTAAAATTGCAAGATGCATGCTCAATGAGATGAAGGTACCATTTTACTATTGGGCTAAAGCTACCACAACTACCATTTACCTGATGAATATGTGCACAACATTGGGAATACATCACTTGACTCCAGAGGAGGTATATTGTGGTAAGAAACTTGATCTTACACACCTCAAAGTGTTTGGATGTGTTTGGTTTGATCACATTCCACAATACGTTAGAACAAAGATGGAACCAAGGTCAGAAAAATGCATTTTCATCGACTACTCGATGGAGCAAAAAGGATACAAGTGTTACAACCCTAGAACAAAGGAAGTAAGAGTCTCATGAGATGTGGTATTTGATGAACTAAGACCATGGTATGAAGATAAAGGAAAGGAAAAGATTCTTGAAGAAGATTGTGATGATTATGCAGGAACAAATCAAAGAGAAGTTCAACAATCAAGCACAAAGGTTTTAGGTCCAGAGGCATCTTCATCAAATGAAGAATGTTCAACATGGAGGGGGATTCATTCTTTGTCTCCAAATTCAGCTCATAGTAGAGGCGAAGAAGCAAGTGCTACTCCAAAGAGTGAGATAGATGCAAGTGAAGAAGAATATGAGGAGGTAATCACCCCGAAGGTAAAGCTGAATAGGTTAAAGAAGCAACTTTCTATAGGCAATGAAAGAAGATCTTCAAGGACAAGGTATCCAACTCAAAGGCTAAGTTATGATAGTTTCATGGCAAAACATTTTGCATACATGATGCAAGTTATCAAAGACAAAGAGTCCGAGACATATGAAGAAGCTTGCACACAAAAGGAATGGAAGCAAGCTATGAAAGAGGAGATCAAAGCTCTCAAAGATAATCACACATGGGAGCTAGTTCCAAAGAAAGAAGGTATGAAGATTGTTCCAAACAAAAGGGTGTTTAAAGCAAACAGGAATGTTGATGTTTCACTAGCTAGATTAATTGCCAAAGGATTTAAACGAACAAAAGGCATAGATTATGATGAAGTTTTCAACCATGTTGCAAGGATGGGAACAATCAAAACATTAATAGCAATTGGTGCTTCAAGGAGATGGCCATTATATCAACACGACATCAAAAAAGCTTTTCTCAATGGAGAACTACAAGAAGAGGTATACATGAGTCAACTGATTGGATTTGAAGATGAAAACCATCTAGACTTTGTTTGCAGGTTGAAAAAGGCACTTTATGGCTTGAAGCAAGCCCCAAGAGCATGGAATCAGAGCTTGGTAGAATATCTAACTAAGTGTGGATACAACCCAAGTAGTGCAGATCATTCATTGTACATGAAGAAAGAAGAAAATAGAGGGATATATATTTTTGCATATACGTCGATGACCTCATCATAACAGGAAATGATTTTACAGGGACTAAAGATATCAAAAGGAAGCTTGGTAAGGAGTTTAAAATTTCACATCTTGGAGAGCTGAAATATTTTTTAGGAATTGAAGTTGTTTATGGAAAAAGTGGCATCTACTTGATGCAAAGGAAGTACTTGTTGGATGTTCTTTTCATATTTGGAATGAGTGAATGCAAAACACTCACTCAACCCATGGACTCAAATACAAAGATTTTCTCAAATGATGGAGAACTATTGGAATATGTAACGACATACAGAAGCATTGTGATACATAAAGCATACAATTAATCATGCTTTGTTTTACAAGTTTGATGAAGAGTTGCAAGTCAAAGGCTTTATCAATGCTGATTGGGAAGGTTCAAAGGAAGATAGAAGATCAACCTCAGCTTATGTGTTCATGATAGGAGGCAAACCTATCACAGGGAGCTCAAAGAAACAACCTACTGTTGCACTTTCATCCATGGAGGCTGAATATAGAGGATTAGTAGTTGCCACATGTGAAGAAATGTGGATTAAAAAGCTTTTGGATGATCTTGAAGTGCAAGTTGGAACCATCCCTATATACGATGATAACATGTCAAGTATTTACTTGGCAAGCAATCCTATATTTCATGCAAGGAGCAAGCACATAGAGGTCCACTACCATTATGTAAGGGAGAAGGTATTGAGCAGAGATGTGGAGATAAAGTTCATTAGAACCAAAGAGCAGGTTGCAGATATGTTTACAAAGTTTTTGCATGCTTCTAAACTCAAAGCTTTCAAGGATGTGATAAATTTGCAGGACATGGTTGAAGATAACTCCCAAATGAGCTTGAAGGGGAGTGTTGAATATAAATGTACAAACTCATTTTCACATGAGCTATGCTTGGATAAATTTACCAAATATAAAGATAAAGGAAACAAAGAGAAAAGAAAAAGAAAATAAGAAAAAAAAATTCCGTCAAAATTCATGATAAGTAAAAGATACAATATATGCCTTGTAGTAAGTGGCATGTGTGGGCAATCAAATGAAAGTGATGATGTAAGAAGGAGGCATAAAATTCTTCACATGCTCACTGGTTATAAAGTTGGAGTGGGAGCATATTCTAAACAAGGAGAGAAAGAGGCAAGAGCTCCCAATAGTCGAATCTGGTCATTTTGTCATTTTGTCTTCGCATAGACTCCTTCCAGCCACACATCATTTTGTACATAGCTCTCTTGTGAAGCTCATATCTCAGTGTATGTGTACCCGTTTCTTGCCTCTAAAAGTCATTAGAGAGCTTATCTTGTGCCTTTTCTCTATCTCAAATATCTCTTTCAAAGCTTATATATTTTGTGAGATTTTAGTCAAAGACTGAAGTCCAATTTTTTAGCATACTTGTGTAGATAGATAGTCTATTTGGGTCGGTTATATTTGCCAACCAAAATTCCTCCAAATTGCTTGGTTTTTAGCTTGTTGGAAATCTCTTTGCATGTACTTTCTTTGTCCCAAATATATCATTCAAAGGATTTATATTCTTTGAGATATCTATCAGAGAGTGAAGTCTAGTTTTTCGGTATACTAGTGTGCGCAAGTGTTCTATTTTGGTTAGTTGATTCTCCTCACAAAAACACATCCAAATTACTTGATTTGTAGCTTGTTGGAAAGCTATTTATGTGTACTTTCTCTATCTCAAATAGCTTCCTCAAAGAGTATATATTCAGGAAGTTACCAGTCGGAGAGTAAATTTCAATTCTTTAGCATACTTGTGTGGACAAGTAGTTCATCTTTGTTAGTTGCATATCCCAATCAAAACTTGTCCAAATTAAGTTATTTATAGCGTCTTAGAAGGCTCTATTTTTCTTAGTTGATTGATTAAAGGCACATGTCCATTTGAGTTTTGTATTGAGAGCAAGAAGCTATCTAAGGTGCAGCTGTTTGTCCAAGTGCTGGACATACAAGGGTTCACTACACGTTTTTTTTGTGCATAGGAGAACTCATTCTCCACAGAGACATCTCTCTAGTAAGTGGTGGCAGGACTAGATGCAATGTGTATATATACTTCAACCATACCATGAACGGATATGGGTAGGGAATGAAAAATGTGTGGTTGAAAATACTATATGTGTGTGTGTATATATACTTACACATACATACATACACTTACAGATACATACATACACACACATAAACATACCCATATATATACATACACACACATACATACTAAATACATGCACACATACATGTCAAACAAATACACATATGCTTAGACACATGCATACGCACACATACATAACACATACACATATATCCATACATATGTACACTTACACATACATACATACATACACGTACACATACTACATGTATAAAGACACATACATAATAAATACATACACATTTAAAAACATGCATACATATACACACACATACACATACCCATACATATAGATACACAAATATACATAATAAATACATGCACACATACACATACACATATACACCCACATATATATACATACATACACATGTCATACATTTATAGCTTTGTATGTGTATTTATATGTCAAAATGTGTATTTATGTATATGTAAATATGTGTGTATGTGTAAATGTGCACATGTGAAGGTGTGTGTATGTAAATAATCAGATTATTAATATCTAGTACCTTATAATCAGAGGTCAATGGCATCAGTATAATGCATCAAGAAAGGATCCTATATTTCCTTCATGCCAACATCTCATCAAGATCAATGGCATCCAGGACAATGCATATTAGCTAACAGAAGGTTCTTATTATATCAATACAATACAACTTCTTGAAGAAGGTCTATGGATCTATGAAATATATCATCTAGTATATCAAGAGCTCAAAGAAAAGATCAAGTTGAACCTTGTACCAAGATTTAAGCATCAAGAAGATTTCCTAGAGAGTGTTGATGATGATATTGAGATACCATATGTTGTGCTTCCTAAGAGGAATCGATCACATGGTGGGTCATACAAGGAACAACAAAGGGTGCATTAGTGCCTTTTTGAAAGTATTGAGATTCACAAGAGAAAGGTGGATCAATGCTTCCATGAATTGACTAGAGGAGAGGAAGAACATGATAGGCCTATTGATATGAACAAGAAAGAGGCAGATGAGATTGTACAGCTTGACAGAGAAATAGAGTCATTGTTGGTGCAAGCTGAGGATTTAGATGGAGTTAGCACATCAAATAGAATCAACGAGATTCCACAAGATTTAAAGTGTTAACTCCATGTAAATCCCAAGCTTGCACCCACGATGACTCTATATTCCCTTCAAGCTGCACAATCTCATCTGCCTCTTTCGTCTTCATATCCATAGGACTATCATGTTCTTTATCACCCCTAGTCAATTTCTAGAAACATTGATTCACCTTTGTCTTCTGAATCTCAATGTTTCCCTAAAGGCACTGATCCACCCTTTGTTGTTCCTCGTATGACCCACCATGTGATCTAGTCCTCCTAGGAAGCACAAAATATGTATCTCAATATCATCATGGGCACTCTCTAGGAAACTTTCTTGATGCTTCAAGATCGGTACAAGGTTTGACTTCATCTTTGCTTTGAGCTCTCGATATACAAGATGATATATTTCATAGATCCATAGACCTTCTTGAGTAAGTTGTATTGTATTGATACAACAAGAACCTTTTGTTAGCTGATATGCATTGTCCTGGATGCCATTGACCTTGATGAGATGTTTGCATCAAGACAATAGCATCAAGAGGGACTTGTTGAGAGGAAAAAAATTGATTTGTTGAGATAATAGCATCGACGGACTTGTTACGGCTAGTTTTGGATAGAAATTGATTTATGCACCTACTCCTTGGATATGTACGACAAAAGAGATGCACACAAGTAAAAAAACGTTTTTTACTTTTTATGATATCTTTTATTATTATTTAAAGCACATCATAATGAATCCCTGTTTTTTTATATTTTGATAGGTTATTTTGAAGGATGATTGGTTTTGAGCTCAGTATAAAGGTAATAATTCCACATCAAGAAGGGATGGTTATTGATCGTTACCTTGAATCATTTGAATGGGTATCAGACAATAGGTTCTCTTTTATCCAACTAGAGCATGGGTGAATCCCACCACAAAGATGCAAACATGGTCTTTTAAGTTAGAACATGAAGCTCCACGGTATGCCTAAAATTATATATATAACTTTATTCTCCATGACAAAATTTTTCTCATGCATGTATGCATATGTGTGTATATATATCTGTGTGTATGTATGTGTGTGTATGTATGTGTGTGTATGCATATGTGTGTATGTATGTGCATGTGTGTATGCATGTGTCGATGTATGTATGCATGCATATGCATGTGTGTGTATGTATGCATGTGAGTGTATGTGTATGTATATGTGCATATGTGTGTGTATGTGTGTCTATGCATGTGTATATGTATGTATGAATATGCATGTGTATGCATGTGTGTGTATGTATGCATGTGAGTTTATGTATGCATGTAAGTGTATATATGCATGTGAATGTATGTGTGTCTATGTGTGTCTATGTGTGTGAATGTATGTGTAAGTATCTGTATGTGTATGTGTATATGTATATGTATATGTGTGTCTTTGTATCTATATGTATGTGTAAGTATCTATATGTGTATGTGCATGTGTGTCTCTATGTGTGTGTATGTATGTGTAAGTATCTATATGTGTATGTGTATGTGTATGTGTATGTGTATGTGTATGTGTATGTGTATGTGTATGTGTATGTGTATGTGTATGTGTATGTGTATGTGTATGTGTATGTGTATGTGTATGTGTATGTGTATGTGTATGTGTATGTGTATGTGTATGTGTATGTGTATGTGTATGTGTATGTGTATGTGTATGTGTATGTGTATGTGTATGTGTATGTGTATGTGTATGTGTATGTGTATGTGTATGTGTATGTGTATGTGTATGTGTATGTGTATGTGTATGTGTATGTGTATGTGTATGTGTATGTGTATGTGTATGTGTATGTGTATGTGTATGTGTATGTGTATGTGTATGTGTATGTGTATGTGTATGTGTATGTGTATGTGTATGTGTATGTGTATGTGTATGTGTATGTGTATGTGTATGTGTATGTGTATGTGTATGTGTATGTGTATGTGTATGTGTATGTGTATGTGTATGTGTATGTGTATGTGTATGTGTATGTGTATGTGTATGTGTATGTGTATGTGTATGTGTATGTGTATGTGTATGTGTATGTGTATGTGTATGTGTATGTGTATGTGTATGTGTATGTGTATGTGTATGTGTATGTGTATGTGTATGTGTATGTGTATGTGTATGTGTATGTGTATGTGTATGTGTAAGTGTATGTATGCATGTGAGTGTATATGTGTGTGTATGTATGCGTATGTGTATATGTGTATGTGTTTGTATTCATATGTGTGTGTATGTGTTTGTGTCTATGTATGTATACATATGCATGTGTGTGTACAAATGCATATGATTATGTATGCACATGTGCATGTATTAATATATGTATGTGCATGTGTGTGTATATGTGTGTGTATGTGTGTGTTTGCATGTGTTTGTATTTGTATGTATGCATGTGTTTGTATAGTGTCTTTGTGTGTGTATATGTGCAAATGTGTGTATGTATGTGTGTATGTTCATATGTGTGTATGCATGTATCTATGTATGCATGTATCTATGTATGCATGCATGTGTGTGTATGTGTGTGTGTCTATGTGTGTGCATGTATATGTGCAAGTATCAATATGTGTATGTCTATGTGTATATGTGTATGTGTGTATGCATCTGTGTGCATTTCTGTATGTGTATGTATGTGTGTGTATATGTGTATACATGTGTATGGGTGTGTGAGTGTATGCATATGTGTGTATGTATGTGCATGTGTGTGTATGCATGTGTCTATGTATGTATGCATGTGTGTATACGTATGCATGTGAGTGTATGTGTGTGTATCTATGTATGTGTATTTATATGAGCAAGTATCTATATGTGTATGCATATATGTATATGTGTATGTGTCTATGTGTATGTGTATGATTATCTGTGTATATGTTTATGTGTGTGTATTTGTATGTATGTGTATTTGTATGTGTGTGTATTTGTATGTGTGTGTATTTGTATGTGTGTATACATTTGTATGTATGTTTGTTTGTGTATATGTGTATATATGTCCATGTGTGGTGGATGTATGTGCATGTGTGTATACGCATATGTGTATGTATGTGCATGTACATTTTCTTATTCGGTCGCTCTTTCGCTCTTTCAGTTGCTCTTTTGTTGGTTCACTTTCACTCTCTGACTTGACCCCGGCACAAATGTGCCGAGAGAAATCAATTTTTTTTTCAAAACCCAGTGTGTTGCTTATGTGATGCTAAATTCTCAGAACCAATTTTCCACCATTGCTATGAGTGTTGATAAGCTTTGATGCTCTTAGTGCTAGTAATTAGAAGCATCATATAAGTCATATGTTACATTGCTTACGTGATGCTCCTGATTTATTTTTTTTCTTTTGGGTCATCGCTTTTGCAATGCTTTCTAACAAGGGAATTGCATAAGGGATGGTGCCTCCTTTTTTTTCAATTGGTAGTGTTTCTACATCTCATTTATTTTTCTAGTGAGAAAGTGGGTGCAGATCATGGAAAATTGGACGCAAGAGAGGCAAAAGAGTTGTTTGAGTGACATGGGACTCATTTTTCTCTAATTGCTACCTATAACCCTTAGTTGAATGGAAAGATTGAGAGAGTCACTCCTTCTATTATGAAGACGATCTCTAAGGCCTACAATGGAGACATAGATGAGTGGCCTAGATATCTTCCATTTTCATTATGTGTAAATAAGATGACATACACTCGGTCTATAGAATTTATGCTTTAAACTTATGTGTTGTGAAAAACCACTTTTCCCTATCCAAACTCAGATTTTGTCATGGATGATGCTTCCACGAAATGATGATATATCAAGAAAAGAATTTTCAACAGTAATAATTTAAAAAGTTGAACAAGGAAATGAAAACCTAAAAGAGGTAGTGAAAAAAGTTAAAGGAGCCAAGGTTAAATAATAAAATATGTTTTCCCTATCCTATCTCAAATTTTATCATGGATGATGCTCCCATGGAATGATGATATGTCAAGAGAAGAATTATTAACATTAAGAATAGAACAGCTTGAACAAGGAAATGAAAACCTAAAAGAAGCAATGCAAAAGTTGAAGGAGCCAAGGTTAAAGAATAAAATATACTTTGATAAAACACATCGACTTATGCAACATAAGATAGAGGCTAATGATTGGGCCTTAGTGTACAATAGTACATTTGATACTGAGCATGATGCAAGAAGGAAATTGAATAAAAGATCATTTTGGCCGT
This sequence comes from Ceratopteris richardii, assembly GCA_020310875.1. Taxonomy (NCBI): domain Eukaryota; kingdom Viridiplantae; phylum Streptophyta; class Polypodiopsida; order Polypodiales; family Pteridaceae; genus Ceratopteris; species Ceratopteris richardii. The sequence goes on along the minus strand of CM035441.1, from coordinate 82,694,048 downwards.
ATGTAGTGATGTTTGTGTTTAATAATGGTACATATGAACTTCATGAGTTTGATAGAACCCCCATGAAGTCTTTAATTGTAGGTAAGAGAGTCAACTTATTTAAGAAGATGCATGAAGACAAATTTGAAATAGATCAAGACTTGCTTGAATATGAAGATGAGGATGATGCTAGAGCTACTGAAGGAAATTAATTAAGTGAATGTATTCTATTTGGTTTGTTCATTTTCAGTTATTATTTTGTATTTTGATTTTATGAATACCATATAGTGCATTTCATGAATGTTCTAAACAATTAAAAGATGATTTAAAACTACAATAAGAAATGATTAGAAATTCTAGTAGGAACACGTGCACTTGAGAGAGTAGGTTGAGATACCCCATAGACATTACAAAGACCTAGATAGGACACTCTCATTTGAATCTCTTAGTAGAAAAAAGACCTTGTTATGTATAGATAGGTTGTGTGATATTTTCAAAACACGTAAGAAGTGAAATATTTACTCCTTATAGTTCACAACTCTAGATCCTTAGCTATCATTAGGGATTATGCCTTTCTCCTTAAACAAAATAGTTATGAAGATCCTACATTGTATCGGGTTTTAAGAAGTTTAAGCATTCTTTCACCCAAAAAACTAGAAGCAAATAACAAATAAAGGAGCAATACATTAAGGGTTGCTACAAAGTAAAGGAAAATCAAGAAAAAAGAAAAAGATGAAAAATAGTATTGATGATTTAGATGTGGTCTCAAAACCACTTCTAAGAATTATTATGCAAGCTACACAAGGTAGAGCTATGATCTTGGCTAATGTTAAAACTTATAACACATTTTTCTTAATCCTTGGCAAAAATAAAGCATTTGAGAGTGTAAAAGAACTACCATCAGTAGTAGTCAGAATGATCTTACAAACTTCCATGATAGGATAAGAGGAGTTCTTGGCACATGTGATTCCCTTTGGTGGCAACCTCAAATGAAGTGAAGAAACTATGTTGCGAGGTTATATGTTTTGTTGTTCCACTATCAAAGTACCAAACATCTTATTCTACTATAAACATACATTGTTCATGAGATGATGGGGCAAAACTGCAAACAATAGTTAATTCTCATTCTTCATTCTACACAAGATTAGCAGACTCTATTTTGGGTGTAGAGGCCTCTCCAACAACCTTTCTGGCCTCTATTTTCTTTGCCTCTTTTGCAACTAGTTTTGGACAACTCTTTATGGCATGATCATTTCCTTTACAATATTTGCAAAAGAATTTTTTCTTTTCTATTTTTTTCTTATCTTTGTCATTCTTCTTTGGTTGTGCACAATTAGTAGATTTTTGCTTACTATTAGATGAGCTCCATTTATCTTTGCCCTTTTTATGGCTAGGATAGTTTGATCCCCAACATGCATAATGGACATGTTCTACCTAGGCTCATCTTCCTACAATAGAGCAGAGACTAACTCCTCAAATGGTGAGGCAGTTGGAATAACTTTCATCATCAATCAAAGAGTAGATGCGAAACTCTAACATGAATCTAGAAGGTGGTTGAGAACGGTCTACACAAGTAAATTGTATGTCAGGACTTCATTGGTAGAAATCAATTGTTCCTTCAAATCTTTGATCTTTGTCAAAAAACTATCCATGGAATCTCCTTCATATATATATATATATATATATATATATATATATATATATATATATATATATATATATATATATATATATATATATATATATATATATATATATATATATATATATATATATTCATGTGCTCACTCTCCAATTCTTTTTGGAGGTAAGCAACACAAGCCTCATTCCTTGCCTAGAATAAAGTGGTAAGTGTATCCCAAGCATCCTTTGCTATTTTGAAGGAGCGAATGTGAGGAATAATGGCACGTTTTGACAAACAAGGCTATTAATGCATGTGCATGAGCATCTCTACCATCCCAATGAAGTTTCTTTGTAATGGATGTAGTAGGAACCATTGCACGAACAAGAACCTGAAGATCACCATCTTCAATGCCATCCACATCACCTTTAGTAACTATATTTGTAGTTTTAGTAGGACGTTTTTGAACACCATGCATAAGTTTTTACAGTCCTTTTGCGACCAATACATGATGCATCATATATGCCCGTAATGGGTAATTGCTACCATCCACCTTATCCTCAAGATAAAAAATACATAATTGCTCTTAGTCACGGCCATCGACTAAAGTACCCTGATGTAGAATGTATCTAAAAACATTGAATAGAATTACCCTATCAAGTTCTACTAAAATACTAGACTTCGATGCGATTGTATTAGTGAACCAAAACCTGTATAGATGGTTGACACAAAAGGATGAAATTAACTACATAGGCACTACAATAGTGCACTCAGAGGCCAAAATGAGCTCATATTAGGATTTTGATACCACAGAGCAAAGTCATTTTGAACTCCTAATTGCCTTGAGTATGCTCACCAATTTGCATGTGATTTTGAAACTGTGATTGGAGGGGTGTCAAAGATGCCCTATATGAAGCACCAACGTGCTCTGATACCAATTGTTAGAGTTTGAGGTCTGCAAGAGCATGCAAAGAGCACAAGGAAGAAGAAGAAGCTTGGAGCACACCACACAATATTGAATGTATTACCAAGAAAATGTACAAAGATAAGTGATCCATCAGGTTTATAGGAGTATATACAAGTTGAGGGGAAAAAACCTCCTAAAGAGGGAAAAAATGCTCCGGCGGTCCTAGTGTGTTCAAACACATCACTACCTAAATATATCAACATACTATAGGAACCATAAAATATAAACCTTCACCAAGTAAAAGAAAAGAAGTAGTGCAATATTTTAAAACTAAAGCATTTATGGGAATGAAACTCACAAATGGAAGTACCTTGAATAAACCTAAAGGATCTGAGAACTAACATTAAGGAAAATTAAAAGGAAGCAATGCATGAAGAATAAACATTTGAGAAAGGAAAAGTCTAACGGTGCCCTTAAGGTAGGCCCTACATTTTCATCCCCTTCAGAAGACAAGCTCCATGCAACATGGCAACAATCACACTATCCATCTAACCTAAATTTGATGGTTCTTTTTCTTTTGAAAACGAGTAGCTTTTTTAACTTTTCTTCAAATTGAAGGCTTAATGGACACACACACACACACACACACACACACACATATATATATATATATATATATATATATATATATATATATATATATATATATATATATATATATATATATATATATATATATATATATATAATGTACACTTCAATATTTGATATGAGATAGAAATTAAAATTTTACCTCTCATAGGACATTTCTTCAACCCACCAACTCAAGGCTCTGTAATACCCATATTTTGGTATCCTTTAAGCATGTAGTGCTCCTAGTGCTCACAAGGAAGATGATTGTAAGGAGATGGGCCTATTGAAAAAAAAACTCCATTTTGAGGGTCTTTGATTCCGATTTGGCAGTTTTGAAGCTTACATGGGAGTAAGAACGTCGATGCCAAAGGGCCGCAGGCTTTATCCTTGTGATCTCTAGAGTCTTCTACTCAAGAGGTATAAAGATTCAACATCAAACGTTTCGAATGGGGAAAAAGGAGAAGTCTACAACACTTCTCTTCCATAATGTCCCTAAGACTTTGTTGTCCTTCGGAGTTCATTCATCGGCCTACTTTCCTTTTCTTAGGCTTGAATTTTGAGAAAACAACACACAACCCCAAGGAACCCCTGTATCCCCTACATTCAAAGGACAACCAATGGTTTTGAAAGTGTTCGAAGGAGAAGTCTTCTTAGCAACATTCCTGAATGATATACCTAAGTTTTTTTGGACGAGTGGACTTCAGTCTTCGGTCTACTCTCCTTTTCTAAGATTGAATTCTCGTACAACAACATATGCACCCAAAGAGCTTCCTTTACCCCCACACTTAGGGTTTCACATGGAGTCAATCCACTCATGTTGAACTTTGGACCTTCAATCTAGAGGCTCAAGGTGTTATGACTACACCATGCACCCTCGGACATGATGTTGAACTTTGGACCTTCGATTGAGAGGCTCAAGTTGTTATGGCTACACCATGCACCCTCAGAGAAACCTAACCCTAAGATGCTGAGCTGTCCAAAGCATGAATTAGGAGTCAAACACAGACTATACCACCATTCTCGATCATCTCAGCAATCTCTTCCTTGATGGAGATTGTCCACGAAAGAGGTTGACATGGACATAGCAGCTTTACCATCATTATGACTCCTTCACTTCTCCTTCAGATTACAAGGATGCGCTCCATGTAAACGAAGATCAAGACGGCTACATGAATATTAATTGAAGATAACCAGGAGATATAGACAAAATAATAGTTATTTTAGAATATTTCCAAACAAGAAATGTATGTGCTTAAGTTAAACCAGTCACAATGGACAAATTGATCTTAAAAAGGATACCAGAAGAGAGAAGAAAAAAACATTTTTCTATCTCTATAAATGTTAATGTGGGTGTTTCTTTAGATGTGTAAATGTTCATGTTCAATCTGCAATGGAAAGCACGAAAAGCAATGTTCAGCAATGTGCAATGGAAAGCACGAAAAGAAAGCTATCCTTTGGAGGTTTTCGATCGCCGTGTACGTCTGTCTAGCTAAATTTTTTTTTATTCCAGCCAGCACTGATAAGGGCCCGGTGACGAAGGTGATCGAGCTAGAGAAGCGATGGGGGACAACGTAAAATTTGCTTCTGAACTAGGTCTGGTGGCGCAAACACTGATGAGCTAGGTTTGTGATGGAGCCGATCAAGTTAGCAGAGCCACACTTTACAAGGTATAGTTTTGCCGCTCCCTTAGTTCTAATTATCATAACAGCAATGAATGGCTTGTAAAAGAGGTGCTCGAGTTAGCGACGTCAAGGAGGACACAGTTATAGTTTGCTTTTGCATTAGAGCGGCTGATGATGGTCGTGATCCAGCTGTCGAAGCGATGGAGGAAAGGAGTGATTTTCGTGTTCATTAGGTTGGATAATCGTAACGCTGATGAGGACGGATGGTGATGGACATGATGGAGTTAGCAAAGCGATGGAGGGGCAAGGTATAGCTTGCTTCTAATCAGTTCTGACGATAGTGTAACCGATAAGAGTGGGTATAGTTGAGTGAGCGAGCCGATAGCGGAGAAATTAAGACACTCATCTGTACTAGGTACACAGCTGGTGATGGAAGTGATGACGGCGATGGAGGTGATGGACTTCAACGTAATATCAGGAAGGGAGAAGCAGGGTGAAATCGAGCGACACTACGAAGTAGTTGGGCGGTTTGGCGGCGGTGGTTCCGATCAGGACAGAGCCGCGTGCATGGGCGAACTCCCCCGTGCCGCCCACCACGCTCAGAACGCGCGGCACAGATGTTCCAATCTGCTCGACGCCCACCATCGTCAGCGTCCCGCGTCCATCTAGAAACGCTGTGAAGCTCCACCAAGCACTTATCATTGTCCGTCCGCAGTACGCATATACACCTTGCCCACGGCCTACCTTGGAGGACGCCATAGTCGGTCCGCTTGTCAATGGGTCGTCTATGACATGCACCTCGCCGAAAGATGTCACCGGCGTCGACATGCTGGCCGAGCGCCCCACCGCCACTGACTCCGTATTGAAACTGGCGTTTCTGTAATACATATTGCCGTGCAGGTACACGCGCATTTTCTGTTCTCCTTTCGCTACTTCCGCCATAGCCAGCACCATCACCACCACGGCAAACACTGTCTTCGCTGCAGCCGCCATTATGGGTACCTTAACCGAGCTCTCTCTCTTTCTCTCTCTCTCTCTCTCTCTCTCTCTCTCTCTCTCTCTCTCTCTCTGTGGATGCAAGATGAAGGGGGTGAACATCAAGGTACATATATTGCACAGAACAATCTACCAGGACCACATCTCCGCCAAGGAAAAAAGCACTAAAGTGAAACAGAAAGAAGAAGCAATCAGGAACCCTTCATGCAGAAGATTATAATCATAAGAAACAGATTATAACCCTTCATGCAGAAGATTGTCATCATTATGAATAACAAAACGACAAACAACTCTCATCTCATACAGAGCGTCAACCTTGTGGAACACACCATACCTGCACAGCGTCAACCTTGTAGAACACACCATAGCTGTCACAACTTTTGTCAGATATATGTATACGAAGAATAATCTTTATGAGGAGTACTGCGACCATAATATTGTCCGCCATACATATCACTTAGCTTGCAGTCTAAGCTCCTCGAGTTGGGAAATTGGCTACTTGCTCGTACAGATACATGTTCCAAAGCATTAAGTGAGACGCATGATAACTTATAACACCACACACTCTCCACACTAAAAGTTGCTTTTTCACTTGTACAGTTCTTCTTCTTGCACAGTTGCTTTTCACTTGTAGAGATGTTTTCTCTATTAATTTTTCACTTGTACAGTTGCTTTTCTATTAACTTTTCACTTGTACAGTTGCTTTTGACTTGTAGAGTTATTCTTTCTATGAACTTTTCACTTGCTTTAACTTTTCACTTGTACACTTGCTTTTCACTTGCTTTAACTTTTCACTTGTACAGTTGCTTTTCACTTGTAGAGCTATTTTTTTTTAATTAACTTTTCAATTGCTTTTCACATATATAGTTGTTCTTTCTATTAACTTTTCACTTGTATAGTTGCTCTTGCTATTAATTCAAGTGTAGAGAGTAGGCTATAGCCGAACTTCTTTTCTCAAAAAAAAGTGGCTTTTCAAATACACTTAATAGAAATGTGTTTGGAGGATGAGAAAAAAAATTCGCGTTTATGAAGATCTCCCATTTGGAGAGATGGAAGATACTCCAAGAATTGAAAGAAATCCGGACCTCCACAATTCTGTAAACAAGAAGTGCTCATATTGGACCTGGATTACATGAGAAATCAAGTTCAACGATTTGAGACGTCTGCTTATAGAGATTAAGAAAGTTTTCACATAATGTATGCGATGCGTGTGGACCAAAACTTAGGTTCATTTCAGACAAGGGCTTTGAGAGCAACAAATGAAATAGCTTTGTTCCAGTTGGAAGAGTTGAAGGCTTGGAGAGTCCTCCGCGCAACTCTTCATAGAGAGTCCGGAATAGGAATGATAAAATTGAATTTCAAGTCTGAGGTGACAGGTGATGGCTTGGGGAGGAGGGGGAGGGTCAGAACAGAAATGTTCCATGATGTGATAGTTCTAAAACATTGGGACTCCGCGCTATCTAAATGGCTACTTCCACACGTTAAATTTTCATTGCAACAGGCCTTCATTGAAGAAGGGTCCACTTAGTCTGAATGAGGCCTTAGTCATAAGTGGCAAGAAGGCCACATGGCCTTCTAGGTGCACTTTCCATTTTAATTGGTAGAAGGAAGAGAGAAGAGAACTCATACGTGAGATCTTTTGGAGGGAGCTCGGGAGTTTGGTCAGGTGGAGGAACGAGAAGCCATCTCTATGTGTCTCTTGCGAGTCCTCCATGGTTGGGGCAACAAAAGGGATGTTAAATTTGTATCAGAGAAGGAACAGTTAGCTAGTTCGACTAAACGGATAAAGGAGACACACAAAAGACGAAGGACCACAGCACGACTCTCTAGGAGTGTGAGACAGAATAGGGTGCTTTCCGTCACGAATGGAAGTTCTTACAATGGAAAAATTGTAATACGGCATGATCCTCACGTCTCCATGATGTTCAAAGATGGGGACAATATACTCGGGGCTGGAGACAATGCAAGGAGCTGATGCTCACATTTGGAATAGTAACTCTCATTATTATTATTGTTATTGTTATTGTTATTGTATTCTTATTATTAATATTAATATAATTGTCCCAGGCCGTTGCTCAGATGGTTGGGCTGCTCGTTTTTTGAGGCAAGGGCGAGGGTTCAACCCCCATGGGCAGCATGTGAGGAACATGTATGACATTGGAATGATGTATCATGTGTCTGATGTGCCACCGCCTGTTCTACCCTGCAGTAGTTGTGACCGTAGTTTAACCCAACTATGTAAACCCCTATTCTTGTGGGATAAGGGGGGGTCCCATGGCAACCATGCCCTTCCTTGTACAGTTGCAATTTCAAAGTTAAAGGCCGAGAGAGTAGGCCTTGGCCTAACCTCCATTTTCAAAAATATATATTAATATTAATATTATTATTATTATTATGAGTATTTTCATCGTATTCATGATGTTATATGCAAAGTGAATGTTAGCACTATAGCACTTGACTACTTCTATTTGGCACATCCATTGTGAGAGGTTTGGGATCCAACATTGGATCATGGATGAATTGATCCTTTCCATGGACGTGGCAAAGAGATGACAACACAATGTGTACAACCCTAAGTCAGGACTTCAGCCTTATTGCGGGATAGATACAATCTCATGTCCATAAAATAGATCAGTGCATGGCCAAGGAGCTACATGATGTTCCTTGGTCCTATGGCTTGCTCGAATCATAAAAAATTCATCTCTCTCACACACACACGTGTTGAATCGCCCATGCAAACAAAATATATTGGATCGAGGGCTCTGAGCCTGAAGTGTAGATAGGAATGATCTCATATATGATGTTCTACCGTGGATATTCTTTGCTATTGGTGTATCTTGGTTGGTGAAAGCAAGATTACCAAACCAAATGCCGGATTGATTAAAGTGTAGTGCTATACACATGAGATGATCAAGACTTCTATATCCCTAGTTCTTCTAGGTATTGTTTTCCATTCATGGACTTGAGAAGTTTGACTGAGAGAAAAGAGATCATACATAAGGAAGCAGTGGTTGTTCTAGTATGGAAGCATGAAAGTTTGTTGCCCAAGAATATGCGATAGAATGCAAGCGCCTCAAGCCAAGTGATGAAAGAGCTCCATTGCAACCATCTGCTTGCAATCTTCGATTTATTGCTCACTAGTCTGCACACTGTTAGACTCCTAAAATGTCAAAATGGTCATCTGATTTGCTACGCATAATTCTCTGAGTACACTTGATCATTTCTAATGAAATAACTTGTGATTGGTAACTATCTAAGTTAATTAGATACTCCCAAATGCAATTTGATAAATTACTAGCAAGTAAAGAGCAGTGGTCACTTTACAAAGCAGATGGAGTGACCAAAATAGCAAGTTTTGGATCACTATGAATATTCCAAGTCATCTGTTTTGATCCATTGGTTAGAAGATCATACTCCAAAGCACTTAGGTGATTATTTATAGTTCGTGGGAATGTCAAGTGGTCTACTTTACACACCGCAACTTGTTCTTGGCTAGTGTGAAGCAAGGATTTGCAGCACCACCTCATCTCTAGAATCTATCCACCATCTCCTCCAACAATGGTATTAGAGCAACAATAAGGTAAAATGGGAGATGGATTTCCATCATTCATTGGCAAATTGGATAGGGAAAATTATCCAGCATGGTCCCTAAGGATGAAGGCTTACCTCCAAGGAAGGATCAGATAATAAGGCAGATCATAAATGGCATTAAAGTTGATGACAAGTAGGAGTCATTTACCACAGCAATGGACTTATATATGGACATGCAGATACCTGACCTCAATACACTAATGGGACAACTCTTCACACATGAAACAAAGCGAAAAAAAATGGAGAATCTTCTAGAGGTAATCAACCTTCTGCCCTTTACACTGATAAAAGTAAGAGTAAAGATAAAGGCAAAGTAAGAAGTATGAGAAAGATGCAAGTACCTCTCGAATGAATTTCACAGGTAGAGGTAGAGGTACTAGAGGAAGGGGCAGAGGAGGAAAGCAAGGCAAGGGGAGACCATACAATGCTCCATCTTTCAACATTTGTGGCTTGACCAATCACACCATAGATGAATATTTTAGGAATACAAAGAAGCAAAGAGGAAGAGGCTTCCATAGAGAAGGTTATGGACAATCAAGAGGCAAGTTCAATAATGGAGGAAACAATTATCATCAAAACTACAACCAAGGCTACAACAACTATCAAGGAGGCTTCAAAGGAAGGAGAGACCACAACAATTATGCAGAAGACCAAGAGGATTCTCTATTGATCATGAACATGACATGCAAGCAAGGTAAAGATGATGAGCATCTATTCTACATTGATTCTAATTGCTCCAATCATGTAGTAGGCAATGTAGCATTGTTATCTAATCTTGAAGAACCCAAAGGGAAGCATGAAGTCTAGATAGGTGATGATGCTAGGCACTCAAAAATGAAGATTGGAAATGTTAAAGCATCTGATGGTAATAGAAACCTTCTAAGTAGAGTATTGTATGTGCCAACAGTTACAAAAAACCTAATCAGTGTTGGATAAATTATTGAGAAGGGTTTACAGGTCAGATTCACAAGGCATGGAGCATATGTGGAGGACCATCAACAAGGCTTCAAGAGGATTGCAAAAGGTGAGAAATCTAGTAGTTTCACCTGTGAATTTGAAGATATTAGGATTATTGCTCTCTTCAATAATAAGGAATTGGAAATTTGGCATAAGAGGCTAGGTCATATAGGTGAAAGCACATTGAAGCAAATATGCAGGGATTAGAGTGTGCTTGGCATCCCAAATGTGACGAAGCAACACATGATTTACAAATATGGAGCATGCCAACTTGGCAAATCACATAGGCAACCATTCAACAAAAGAGCATACATGTATGAAGAGTACTTGGAGCTTGTATACACAGATGTATGGGGTCCTAGCAGAGAACCTTCAATTTCAGGGTCAAGGTATTATGTCTCTTTCATAGATGACTATAGTAGATGGATAGTACTTTATTTTATGAAGCATAAAGATGAAGTCTTTACTTGTTTCAAAAAATAATTGGCATTGGTTGAAAATCAAACAGGTAGAAGCTTGAAGAGGTTGAGATCTGATGGAGGTGGTAAGTATTTCTCACATGAGTTTGATTCATTCTCACAGGACAAAGGCATAAAGGGAGATATTATAGCAAAGTATACCCCTAAACAGAATGGAGTGCCAGAGAGAAGAAATAGGTTAATAGTAGAGGATGCAAAGTCAATGTTGAATGAGAAAACACTCCCCAACTATCTATGGTCAAAGGCTATTTCATAGCTACCTATTTAATTAATAGACTTCCATCCAAGTCTCTAGATGGGATGAAACCTTATGAAGCTTGGAATGGCAAGAGACACTCATTGGATCACTGTAAAATTTTTGGGTGCATTGCCCATGCACACATTCGTTCATAGATTAGGGGAAAACTTGATCCAAAGGCTAAGTAATGTATATTTATTGGCTATGATCAAAATCCGAAAGGATATATGTTATATAATCCCTCTAACAAAGGATTTACAGTTAGTAGGAATGTGGTTTTGATGAAAGTAATTCTTGGTTTGAGGATGATTGCAGGAAAGTAAAATTACCCTATGATTTGGAGAGTGACTTTCCAAATCTGACCAAGGAAGAATCTACTACACCAAAAGAAGTCAATTCAAAAGATGAAGAACCTATCAACCTTGAAGAATATAAAGCTTGGAAGTCAAAGGGCAAAGTGCAGATGAAGAAATTGGAAGACATTCCAGAATCATCCAATCAAGCACTTAGAAGATCTCAAAGGGAAAGTAAGAAACATATAAGGTGTGGCTATGACACATCACTCATCATCAAGCATTCTATATATATGGATAAGGATTCTATGTTAAAGGAAAACCTTCTTCATTTAAAAAATCCAACAAGAAGGAGGAATGGAGAGAAGCTATGCAGGAGGAGATTGAAGCACTACAAGAGAATGACACTTGGGATTTGGTTCCCAAGAAACCATTTATGAAGTCAATAGGATCTAAGTAGATTTACAAAGTCAAGAAGAATCTAGATGGCTCAATCAACAGATATAAAGCAAGGGTAGTAGCAAAGGGTTTTGCTCAAACCCATAGAGTGGATTATGAGGAGTCTTTCTCGCATGTGGCCAAGATTCCAACTATCAGCATTTTGGTGTGTATTGTTGCCTCAAAAAATTGGAACGTGTACCAATTAGATGTTAAAAATGCATTCCTAAATGGGTGGAGGTCTACATGGGTCAACCACCAGGGTATGAAGACAAAGATAAACCAGATTATGCATGAAAATTAAGGAAAGCACTTTATGGTTTAAAACAAGCTCCAAGAGCTTGGAACCATGGACTAGTCACATATCTGGAGGACCAAGGTTTTGTTGTAAGCCAAGCAGATTCTTCATTCATAAAGAAGACTAACTCAAAAATTATTTACATGTGTGTTTATGTGGATGAAATCATCATTACAGGGAATGATGCCAATGGCATCAAGAAAATCAAAGCTCACATGATGGAAGAGTTTGAAATCAATGACCTTGGTCTGTTAACATACTTTCTTGGTTTAGAACTTAAGTATATTCAGATTTTGGTGTCTTCATTACTCAAAGGAAGTACATTCATGATATGTTGGTTAAGTTCAAGATGGAGAATACTAAAGTTGCAGGTGCACCCATGGAATTGAATCACAAGCTTAGTGCCCATGAAGCGGAACAAAGTCTTACAGGTGCACCCATGGAATTGAATCACAAGCTTAGTGCCCATGAAGACATTATAGGATACCAAAGTCTTGTTGGGAGTCTCAATTATGCAACCCTAACAAGAGTGGATATTTGTCATGGAGTAAGTACATTGAGTGAATTTATGCATAAGCCAAGAAAATCTCACATGGAAGCTCCCAAAAGGATTTTAAAGTATTTGAAGGGTACCACTAATGAAGGACTATTCTATTCATTCACTTTTGATTTGGATATCAAGCTATACTCTGATGCAAATTGGGTTGGCTCAAAAGATGATAGGAGGAGCACCTCTGGCTACCTATCTTTTGCAGGTTCTAAGTTGATCTCATGGTCATCAAAGAAACAACCAATTGTGGCATTTTCATCAATTGAAGCATAATATAGGGGCTTAGCAAATGCAACACAAGAGGCTATGTGGCTTAAGCTACTCTACACATATTTGGGATTACTTCCTATCCTCCAATGATTTTTGGAGATAACACTAGTTCATTGCATTTGGCTTCTAATCCTCTGTACCATGCAAGGACTAAGCAAATTGAAGTGCACTATCACTATCTCAGATAAAAGCTACTTAGCAAGGACATCCAATTTTCCTATGTGTCTACAAATCTACAATTTTGCAAACATGTTAACTAAATCTCTCGATGGCACAAAATTGAACAGGTTCAAGATGATGATTGGATTGCAGGAAATCAAGGAAGACCAAGCATGTTAGGCTTGAGGGGGAGCTCTTGGTGCAAATAAGACTAAGTACTTGGACAATTAGTATTCACTTCATAAAGTCACCTATGACTATTCTCTTGTAAAAAGCATTTACTTTTATCCTTGTAAAAGTGCATATGTTAACAACACTTACTCTCACGTGGAATTAGGAAGAATCAAGTCACAAATTGTTTGGTAGGTGATTGATGAGAAAGCAAGTCCTAAAGTGTAGGATTGAGTTTATGGTAAGTATTTGAATTTGAATTCAAAAACTGGCTCCAACTCTAGCTATAAAAGATGGATCAAAATCTTGTGTGGTAGTGATCCCGATTTAAAGATCATTTGAGAGGGATTTTTAGTGCTTAGTGAGCTCATTCTATAGCTCCATCACTACCCTCACATTGTGCAATTATATATTGCCAATGTCATTGTAACTCTATGTGATTTAATACATATACATTTTTCACATCTCTACTTCACTTCTCTGTCATGTATCACTTAGAATAGTGAGTTTCACTAATCTGTTTCTTAGTGTATACTTAACCATTTTGCATGATTTAACTTGCTATACATTCAGTACAAAGTTTATTCGTATGGTAGAAATTTTCAGCTCCATTGCATTAGCCATTTGCTTACAATCTTTGATTTATTGGTCACTGGTCTGCACACTATTAGAGTCCTAAAATGTCGGGATGGTCATTTGATTTGCTAAGCATAATTATCTAAGTACACTTGATCATTTCTAATGAAATAAGTTGTGGTTGGTAGCTATCTATATTAATTAGATGCTCCCGAAAGGAATTTGATCAATTGCTAGCATGGGAAGAGCACTGTTCACTTTACTGAGCAGAAGCACTGAACAAAATAGCATGTTTTGGTTCACTATGAATATTCCAAATCATGTGTTGTGATCCATTGATTAGAGGATCATACTCCAAAGCACTTAGGCATTATTTTTGGTCCTTGGGAAGCTCAAGAGGTCTCCTTTACACTACTCAAGTTGTTCTTAGCTGGTGTGAAGCAGGGATTTGACACACCACCTCATCTCTGGAATTTATCCACCATCTCCTCCAATATCCTAGAAAGTGTTAGTTGGATTGACATGCATAAACTAGCAGATTCAAGAATACTACATGCATTGTTGAAAGTAGGGTTTCGGATGCCTATGTGCATGTGTGTATGTGTGTGTGTGTGTGTGAGAGAGAGAGAGAGAGAAAGAGAGAGAAAGAGAGAAAAAGAGAGAGAAAGAGAGATGGGAGAGAGAGAGAGAGAAGAGAGAAAGAGAGAGAGAGAGAGAGAGAGAGAGAGAGAGGGAGAGAAAGAGAGAGAGAGAGAGGAGAGGCTGAACAAGAGAGATATGCATGTGTGAGTATGCATGCATGCATGATTTTATGTGCATGCATATGTGTATTTGTGTTTAATGCATGTGCATATGCATATACTTAAGTGAATGGTTATGAGAATGCATATGTGTATGTGTGTTGTATGCATGCATATGTATGAGTACATGCATGTGTGTGCATGAAAGCATGTATGCATATGCATGAAAGTGTGTGCATGTGCATGAGTATATGTGTACATGTGCATATATGATGTATGAATGCATGTGCATGATTGATATAAGCATGTAGGCATGACTAATGAATGCATGTGCATGACTAGTGTGTGCATGTAAGAGGTAGGTGTGAAGGCATAAATGCATGAATGCATGAAAATGCATGCATAGACATATATGAAAGTTAGTAATTATGTATGTGTATGATGCATTTTAGTATGTATATATGCATGCATGTGAATAAAAATGAGTACATTTATGATTGGACGTGAGCATGCATCTATAAGATGTAAGAAGGCATGTATGTTTAAGTGTGAGCGTGCATGTATGAATGTTAGTAAGTATGTAAGTATACATGTGCATAAGAATGAATGAATGTATGTACATAAATGTATGAGAACGAATGAATGAAAATGCATGTGCATAATTGTGTGCATGTACATTGATGTATGTAAGTGTATGGATGTATGCATGTAGATATGAAAGAGTATGTGTGCATAAGTATATGCAAATATATGTAAATGAGCAATATTTATGCATAGGATAAATAGATATGAAAGTATGTGTGCATACGTAAATGCAAATATATGTAAATGAGCAAAATTTATGCATAGGATAAAAATTGAAAGTAAGTGATAAAAACTTGAGTGTTTTAATTTTTCACAAAAATACTTATGTTTTTTTTCGAATGGTTCTTTTTCAGACAATCAAAGAGTACTTGATCTTGATGATCATTATGAATGGAAAGTGATGTAGTAGATGCTAATCAAAGCTACATTCTCTCAAGTCTTTCTATCGAGATTATTCTAATGGATGAAATTTAAATCAAATTGTCTGAGAGGATTACCTTAGAACTTGAAGATTATCTTCGAAATTTTACTTATATTTGCTTAAATTGTATAGGGTTATTTTGTTGTATCAATTTTCATTTCATCTTTCAAACATGAATGTTACAACCTCATCTAAAAAGAGAAAAGTTTTGCATGTAGTCAAATGATGTTTACCATATGCATAGACCACTAGAATATAGATGAAAATTTTTCACAACATTGTTTCACGTCTTATGTCCTAAAGCGCACTGAAAAAACACCTCGCATGTAGTCACACAGTAGGACCCATTGAAAAATTGGAACGGATCCACCTAATGGTCTTTGTTTGTGTCCCGACCTCCTTGGTGAACCCAACATGAAGCGTGACAATTGTGTGCTTAGGTTTGTTGGACGTGATTTAATGTTGACTGAAAATTAAATACTTACATTTCTTTTGGTTGTAGGTATGTGGAGAAAGATTGAAGAGTCCAGCCCTTGCTATCCTAGGTCCTATTCCTTGTCTATTGAGGGTTGTTCCCTAGGGAATTGAGCACCTCCATGGGAAGAGGAGCATTCAAAAAGGAGGAGCCTGGACACTTCCCCCCATCGACATACAAGAAGTTCTTTGTTGCACAATTCACTTCTAGTTTTATATACTTAGGATTTATTTATGAAACATTGTACATAAAATATCACCATGGATGTTTAAGCCTCTACAATAGCAAATTTAAGGTAATAGTTTTTCAATTTCTTTCAATTCGGCATAAACACTAAAAGATACATCACTTGCATATGCATTGTTTTGCATAGAATGCATTAAAAGAAGTGTTTTCATTTTAATTGCATTAGAAAGGATAGTCATTGTATGCATATTAGGTTATAAGCCTCTTTTATTTATATGAAAACACAAAAGAATGCTTTGCATTTTGCATGAGAAATCACTTTCTTCGCATTAGAAACACCTTGCATTAAGAAAATTAATCCTATTTTCTCTATTTGGTTATTTGCTACTACTTTCTATTTTTATCATTCCTATCCAAAACCTCTAAAAAATGAGAAAATCTTCAATAAGAATACAAAAACAAGATTTTAGTTTAAATTAAAGTAAATCTAGGAAGCAAAAATCAAGAATTATAACTTTAAAAACAAGAAAACAAATTTCTTTATGAAGAATTAATCAAGGAAGAACAAAAAAAATCAAAGACAAGTAAGAAGGAAATAGGTCAAACATCTAACTTTTAGTAAATTTCAATCTCTTGGCTATCCCATATAATGCTATTTTTAGGCAATTCAGAGGGCTTTTAGAACCTGTCATCATAGAATTAATATTTCACTCTAGACGACATCAAGAACGTAAAATGCAAGAAGCATTTAAAAACATGATCATTGAAAAGCAAGGTGCACGAGCAGTGCAGTCAATCTTATGTGAAAAAGGCAAACTTAGTGGTCTTAATATTATTGATTACTTGGATATGTTTGAGGAGCAAGCGCAGATCCAAGAATTGTGTGATGATGTACTAGTGTAGTACTTCAGAGGAGTTGTCTCTGGATCTATTCTAGAAAGTATCCATGAACATGTAGCTAAACCTTGGACTGACTTCAAGAAAGAACTTCATAAGATGTTCTTTCTTGAAGACTTCAATCAGCATAGCCGAAAAGGGTTTCGATGGGTTAATTCCCCTAAATCAAGTGCATCCCTAACTTACCTGCATAGTGAGTTTATGAGATGGTTTTCTCAGCTTCTTGAATATGACATGAATGTGTTAAACCCACATCTTATCATCCATTTCCTAAAGATCTTAAGTCTAGAGGATAGAGCCAAGATAGAACATAGAATTGAAGAACCTGGTAAAAGATATGGGTTGACAGATGTCTAGCAAACCGTTAAACATGAAATAGAGGTCGTTGCTCAAATGAGACAACATCAATCCATGTTCTATGAAATGCCAATTTCTACTCAGCCTAGAGACTTACCTACAATAGGACAATCCAGCATGCCAGCACCTACAACTATGGCTATCACCAATGTTGGATTTGCTCCTAAAACTCCAATTAAATTCCAACTCCATATTTTATGCAAGCAAATGGACAACGTGATGAACATGCAATCATCTCTTTCTAAAGAGGTTGCACATTTAAATAACAAAGTTTTTTCCATGAGCTTGCATGCACCTGGGACAGGTAGTAGTGAATTGGGGAAAGCAAATATGGATCCACCAATGTAGCCTGTAATGCAACAATTCACTCCACATCCTTAGCCAGTTTATAAGCCAGCTCCCCCTACTCAGATAGCTGTTCAGTGAACTTTTCAAAGAAATACTGAAAAATGAGGAACTGGCAGTAAACATTGTGTCTGGTGTGACAGTCAAGACCATGCTACTTATGCAATGTGATGAACTAAAAAAGCTAAAGATAATAGCATAGAAGTTGATAGAAAACTATGCGATTTTTTAACATGACTTAGGTCATTAATTGGGAAAAAAAGAGGTATGAAAAAGATTATATGAAAAATTAACTATCTCCAATGCATATGCTAGTACCTCAACAGCTAGACTAGAGCCATTAGAAGAAGGGGCTCAATCAGCTGCAAGTTAGGGTCCCTATTCTATTGAGGCATTGGTAAGAGCAAGGGATGAAATTATGCGCAAAACTACATGGCAATGTCCTGTCGATCAACCTTTCGTATATTCTCACATTGCCAATGTTGAAGAGAAATGGAGACGGGATGACATGCATGACAAGGTAGATGAGGGAGATAGAAGAGTAACAATAAGATAGTCTAAGGAAAATGAAAAGAAAAATACAAATAATGAAAAGAAAGTGTGGTTCAAAGATACTGCAATCCTAACTGAGGAGGAAAAGGGAGATGCAATTAAAGAAGGAAAGAAACCATTAAATGAGAATACCCAAGTATAGAAAAATCAAAATACCCCAACTAAGGAAGAAAAGATAAAAGTTATCAAAGAAGGAAAAACCTCTAAATGAGAACAATCAAACAAACCAAAATGATCAAAAGAGTGAAAAGAAAAAAAGGGAAGAAGAAAGTGAGAAAGGCTTCGAGAGCAATTATGTTCTTGGAACTTGAAAAGAAAAATGATTCTAGAAAGATTCTAAATGATATATTATTAAAAATTCAAGTTACTGAGTCGCTTAAGCAAGTGGTTTCTATTGCAAAACCCGAGTTCAAGGATTGTTTTATAAGACTAGTAAGAAGGAGATGGTTTTCGCTTCCTTAAATGAGGAGATGCAAGATGTTGGTGAGGAAACCCTTGTGATGAATGAAGCCCTCACGTTAAGTGATAGAGATGATGATGAGGAAGAAGATATTGCAACAGGAAGTGTAAATAGAAAATTTCTTGGGCCAATTCTTCTAGATGATGAGATGACTAAAGGAGAAAGCCAATTTCATACAACTTTCTAGGCACCAAGAACTCTAGAAGTTGAAATTCGGGTTGGGGATGAAAAGGATGCATGTTTAGCTCTAGCCCTACTTAATTGAGGCTTAGAGATAAATGTAATATCAAGGAAATTATTTGATAAATTTAGATGGCCCATTGATAAAGACCATGGCTGGAGAATGCGAACAACTAATAATGGGTCAGGAATTTTGCTAAGTGCATGTGCTCATATACCTATTATGATAGGAGGTGTCCAGGAAGAATTTCATTTCTTTGTGGAGGATGACTATTCATATGAAGTGATACTTGGACAACCATTTATAGTAGAGATGAGGATGGAAGCAAAAGCTATGAGTGATCGATCATCATATGCAAGAATTGGTTCTAAATTTGAAATGGATTCCTTGCAAGTAATGACAATCTATCCCAATCATTCAAGAACTAGGAAAAACCTACAAAGAAATCCCATTTACTCTTACAATCATGTGTGTGAAAATCCACCACCTTTAAGATAATTTGGGGCCTACTATGACCAAAATTCTTGTTAGATTTCACTATTGACCAAGACAATGGTGGACAATGGGTGGATGTATTGCCTACTGATGTATATAGCTTTGAGAATTTTTTAGTTTGCATCCCTACATCTAGTTTAGACTTCATTAAAAAAGAGAAACTTACAAATAAATTTAGAAAAGAAAATGAAAAATATTTCAAAAACCTAGGATTAATTTCACTTAAAGAAAATCTTGAATGTATGATTGAGCTTACAAAATGTTCAACTTTGATAGAAGAGCTTGAGATATCCTTCAAGAAGAATTAGAATCAAAATTTATCATTCTTGACTCTATTAAGTAATATCAACAGATTGTTAATTTCTTAATGGAACATGAAGTCAAGATTGATGCTAAATATGAAATAATAGAAAAGAATATTAAGCATGTAGCTTACTGATCGCCTAAATAGAGAGTTATGACATAACTAGAGGAGTTTTTGAGGATCCTATTCTTAGAGATTGATCTAAGATAGGACATACATTTACTGAGGAAACTATGAAATACATAAAATTTGGAGAAGAATTTCTTTCGGAACTTGAAAAATATTAATTAAGAAAGATGATCATACAGCATGGAAAAGCATTTTCCTTATTTCCACATGAAATAGGATTAGTAGTGATCCAAAGCTTGTAGCTACTATGATTATATTAATGATAAGGCATATTCCATGGAATCTTTGATCGATACGAGTTCCAAAAGCTCACTTACCTAAGTTGATGTCATTGTTAAAGGAGAAGATTACTATGAGAATCCTTGAACCATCATCAGAACCATATTCTAAAATAACCATGATGAAAACTCCTTTGGGTCTAGTATTTATGTGTACTTTACCACAAGGAGCAACAAATTCCATGGCACACATGATGAACCCTATGAACCTGGCCTTACATGACTTCATTCCCAAAGTGACTATGCCTTTTATGGATGATATTCCAATAAAAGGTTGTTTGGAAAGGGGAAAAGATGAAACTTTAGATTCATCCAGATGCAAGACGTTTGTTCCAACCACATTTCTAATTGTGAATGAATTTTTTAGAGAATTCGAAGAGGTCTGACTGACTTTCTCTTTAGAGAAATCCATTTTTGGTATCAATGAAGTTTTGACTCTCGGACATCTATGTGGACATTATGGTTGTAGGCCATATGCACAAAAATTTGATGCCATTAGTAGGATTTCGTAAGTATATCACAACATTAGTGAAGTGAGAAGATTGTTGGGAGATTATGTGTTTTATGTAATTTGGATCCCTCACTTTGTTCATGTTGTGAATCCATTATATCATCTATTATGAAAAAGAAATTCTTCTGGACAGAGGAACATAGTAAAACTATGAGAAAACTACAACAATTGCTTATCAATGCTCCTATCTTGAAAAGAATCAGTTGTTGAGAAAATAAACCTGTAATCCTAACCAGTGAAACTAGTCCTATCGGTATAGGCTAGGTCATTGGTCAGGATTACGAGGAGGGACAAAGATATGCAGTTCGCTTTGGTGCAAAAAAATTTCATGATACGTAGAGAAATTATCCTCGCACCAAAAGAGATTTATGGGCATCAGTCACTACCTTGAAAACAGATAAAGAAATTTTATTGGAGCTAATGTGATTATGGAAACTGATTGTCTTCCATTAACAAGAATGATTTTTAAATGTGCATCTCCTGACATTACAATGTTACGGTGGATTGCATTTATGAGGTTTATTAATCTAACCTTTGTTCATATTGTTAGAAAACATAATATTGTTGCTCATATGCTCTCGCGGGCAAAATCTGATGAGGATGAAGAACCAACAAATTAAGGAATAAACTTGATTGGTTATGATCAATCTACATTTTTGCATGAGCAATTTAGAGATGAGGAACATGAGGGAGAATGGAAAGATATAGGCTATTATCTGAGTACCTTTTAGCATATCCCAAGTTGGTCAGCAAATCGATTCCGAAACATCAGAAAGAATTCTTTTAGCTTCTTTCTTAAACATGGGTATCTTTGGTGGCATGCTAGAGGGAAGGTGAAAAACCCATAAAGAGTATTAGGATTAAGAATTATGCAAGTCCAAGTTATGAGAGACATGCATGAAAGCTTATGGGCAGGTCATAAGGGTTTTGTAGCAACATATGAAAAAATTTGGGAAAGTTATTGATGGTTGTGAATGTATGTAACTATGAAGGATTTTGTAAGCACATGTGCGGCATGTCAGTTATATTTCTTGATCAAACATAGAGATCCCTTACACCCAGGTAGTAGACCTTATGACTATGCCTAAAAGCACTGATGGCATGAGATATATTGTACTTGCAGGTGAAGACTTGACAAATCACATGGAAGGTCGTGCACTTCGATCTAACACTATTTATAATGTATGCCTATTTCTTTTAGAAGAAGTTATATCCACATTTGGATATGTAGAGAAAGTAGTAGCAGATTGAGGCGAGTTAGATGCTAGAGAAGTAAGAGAATTCTTTGATCACCATGGAATTCGCTTATCTCTCATGACAGCTTATAATCCAGAAGCAAACGGGAAGATTGAATGAGGTCATCCTTCCATAGTGAAGGTGACCTTGAAGGCATGCAACAGAGATATCGGAAAATGGTCAAGATATCTACCATTTTCTTTATGGGCCGATCAGATGACATATACGAGATCAACTGGCTTTCTACCAGTTGAGCTCGTGTATTGTCAAAAGCTGATTTTTCCTATTCACACTTAGATAATAAACTAGATGAGCTTAGATTGGGAAGACACTTTGTCACGAGAAGACTTATTAACCTTAAGAATTAAACAATTGGAACAAGGAAATGAGAATATAAAAGAAGCCATTAAAAAATTAAAGGAGTCACATCTGAAAAAAATATTTATTTTGATAAGAGGCATCGACTTAGGCATGGATCAATAGAGTCAAGATTGGGTACTCATTTATGACGATACCTTTGAAACCCAATATGATGCATGATGAAAATTAACTAAACGATGGTTTGGTCCTTACATTGTTGTTTCTATTTTTCTATAGGTACCTATGCTTTAGGAGAATTAGATGGTAGTCCCTTGAGAAATAGGATTGAAGGAAAAATAATTAAGCTATACAAATGAAGGCTAAATAGTGACTATAAGATAGATGAAGATCTCTTGGATGAGGATGATGCAGATGAAGAATAACATAAAGAATAATCAAGTGAAACGTTGCCTACCTAAATTCCGTTTTCTTTTACATATGAATGGACATATGCATTGCATTTTTTGCATGTAATAAATGTATTAAGATTTGTACAAATTTAAAAAACTTAAGTAGGATCAAGAAGACAAACTATTTTTTGGGAGTGAATGCTTTGGGATGTGATAGTAAACTTAAACTAACTGCATGTATATGCTACTAGTTTTGAACACTTAGTGAGTGGGATTCTTTGAATCCTACTATTTATTTCCTATGTGATCCTACTTCCAGATAGATTATGATTCAAGGAAACCTTCATACTCAAGCCATCAATATATTTATGTGCATGTGTTGTCAGTGTGCTATGATGGGCTAGTAGGAGGATGGAACAACCTTGATCGGGTGTTCAAAGCCATGAGCTGACACTACTTTCATCATAGGCCTAACCTATATGTTTTCATGCACCTATATGGGTTGGTAGGTAGGTGGAGTCACTGTGGCTAGGTGTTTAAATCCATGAGCTAACATCAATCTCATACTCCCTCTTCTAATCTTTGTATTTACTTGATGTAAAAAGTGAAGGCATCTAAAGTAAATGAGTTCACTTGATGAAAAACGAAAGGAAAAGCCACAAATTCATGATTGAAGGTAGTTGCAGAATCAAATCAATCACTAAAAAGTTTGGAGAGTGATTATAGGAAGATTCAAATTCAAAATTAGGCTCCAAATAACCATCACTATAAATACATGGCAGTTTAGTCGCATTTTTTAGACCTCCATGAGCTGAGCATTATGCCATATCAAAGTGTGGGTTCAAGGCATACATATCTATCAGTATGTCCATTGTAATTTACAATCAATATACTTTGATTTTCATGATCATTTGAGTTCATATTTTCATGCTTTTGTGAAGTGTAATGTTCACTGCCATATCTCTCAGTTTTCACAGTCAGATTACAGAGATGCTTTCTCTGAGCTTGGTGCATCATTTTCAATTATTTGAGATGGTAACGTTCTCTCCTTAAGTCTAGTATATAGTCACAAATTTTCATTGCAAACGAGTTTTTCAATCGTGAGCTATGTGTTGGAGTTAGATGTCTGCGGAAGCACGCAAACAGCACAAGGAAGAAGAAGAAGCTTGGAGCACAACACACAAGACTGAATGTATTACTAGAGAATGTAAAAAGATAAGTAGCCCATTAGGGCAATAGGCGTATATACAAGCCGGGGGAAAAAAACCTCCTAAAGAGGGAAAAAAGTGCCCCGGCGGTCCTAGAGTGTTCACACACATCACTACCTAAATATATCAACAAATCCCCCCTAGGAGTGATGCGGTGAACAAGGAGCTGGCACTCATGTATAAGGAAGTGCCAAACTATGTGGAAATCACTCCACAAAAGGAAGTAAGCCCAAAGCTTTGCGGAAAGCTTCAAACTTCTCCCTAGGCAGAGCCTTCGTGAAAAGGTCTGCAATGTTCTCCTGCGTGGGCACATATGCCAAGCTGATCTCCCCAATAGAGAACCTCTCCCTGACATAGTGATAATGCACCTCAATGTGCTTAGTGCGAGCATGGAACACAGGGTTCCTCGCAACTGCCAATGTGCTCTGACTGTCAGTGAAGATGGTGGTGGCAGAAGACTGGCCAACACCCAATCAGCCATAAGGCGTCTGAGCCACACACACTCAACAATCGCTGTGAAAGCTGCCCTATACTCAGCCTCACAACTGGAAGTGGCCACAGTAGGCTGCTTCTTGCTCAACCAAGATATACATGAGCTACCAAGCATGAAGCAAAAACCACTGGTGGACAAACGAGTGTCATAGCAACCAGCCCAATCTGAGTCAGAAAAAGCATGCAAATCTGGCAGTAGTGATCCCCCCTTGGGATAAAACAACCCAAGTAGTCGAGTACCACTCAAGTAGCGAAAGATGCGCTTAACTGCTTTCCAATGCATGACTCATGGGCAATGCATAAACCTGCTCATCTGTGAGACAGCAAACTGAATATCTGGCCGAGTAATGCATAAGTAAATCAAGCATCCAACAGCCTGCTGATAGAGAACAGCATCAAATGCATCTCCAGCATCATGAAGACTCAATCGTAAACCTGTCTCCATAGGAGTGGCAATAGGCTTACAGTCTTCAAGGCCAAAACGGTGCAATAATGTGTCAATATATTTCGTTTGACACAAAGCCATTCCACCATCAACGTGCATAAATTGAATGCCCAAATAGTGATGCAAATGCCCCAAATCAGACATCTCAAATGAGGCATGCAAATCAGCCTTAAAATCAGCAATATGTGTCTCAAGAGGACCAGTGAGCAGCATGTCATCAACATAGACAACAATGATCAGAAGCACATCATTAGCACGTTTAACATATAAGGTGCTTTCAGTTGGACTGTTCTCAAAACCATGTGCAATCAGATAGGCATGTATCTTCTCATACCAAGCACGTGGTGCTTGCTTTAAACCATATAATGCCTTCTTTAACCTGCAAACCTGGTTTTCATGCCCTTTCTGCACAAAGCCACGGGGCTGAAAAACATACACTTCTTCATGCAAATCACCATTCAGAAATTCTGTTTTAATGTCCAACTGATGTACATTCCAACCATGATGGGCTGCAAGTGCACAAATGCTTTGAACAGTAGTCATACAGCATGTAGGTGCAAAGGTCTCATCAAAATCAATGCCTCTTTCCTGTGCATAACCCTTTGCAACAAGCCTAGCCTTGTACATGTCAACTGTACCATCAGGTTTATGCTTCAGCTTGTATACCCACTTAGTGCCAATGGCCTTCTTGCCAGGAGGCAAGTCACATAAAGACCATGTACCATTCTTCATTATAGCATCATATTCAGATTGCATAGCAGCCATCCAATTTTCTGAATTTTGTGCTTCATCAAAAGAAACAGGCTCATTCTCATCATAGAGACTAGATGCAGCCATAGCATAGCAATCTGATGCAAAGGAGGTACTATGAGAGCCTGAACGAGTATGATATGACAAAGGTGCATCTAATTTGCTGTCACACAAAGTTTGCACCAGCCATTTTGGCATAGTTTTTGCCTGCTCAATATCAGCTCTCTCATCAACAAGTGCATCATGTAAATCTGCATCAGAAATGGAATGATCTGCATCATCATATGAAACCTGCAAAGGCTGAGAAGTTGCCTCATTAGGACCAGCACTAGCCTGTCCACCTGTAAAAAGAGGCATCAAAGTATCATACATGTCTTTGGAGCTAACAGATGTCTCCTTAGTACATGAAAGCAATGGTTGAATAGCATCTTCCACAAAGACAACATCACGGCTAACCAGAATGCGTTTAGTCTGTGGATGATACAGACGATAGCCTTTACTTTCAGAACTGTACCCAACAAAAATACATTTTACTGCCTTATCATCCAATTTTCTGCGATGTTGTTCAGGCACTAATGCATATGCCAAACAACCAAAAACACGCAGATGAGCAACAGATGGCTTGCGGTCATGCCAAGCCTCATATGGAGTGATAGACTGCAACGCTTTAGTGGGACACCTGTTCAGTACATATGCTGCACACATGACAGCCTCAAGCCAGAAACTATGTGGTAAAGCCTGACTTTTGACCATGCACCTCGCCATCTCCATGAGTGACCTGTTCTTTCGTTCAGCAACTCCATTCTGTTGAGGTGTATACGGCACTGTACACTGGTGTTTTATCCCACGTTCAGCCAGAAATGCATTAAAATCTGAAGACATATATTCCCCCCCTCGATCAGAACGGAGGGTGCCCATTTTACATGCTGATAGATTTTCAGCCAAAACCAAAAACTGTTTGAAGCACATGAACACTTCGGACTTTGCTTTGAGTGGATATACCCATGCATGCCTAGAAAAATCATCAATGAAAGTCACGAAGTAAAGGTAATTTCCAAAAGAGGGTGTCTGCATAGGACCACAGACATCACTATGTACAAGCTGCAATTTCTGCATAGCCCGAACTGAACCATCTTTTGGAAAGGAAGAACGCTTCATTTTGCCCAAAATACAGCCTTCACAAACATGTTTTCCTGGTGCCTCAAGTTTGGGCAAAGAGGACACCATTTCAGATTTCTGCAGGCGTAACAAACTAGCAAAATTCAGATGACCAAAGCATGCATGCCAAAGCTTTGCATCTGACATAGCCTGAGAATCATGAACTGCACATGCAGAATCATTCACAGATCTTTCATAGTCTATGAGCTTATACAGCCCCCGACATAAAATGCCAGAAGCAATAATCACATCGCCATTTGAGAGATCATGGACTGTACACCTGTCATCAACGAATTTCACAACCAAGCCAATCTTGGCTAATGCAGAAACTGATAACAGGTTCTTTTTTATCCCTGGCACAAATAAAGCATCTGACAAAGTGAAAGAACAACCATCAGCAGTAGTCAGAATGATCTTACCAACTCCCATAACAGGATAAGAGGAGTTATTGGCGCATGTGACAGTATTCCCTGTAGGGGCAGGGTCGAGTGAAGAGAAGAAACTGCGCTGCGAGGTAATATGTTTGGTCGCCCCACTGTCAAAGTACCAAACATCTGAGTCTACTGCAGACATGCACTGATCATGAGAAGATGGGTCAAAACTGCAGACAGTAGTAAATGCCCATTCTTCTTCCTACACAAGATTTGCAGACTCTGTTTTTGGTGTAGAGGCCTCTGCAACAACCATTCCAGCCTCTTTCTTCTTTGCCTCTTTAGCAGCCAATTTTGGACAGTTCTTTATAATATGATCATTTCCTTTACAGTACTTGCAGAACAATTTCTGCTTTTCTGATTTCTTCTCATCTTTATCCTGGTTCTTCGATTGTGCGGCATCTGCAGATTTCTGCTTACTAGTAGAAGAGCTCCATTTTCCTTTGCCCTTCTGACTAGCCAAGAAAGCTTGATCTACAACACGCATAATGGACCTGTTCTGCCTGGATTGATCTTCCTGCAATAGAATAGAGACTAATTCCTCAAATGACAACGCATTCGGATTGCCTTTCATCATCAAGAAGAGTAGAGGCAAAACTCTGATATGAATCAGGAAGACCATTCAGAACGTTCTGCACAAGTGAGCTATCTGGTATAACCTCATCAGCAGAAATCAATTGTTCCTTCAGGTCTTTGATCTTTGTAAGAAAACTGTCCATAGAATCACCTTCATTCATGTGCTCACTCTCCAACTGTTTTCGGAGGTAAGCAACACGAGCCTCATTCCTAGCCTGGTACAAAGTGGTAAGTGTATCCCAAGCATCCTTTGCTGTTCTACAAGAGCGAATGTGAGGAATAATGGCACGTTTGACAGACAAAGCTATCAATGCATGTGCCTGGGCATCTCTGCCATCCCAACGAATCTGCTCTGCAGTAGGTGCAACAGAAACAGCAGCACAAACAGGAATCTACGGAATATCATCTTCGACACCATCTTCATCAGCTCCAACACCTGTATTTGCAGTACCTGTCGTTACAAGTATAACAGGACGTCTTTCAACACCCTGCACAATGTTCCACAATCCTTTTGCAACCAGTACATGTCGCATCATATAAGCCCATAATGGGTAGTTGGTACCATCCAACTTATCCTCAACAGCCAACATACGGAATACATCACTGCTTTCAGCCATGGTCGGTGACTAAAGTACCTTGATGCAGAAAATTGACTGTATCTCAAAAAGTTGAACGGAACTGCCCAGACCAGTTCTGCTAGACCTGTAGCAGACTTCGAGACGCTTAAACTGGCGAACAGAAACTGGTATATACCTTTGGCACAAAAGGACGAAATAGCCTGCACAAGCGCTGCGATAGTGCGTTCGGAGGCCGAAACGAGCTCAGATTGCGATTTCGTGCGAATCTGAGACTGTAAACGGAGAAGTGTCGACGGCGCCTTAGAAGAAGCGACGACCTGCTCTGATACCAATTGTTGGAGTTAGATGTCTGCGGAAGCACGCAAACAGCACAAGGAAGAAGAAGAAGCTTGGAGCACAACACACAAGACTAAATGTATTACTAGAGAATGTAAAAAGATAAGTAGCCCATTAGGGCAATAGGCGTATATACAAGCCGGGGGAAAAAAACCTCCTAAAGAGGGAAAAAAGTGCCCCGGCGGTCCTAGAGTGTTCACACACATCACTACCTAAATATATCAACACTATGTTCATTTAAAGTCGACTATATTGCTTCATTCTCTACTTCTATGTCTGCACTCCATCAGATCAGTGTTTTTCTGAGAGCTCATTCTCATTGTGTACTAAATCATTTTTCATGATTCAAAGCTCCATAGAATTCGCATGTTGTCCATTATATGCTACAAAATCTCATAAGCATTGGATCTTGGAATCTTGAGATATTACTATTTCTCTGCTCACAATTCTGAGTGCTACTACAGGTCGTGAAAATCGGGATGGTGCTATAACTTGCTAGACTTCTTTCTCTCTATGTGGTCCATCATTTTTTATGAAGTAACTCTTGATTGTTAGCGTACTAAGTTAGTAAGAGTTCCCAAAAGGAATTAAGTTAATTGATGCTATGGCTAGAATTGTTCAAAACTTTGGATAGGTGTATAAACCAAAATAGCAAGTTTTTTACTCATGGTTCAACTCCTACAAATCTATTTTGATTTATCTTTTTGAGAGTGATCTTCAAAGGTACATAGGGTAACTAATACATCCTTTTGAAAGCTAAAAGGGCCCACCACATATCTCTAGAGTTCATTTGGCTAGTGTAGTGCAAAGGTTTTGCAGCGCCACTTCATCTTTTCCAAGTTTGAATCCATCTCTTCACATATATGTGTCTATATATGTATATGTGTGTATGTATGTGTGTGTATGCATATGTGTGTATGTATGTGCATGTGTGTATGCATGTGTCGACGTATGTATGCATTCATATGCATGTGTATGCATGTGTGTGTATGTATGCATGTGAGTGTATGTGTGTGTATATGTGCATATGTATGTGTATGTGCATGTGTATCTATGGATGTGTATATGTATGTATGAATATGCATGTGTATGCATGTGTGTATATGTATGCATGTGAGTGTATGTATGCATGTGAGTGTATATATGCATGTGACTGTATGTGTGTGTGTGTGTCTATGTGTGTGAATGTATGTGTAAGTATTTGTATGTGTATGTGTATATGTATATGCGTGTCTATGTGTCTATATGTATGTGTAAGTATCTATATGTGTATGTGCATGTGTGTCTCTATGTGTGTGTATGTATGTGTAACTATCTATTATGTGTATGTGTATGTGTGCATGGAAGTGTATGCATGCATGTGAGTCTATATGTGTGTCTATGTGTGTGTATGTATGTGTAAGTATCTCTATGTGTATGTGTATATATATATATGTGTTTGTAATCATATATGTGTGTATATGCTTGTGTTTATGTATGTATACATATGCAAGTGTGTGTATGAATGCATGTGATTATGTATGCACATGTGTGTATGTATGCACATGTGTGTATGTATGCACATGTGCGTGTATGTATATGTCTGTGTATGTATGTGCATTGTGTGTATATGTGTGTGTATGTGTGTGTTTGCATGTGTTTGTATATGTGTGTATTCATGTGTTTGCATAGTGTCTTTGTGTGTGTATATGTGCAAATGTGTGTATTTACGTGTGTATGCATATGTGTGTATGTTCATATGTGTGTATGCATGTATCTATGTATGTATGCATGTGAGTGTATGTGTATGTGTCTATGTGTGTGTATGTATCTGTGCAAGTATCAATATGTGTATGTCTATCTTTATATGTGTATGTGTGTATGCATATGTGTGCATTTGCATATGTGTGTATATGTGTGTATGTATGTGTGTATATGTGTATATGTGTGTATGGGTATGTGAGTGTATGCATATGTGTGTATGTATGTGCATGTGTGTATGCATGTGTCTATGTATGGATGCATGTGTGTATATGTATGCATGTGAGTGTATGTGTGTGTATTTATATGAGCAAGTATCTATATGCGTATGTGTATATGTGTATGTGTATATGTGTATGTGTATATGTGTATGTGTGTGTATGCATATGTGTGTGTATTTGTATGTATATATACATGTATGTATGTTTATTTGTGTATATATGTATATATGTGCATGTGTGGTGTATGTATGTGCATGTGTGTATATGCATATGTGTATGTATGTGCATGTACATTTGCTCATTCGGTCGCTCTTTCGCTCGTTCAATCGCTCCTTCACTCGTTCAGTTACTCTTCTGCTGGTTCGATTTCACTCTCTGACTTGACCCCGACACAAATGTGCCGAGAGAAATCAATTTTTTCAAAAACTAGTGTGTCGCTTATGTGATGCTAAATTCTCACAACCAATTTTCCACCATTGCTATGAGCATTGCTGAGCTTTGATGCTCTTAGTGCTAGTGATTAGAAGCATCTTATAAGTGATATGTTACATCGCTTATGCAATGCTCCCGATTTATTTTTTTCCTTTTGGGTCACCGCTTTTGCGATGCTTTCTAACAAGAGCATCGCATAAGGGATGGTGCTTGCTTTTTTTCAATTGGGAGTGTCGCTACATCTCCTTTATTCTTATAGTGAGAAAGTGGTTGCAAATCATGGAAAATTGGATGCAAGAGAGGCAAAAGAGTTGTTTGAGTGACATGGGACTCATTTTTCTCTAATTGCTACCTATAACCCTTATTTGAATGGAAAGATTGAGAGAGTCGCTCCTTCTATTATGAAGATGATCTTTAAGGCCTACAATAGAGACATAGATGAGTGGCCTATATATCTTCCATTTTCATTATGTGTAGATAAGATGGCATACCGAGTCTATAGAATTTATGCTTCTTAAACTTATGTGTTGTCAAAAACCACTTTTCCCTATCCAAACTCAGATTTTGTCATGGATGATGCGTCCATGGAATGATGATATATCAAGAAAAGAATTTTCAACATTAATAATAAAAAATTTTGAACAAGGAAATGAAAACCTAAAAGAAGTAGTGAAAAAAGTTAAAGGAGCCAAGGTTAGATAATAAAATATGTTTTCCCTATCCTATCTCAAATTTTATCATGGATGATGTTCCCATGGAATGATGATTTGTCAAGAGAAGAATTATTAACATTAAGAATAAAAAAGCTTGAACAAGGAAATGAAAACCTAAAAGAAGCAATGCAAAAGTTGAAGGAGCCAAGGTTAAAGAATAAAATATACTTTGACAAAACACATCGACTTATGCAACATAAGATAGAGACTAATGATTGGGTATTAGTGTATAATAGTACATTTGATACTCAGCACGATGCAAGAAGGAAATTGAATAAAAGATCATTTGGGCCATATGGAGTTATGTCTGTGTTTAATAATGGTACATATGAACTTCATGAATTTGATAGAACTCCCATGAAGTTTTTAATTATAGTTAAGAGAGTCAACTGATTTAAGAAGATGCATGAAGACAAATATAAAATAGATCAAGAACTGCTTGAATATGAAGATGAGGATGATGCTAGAGCTACTGAAGGAAATTAAGTAAGTGAATGTATTCTATTTGGTTTGTTCATTTTCAGTTATTATTTTGTATTTTGATTTTATGAATACCATATATTGCATTTCCTAAATGTTCTAAACAATTAAATGATGATTTTAAACTACAATAAGAAATGATTAGAAATTCTAGTAGGAACATGTGCACTTGAGAGAGTAGGTTGAGATACCTTATAGACATTACGAAGACCTAGATAGGACACTCTCATTTAGATCTCTTAGTGGAAAAAAGACCTTGTTATGTATAGATGGGCTATGTGATATTTTCAAAACACTTAGAAAGTGAATTCTTTACTCATTATAGTTCACATCTCTAGATCCTTAGTTGTCATTAGGGATTCTGCCTTTCTCCTTAAACAAAATAGTTATGAAGATCCTACATTGTATCAAGTTCTAAGAAGTTTAAGTATTTTTTCACCCAAAAAACTAGAAGCAAATAACAAATAAAGGAGCAGTACATTAAGGGTTGCTACGAAGTAAAGAAAAATCAAGAAAAAAGAAAAAAATGAAAAATAGTATTGATGATTTAGATGTGGTCTCAAAACCACTTCTAAGAATTATTATGCAAGCTACACAAGGTAGAGCTATGATCTTGGCTAATGCTAAAACTTATAATATATTTTACTTGATCCTTGGCAAAAATAAAGCATTTGAGAGTGTAAAAGAACTACCATAGCAGTAGTCAAAATGATCTTACAAACTTCCATGATAGGATTTTTTTGGCATATGTAATTCCTTGTGGGGGGCAAACTCAAATGAAGTGAGGAAACTATATTGCGATGTAATATGTTTTGTTGCCCCACTATCAAAGTACCAAACATCTTATTCTACTATAAACATACATTGTTCATGAGATGATGGGGCAAAACTGCAAATAATAGTAAATTCCCATTCTTCATTCTACACAAGATTAGCAGACTCTATTTTGGGTGTAGAGGCCTCTACAACAACCATTCTAGCCTCTATTTTCTTTGCCTCTTTTGCAGCCAGTTTTGGACAACTCTTTATGGCATGATCGTTTCCTTTACAATATTTGCAAAACAATTTTTGCTTTTCTATTTTCTTCTCATCTTTGTCATTCTTCTTTGGTTGTGCAGAATTAGTAGATTTTTGCTTACTATTATATGAGCTCCATTTTTCTTTAACCTTTTTATGGCTAGGAAATTTTGATCCCCAACATGCAAAATGGACATGTTATACCTAGACTCATCTTCCTACAATAGAACAGAGACCAACTCCTCAAATGGTGAGGCATTTGGAATACCTTTCATCATCAATCAAAGAGTAGATGCAAAACTCTAATATGAATCTAGAAGACGGTTGAGAAAAGTCTACACAAGTGAATTGTATGGCAAGACTTCATTGGTAGAAATCAATTGTTCCTTCAAATCTTTGATCTTTGTCAAAAAACTATCCATGGAATCTCCTTCATATATATATATATATATATATATATATATATATATATATATATATATATATATATATATATATATATATATATATATATATATATATATATATATATATATATATATATATATATATATATATATATGCTCACTCTCCAAAGGCCGATAAGCAACACAAGCCTCATTCTGTGCCTAGAATAAAGTGGTAAGTGTATCCCAAGCATCCTTTGCTATTTTGAAGGAGCGAATGTGAGGAATAATGGCACGTTTTGACAAACAAGGATATCACTGCATGTGCATGAGCATCTCTACCATCCCAATGAAGTTTCTCTATAGTGGGTGTAGCAGGAACCATTGCACAAAAAAGAACCTAAAGATCACCATCTTCAATGCCATCCACATCACCTTTAGTAACTATATTTGTAGTTTTAGTAGGACGTTTTTCAACACCATGCATAATTGTTTGCAGTCCTTTTGCGACCAATACATGATGCATCATATATGCCCATAATGGGTAATTGGTATCATCCACCTTATCCTCAAGATCAAAAATACATCATTGCTTTTAGCCATGGTCATTGACTAAATTACCCTCATGTAGAAAAATGAATGTATCTCAAAACCTTGAATAGAACTACCCTGTCAAGTTCTACTAAACTAGTAGACTTCAACGCAATTGTATCGACGAATGAAAACCTGTATATATGGTTGACACAAAAGGATGAAATAGACTACATAGGCAATATAATAGTGCATTCAGAGGCCAAAACGAGCTCATATCACGATTTTGATACCACATAGCAAAGCTGTTTTGAACTCCTAATTGCCTTGAGTATACTCACCAATTTTCATGTGATTTTGAAACTGTGACTGGAGGCATGTCGAAGACGCCCTATATGAAGCACCAACGTGCTCTGATACCAATTTTTGGAGTTTGAGGTCTATAAAAGCATGCAAAGAGCACAAGGAAGAAGAAAAAGCTTGGAGCACAACACACACTACTGAATATATTACCAAGAGAATGTACAAAGATAAGTGATCCATTAGGGTTATAGGAGTATATAAAAGTTGAGGGGAAAAAACCTCCTAAAGAGGGAAAAAATGCTTCGATGGTCCTAGTGTGTTCACACACATCCCTACCTAAATATATCAACATACTATAGGAGCCATAAAATATAAACCTTCACCAAGTAAAAGAATAGTAGTGCAATATTTTAAAACTAAAGCATTTATGGGAATGAAATTCACAAATGGAAGTACCTTGAATAAACCTAGAGGATCTGAGAACTAACACGTGCATTTTTTGTTGCCATTCTCCATTCGCTACCTCCGCCATAACCAGCACCATCGCCACCACGGCCAACACTGTCTTTGCTGTAGCTGCCATTATAGGTGGATTAACTGAGCTCTCTCTCTCTCTCTCTCTCTCTCTCTCTCTCTCTCTCTCTCTCTCTCTCTCTCTCTCTCTCTCTCTCTCTCTCTCTCTCTCTCTCTCTCTCTCTCTCTCTCTCTCTCTCTCTCTGTGTGTGTGTGTGTGTGTGTGGATGCAAGATTACGAGGGTGAACACGAAGGTAAATATATTGCACAGAACAATCTACCCGGACCATATCTCCGCCAAGGAAACAAGCACTAAAGTGAAACAGAAAGAAGAAGCAATCAAGAACCCTTCATGCAGAAGATTATAATCATAAGAAACAGATTATAACCTTCATGCAGAAGATTTTCATAATCATGAATAACAAAACGACAAACAACTTCCATATCATACACAGCGTCAACCTTGTGGAAAACATCATACCTGCACAGTGTCAACCTTGTGGAACACACCATATCTGCCACAACTTTTGTCAGATGTATGTATACGAAGAATAATCTTTATGAGGAGTACTGCGACCATAATATTGCCTGCCATACATATCACTTAGCTTGCACGCTAAGTTCCTTGAGTGAGGAAATTGGCTACTTGCTCGTACAGATACATGTCCCAAAGCATTACGTGAGACGCATGATAACTTATAACACCATCCACCCTCGAGAGTAAAAGTTACTTTTCACTCACACCCTCCAGAGTCAAAGTTTCTTCTCACTTGTACAATTTCACTTGTAGAGTTGCTTTTCACTTTTAGAGTTATTCTTTTCACTTCTAGAGTTGATTTTCACTTCTAGAGTTATTCTTTCTATTAACTTTTCAGTTGCTTTTTACTTAGTAAAAGTTGCTTTTCACTTGTACAGTTGTTCTTTCTATTAACTTTTCACTTGTAGAGTTGCTTTTCACTTCTAGAGTTATCATTAGGAAAAAGGGTGAACCCTGCATGGGCCTTTTAGCTTGAGGAGTGATTAGGGATGGACCAATGAGAAGAGGGTGGTGGCCACAGTCTAGTCCCTTAATTACATATGGTAGGCATAGGCTTCCCTTGTTTTCCTGTGGTCAAACATGTAAAAACCACCTAGAGTTGGTGGGTTTGCTCTTGAGAATGGTTTTGGAAATGTCCAAAATAATTTGGAGCCCTTGATTGCATGAAAGATCCAATGGCTAAGGTGAAAGGAGAAAATTCAAGGCATCTTTAATCTTGGACCCTTAGATTTGCTTGATAACAAGCGACTAGGATGAGAGCAATGATTACGAACTGCGTGAATCGTCGTGCATCGTTGGATCAAGGCTTCCATCGGACGGAGTAGTTCAAATTTGAAGCAACTTGGGCGCTTCCATTATAGGTCATTGGATCTAGCCATGATCCCATGGCTTAGATTGCTTCTTAAGAATCCTATGGCACCTTTTCTCCATAACCATCAGATCAAGCCTCCCATCTAACGGGGGACATGCATCGTCGAATGTGGCTCAGCCCAATTTGCGCTCCAACGTTGGATGCTTCAAGAATTGACGGCCGAAAAACGTGCAGAGCTTGTCCAAGAGTTGAGGCCCACTCCCACAAAAAGTAATGACCTTCTCTCTCTAAGATTGCACGCATTTTAACACTAGCCATTGATTTAAATGATCTAATGGTTCTAAATGCTCACGTTTTAGACTTCACATGAAGTGGATTTATCAAATATATTTTATTTCAGAAAACCATTGGTGGTTTCATATACCTCCTTAAGCTCAGAGATTAGGCTCTTTGATCCCTAAAAATTATGGATCCTTACAAGGCCCATGCAAGGTTCACCCTTTTTCCTAATGTTCTTTCTATTAAATTTTCAGTTCCTTTTCATTTAGTAAAAATTGCTTTTCACTTGTACAATTGTTCTTTCTATTAACTTTTCACTTGTAGATTTGCTTTTCACTTCTAGAGTTATTCTTTCTATTAACGTTTCAGCTGCTTTTCATCTTTAGAGTTGTTCTTTCTATTAACTATTCACTTCTTGAGTTGCTTTTCACTTGTAGAGTTATTCTTTCTATTAACTTTTCATTACTTTTCACTTGTATAGTTGTTCTTTCTATTAACTTTTCACTTGTACAGTTGCTTTACATTTGTAGATTTATTTGTTGATATATTTAGGTAGTGATGTGTGTGAACACTCTAGGACCGCCGTGGCACTTTTTTCCCTCTTTAGGAGGTTTTTTTCCCCCGGCTTGTATATACGCCTATTGCCCTAATGGGCTACTTATCTTTGTACATTCTCTAGTAATACATTCAGTCTTGTGTGTTGTGCTCTAAGCTTCTTCTTCTTCCTTGTGCTGTTCGCGTGCTTCCGCAGACGTCTAACTCCAACAATTCGTATCAGAGCAGGTCGTTGCTTCTTCTAGGGCGCCGTCGACACTCCTCCGTTTGCAGTCTCTGATTCGCACAAAATTTGGTGAGCATACTCAGGGTGTTTCCGAGATCAAAACTGCTTCGCTTTGTGGTGCCGAAATCGCGATCTGAGCTCGTTTCGGCCTCCGAACGCACTATCGCAGTACTTGTGCAGGCTATTTCGTCCTTTTGTGCCAAAGGTATATACCAGTTTCTGTTCGCCACTTTAAGCGTCTCGAAGTCTGCTACAGGTCTAGCAGAACTCATCTGGGCAGTTCTGTTCAACTTTTTGAGATACAGTCAATTTTCTGCATCAAGGTATTTTAGTCACCGGCCATGGCTGAAAGCAGTGATGTATTCCGTATGTTGGCTGTTGAGGATAAGTTGGATGGTACCAACTACCCATTATGGGCTTATATGATGCGACATGTACTGGTTGCAAAAGGATTGTGGAACATTGTGCAGGGTGTTGAAAGACGTCCTGTTACACCTGTAACGACAGGTACTGCAAATACAGGTGTTGGAGCTGATGAAGATGGTGTCGAAGATGATATTCCGCAGATTCCTGTTCGTGCTGCTGTTTCTGTAGCACCTACTGCAGAGCAGATTCGTTGGGATGGCAGAGATGCCCAGGCACATGCATTGATAGCTTTGTCTGTCAAACGTGCCATTAATCCTCATATTCGCTCTTGCAGAATAGCAAAGGATGCTTGGGATACACTTACCACTTTGTACCAGGCTAGGAATGAGGCTCGTGTTGCTTACCTCCGAAAACAGTTGGAGAGTGAGCACATGAATGAAGGTGATTCGATGGACAGTTTTCTTACAAAGATCAAAGACCTGAAGGAACAATTGATTTCTGCTGATGAGGTTATACCAGATAGCTCACTTGTGCAGACCGTTCTGAATGGCCTTCCTGATTCATATCAGAGTTTTGCCTCTACTCTTCGATTGATGATGAAAGGCAATCCGAATGCCTTGTCATTTGAGGAATTAGTCTCTGTTCTGTTGCAGGAAGATCAGTCCAGGCAGAACAGGTCCATTATGCGTGTTGCAGATCAAGCTTTCCTGGCTAGTCAGAAGGGCAAAGGAAAATGGAGCTCTTCTACTAGTAAGCAGAAATCTGCAAATGCTGCACAATCGAAGAACCAGGATAAAGATGAGAAGAAATCAGAAAAGCAGAAATTGTTCTGCAAGTACTGTAAAGGAAATGATCATATTATAAAGAACTGTCCAAAACTGGCTGCTAAAGAGGCAAAGAAGAAAGAGGCTGGAATGGTTGTTGCAGAGGCCTCTACACCAAAAACAGAGTCTGCAAATCTTGTGCAGGAAGAAGAATGGGCGTTTACTACTGTCTGCAGTTTTGACCCATCTTCTCATGATCAGTGCATGTCTGCAGTAGACTCAGATGTTTGGTACTTTGACAGTGGGGCGACTAAACATATTACCTCGCAGCGCAGTTTCTTCTCTTCACTCGAGCCTGCCCCTACAGGGAATACTGTCACATGCGCCAATAACTCCTCTTATCCTGTTATGGGAGTTGGTAAGATCATTCTGACTACTGCTGATGGTAGTTCTTTCACTTTGTCAGATGCTTTATTTGTGCCAGGGATCAAAAAGAACCTGTTATCAGTTTCTGCATTAGCCAAGATTGGCTTGGTTGTGAAATTCGTTGATGACAGGTGTACAGTCCATGATCTCTCAAATGGCGATGTGATTATTGCTTCTGACATTTTATGTCGTGGGCTGTATAAGCTCATAGACTATGAAAGATCTGTGAATGATTCGGCATGTGCAGTTCATGATTCTCAGGCTATGTCAGATGCAAAGCTTTGGCATGCACGCTTTGGTCATCTGAATTTTGCTAGTTTGTTACGCCTGCAGAAATCTGAAATGGTGTCCTCTTTGCCCAAACTTGAGGCACCTGGAAAACATGTTTGTGAAGGCTGCATTTTGGGCAAAATGCAGCGTTCTTCCTTTCCAAAAGATGGTTCAGTTCGGGCTATGCAGAAATTGCAGCTTGTACATAGTGATGTCTGTGGTCCTATGCGGACACCCTCTTTTGGAAATTACCTTTACTTCGTGACTTTCATTGATGATTTTTCCAGGCATGCATGGGTATATCCACTCAAAGCAAAGTCCGAAGTGTTCATGTGCTTCAAACAGTTTTTGGTTTTGGCTGAAAATCTATCAGCATGTAAAATGGGCACCCTCCGTTCTGATCGAGGGGGGGAATATATGTCTTCAGATTTTAATGCATTTCTGGCTGAACGTGGGATAAAACACCAGTGTACAGTGCCGTACACACCTCAACAGAATGGAGTTGCTGAACGAAAGAACAGGTCACTCATGGAGATGGCGAGGTGCATGGTCAAAAGTCAGGCTTTACCACATAGTTTCTGGCTTGAGGCTGTCATGTGTGCAGCATATGTACTGAACAGGTGTCCCACCAAAGCGTTGCAGTCCATCACTCCATATGAGGCTTGGCATGAACGCAAGCCATCTGTTGCTCATCTGCGTGTTTTTGGTTGTTTGGCATATGCATTAGTGCCTGAACAACATCGCAGAAAATTGGATGATAAGGCAGTAAAATGTATTTTTGTTGGGTACAGTTCTGAAAGTAAAGGCTATCGTCTGTATCATCCACAGACTAAACGCATTCTGGTTAGCCGTGATGTTGTCTTTGTGGAAGATGCTATTCAACCATTGCTTTCATGTACTAAGGAGACATATGTTACCTCCAAAGACATGTATGATACTTTGATGCCTCTTTTTACAGGTGGACAAGCTAGCGCTGGTCCTAATGAGGCAACTTCTCAGCCTTTGTAGGTTTCATATGATGATGCAGATCATTCCATTTCTGATGCAGATTTACATGATGCACTTGTTGATGAGAGAGCTGATATTGAACAGGCAAAAACTATGCCAAAATGGCTGGTGCAGACTTTGCGTGACAGCAAATTAGATGCACCTTTGTCATATCGTACTCGTTCAGGCTCTCATAGTACCTCCTTTGCATCAGATTGCTATGCTATGGCTGCATCTAGTCTCTGTGATGAGAATGAGCCTGTTTCTTTTGATGAAGCACAAAATTCAGAAAATTGGATGGCTGCTATGCAATCTGAATATGATGCTATAATGAAGAATGGTACATGGTCTTTATGTGACTTGCCTCCTGGCAAGAAGGCCATTGGCACTAAGTGGGTATACAAGCTGAAGCGTAAACCTGATGGTACAGTTGACAGGTATAAGGCTAGGCTTGTTGCAAAGGGTTATGCGCAGGAAAGAGGCATTGATTTTTATGAGACCTTTGCACCTACATGTCGTATGACTACTGTTCGGAGCATTTGTGCACTTGCAGCCCATCATGGTTGGAATGTACATCAGTTGGACATTAAAACAGCATTTCTGAATGGTGACTTGCATGAAGAAATGTATGTTTTTCAGCCCCGTGGCTTTGTGCAGAAAGGGCATGAAAACCAGGTGTGCAGGTTAAAGAAGGCGTTATATGGTTTAAAGCAAGCACCACGTGCTTGGTATGAGAAAATACATGCCTATCTGATTGCACATGGTTTTGAGAACAGTCCAACTGAAAGCACCTTATATGTTAAGCGTGCTAATGATGTGCTTCTGATCATTGTTGTCTATGTAGACGACATGCTGCTCACTTGTCCTCTTGAGAAGCATATTGCTGATTTCAAGGCTGATTTGCATGCCTCATTTGAGATGTCTGATTTGGGGCATTTGCATCACTATTCAGTTTATGCAAGTTGATGGTGGAATGGCTTTGTGTCAAACGAAATATATTGACACATTATTGCAGCGTTTTGGCCTTGAAGACTGTAAGCCTATTGCCACTCCTATGGAGACAGGTTTACGATTGAGTCTTCATGATGCTGGAGATGCATTTGATGCTGTTCTCTATCAGCAGGCCGTTGGATGCTTGATTTACTTATGCATTACTCGGCCAGATATTCAGTTTGCTGTCTCACAGATGAGCAGGTTTATGCATTGCCTAGGAGTCACGCATTGGAAAGCGGTTAAGCGCATCTTTCGCTACTTGAGTGGTACTCGGCTACTTAGGTTGTTTTATCCCAAGGGGGGATCACTACCGCCAGATTTGCATGCTTTTTCTGACTCAGATTGGGCTGGTTGCTATGACACTCGTGTGTCCACCAGTGGTTTTTGCTTCATGCTTGGTAGCTCATGTATATCTTGGTTGAGCAAGAAGCAGCCTACTGTGGCCACTTCCAGTTGTGAGGCTGAGTATAGGGCAGCTTTCACAGCGACTGTTGAGTGTGTGTGGCTCAGACGCCTTATGGCTGATTTGGGTGTTGGCCAGTCTTCTGCCACCACCATCTTCACTGACAGTCAGAGCGCATTGGCAGTTGCGAGGAACCCTGTGTTCCATGCTCGCACTAAGCACATTGAGGTGCATTATCACTATGTCATGGAGAGGTTCTCTGCTGGGGAGATCAGCTTGGCATATGTGCCCACGCAGGAGAACATTGCAGACCTTTTCACGAAGGCTCTGCCTAGGGAGAAGTTTGAAGCTTTCCGCAAAGCTTTGGGCTTACTTCCTTTTGTGGAGTGATTTCCACATAGCTCGGCACTTCCTTATACATGAGTGCCAGCTCTTTGTTCACCGCATCACTTCCAGGGGGGATTTGTTGATATATTTAGGTAGTGATATGTGTGAACACTCTGGGACCACCGGGGCACTTTTTCCCCTCTTTAGGAGGTTTTTTTCCCCCGGATTGTATATACGCCTATTGCCCTAATGGGCTACTTATCTTTGTACATTCTCTAGTAATACATTCAGTCTTGTGTGTTGTGCTCTAAGCTTCTTCTTCTTCCTTGTGTTGTTCGCGTGCTTCCGCAGACGTCTAACTCCAACATTATTTTCTATATTAACTTTTTAGTTGCTTTTCAATTGTAGAGTTGTTCTTTCTATTAACTTTTCACTTGTACAATTGCTCCTTCTATTGATTAAAATGTGGGAGAGTAAGCTAGTGCGAAACTTCTTTTT
Organism: Ceratopteris richardii; assembly: GCA_020310875.1. Classification (NCBI taxonomy): domain Eukaryota; kingdom Viridiplantae; phylum Streptophyta; class Polypodiopsida; order Polypodiales; family Pteridaceae; genus Ceratopteris; species Ceratopteris richardii. The sequence goes on along the minus strand of CM035441.1, from coordinate 82,651,654 downwards.
GAGAAAAAAAGTGGATTTTCTAACACACTTGATAGAAATGCGCTTGGAAGACGAGACCAAAAATTGGTGTTTATCAGGATCTCCCATTTGCACAGAGATGTAGGGTACTCTAAGAATTGAAAGAAATCTGGACCTCCACAATTCTTTAAACAAAAAGTGCTCATATTGGACTTGGATTACATCATAAATCATGTTCAAGGATTTTTCTCGTCTACTTATAGAGAACAAAAAAGTTTTCATAATGTATGCGATGGGTGTGAACCACATCTTAGGCCCATTTTAGATAGGGGTTGTGGGAGCGAGAAATGAAATAGCTTTGTTCCAACTAGAAGAGTTGAAGTCTTGGAAAGTCCTCCGCACGAGTCTTCACATAGAATTCAGAAGAGGAGTGAAAAAATTGAACTTCAAATCTCACGTGGCATGTGGAAATGGCTTGGGGTGGAGGGGGGAGGGTTAAAACATTTCGAAAAGAAATGTTCCATGATGTGGCAGTCATGAAACATTGGGACTCCACACTATTTAAATGACTACTTCCACATGTCAAATTTTCATTGGAGCAGGCCTTCGTTGACAAAGGGGCTCCATTTAGTCTAATGAGTCCTTAATCATAGGTGGCAAGAAGTCCACATGGCCTTCTAGGTGCTCTTGCCATTTTAAATTGGTAGAAGGAAGAGAGAAGAGAACTCATACGTGAGATCTTTTGGAGGGATCCATCCCTATGTGTCTCTTGCGAGTCGTCCATAGTTGGGGCAACAAAGGGATGTTAAATTTGTATCAGAGTACGAACAGGTAGCTAGTTCAACTAAACGGATAGAGGGACACACACCAAAAGACGAAGGACCACAGCAACACTTTCTAGGAGTGTGAGACAGAATACGATGCTTTCCATCACGAATGGAAGTTCTTGCAATGGAAAATTTGTAATAGGGCATGCTCCACACGTCTCCATGATGTTCAAACATGGGGACAATATCACTACTCGGGGCTTGAGGCAATGCAAGAAGCTGATGCTCACATTTGAGATAGTAGCTTTTATTATTATTATTATTATTATTATTATTATTGTTGTTGTTGTTGTTGTTATTTTTAATATTAATAGTATTGTCTCACGTCACTGTCTGGTAGCATGTGAGGGACATGTATGATATTGGAATGATGTATCATGTGGCTGATGTGCCATCGTCTCTTCTGCCTCCCGGTAGTTTTGACTACAGTTTGACCCAACTATGTAAACCTATGTTCTTGTGGGATAAGGGAGGTCCCATGGGTACTATGCCCTTCCTTGTACAGTTGCAATTTCAAAGTTAAATCTCGAGGGAGTAATCCTCGGCCGAACCTCCATTTAAAAAAAAATATTATTATTATTATTATTATTAGTATTATTATTATTATGAATATTGTCATCGTATTCATGATGCTATATGCAGAGCGAATGCGAGTTGAGGCACTTGATAACTCCTATTTGGCACATCCATTGCGAGAGGTCGGGGATCCAACATTGAATCATGGATGAATCGATCCTTTCCATGGACGTGGCAAAGAGATGACAACACAATGTGTACAACCTTAAGTCAGGACTTCAGCCTTATTGCGGGATAGATACAATCTCATGTCCAGAAAATAGATCAGTGCATGGCCAAGGAGCTGCATGATGTTCCTTGGTCCTCTGGCTTGCTTGAATCATAAAAAATTCATCTCTCTCTCTCACACACACACGTGTTGAATCACCCATGCAAACAAAATATATTGGATCTAGGGCTCTCGAGCCTGAAGTGTAGATAGGAACGATCTCATATATGATGTTCTACCCTGGATATTCTTTGCTATTGGTGTATCTTGGTTGGTGAAAGCAAGATTACCAAACCAAATGCCAAATTGATTAAAGTGTGGTGCAATACACATGAGGTGATCAAGACTTCTATATCCCTAGTTCTTCTAGGTATTTTTTTCCAATCATGGACTTGAGAAGTTTAACTCAGAGAGAAAAGAGATCATACATAAGGAAGCCATGGTAGTTCTAGTATGGAAGCATGAAAGTATGTTGCCCAAGAATATGAGATCCAATGCAAGCGCCTCAAGCCAATTGATTAAAGACAATAGCAATATCAGTTTGAATAGGTGCCTAGTGATGAAAGACAACAGCAATATCAATTTGAATTATCAATTAGCACCACAACGTAAGCTTTCCTTTGAAGCTTATTTTAGTACGGGCTCACATATCACAGAAGAGAAGAAGCAGCTGAGCTCTCAAGAATTTCTAACTTTTTGCATACTTTCCAATAGCTATTTTTCAAAATCCCTATTTTGGGAGAGGGAAAGGAAGGTGAATTCGGCAAGCAATTTAGGGAAGAACCACATGTATGGGTAGTATGATATATGGACTCTCATGTGGAGTCAATAGATCCCAAAGGATGCAAAGAAGGAGGGGAGTTTGGACTCCTCAAAGTGCCACGTTCTAGCATTTTCACTCAACCTATCTCAGAGAGTAGGTGCATACATGCCGACACTTCTTGGCCATATCTCTCCCATCCAATGTCCATTCTGGATGGATCATCGCTCATTTCAAATAACAAGTGAAGTACTCCATATTCATGCAAAAATATTTTTATTTCATGAAGAATTGTATTTTCTACAGCACTTTGAATATTCTGCCTACATCACCACCTACGCTTTCATCATGCATAACTTTTCCATTTTGGATCTAGTGGAAAAAAATGTTTTCGAGGTGGCTTCAAGTCTAGATACATTTTGGAAAACATGAAAAGCAAGTTTTTTCATGTGTTTGAAGACTTTTGGCTGGATTTTGAAACAATTTTTTTAAGCTATGATGGTTTTCTTGGTTTTCCAAGTGTGTTAATGCAAGTAGGATATGTAGAATTTTGATTCCAAGGCTTGCCAGGAATCAATAAGCAAGTATTTAAATGTTTAGACCTTTGAAATGTACCATGTATAGCTCATAGAAGTACAAAATTGTACTTCCCTATGTAAGTTTGTACTTTTGGCATATGTTTATAGCTTAGAAATTATTGTATATGTATATATGCACTTATAAGTGCTTTTGTAATACTTTTATGATGCCTCAATATTAAGGGGAAACATTACATTTTTTATCAAGAGAAAACAAGAAAATTAAAGCAACGATCGTAGATGCATTTCAAAACTTCAAAGACCATGGGAAGATGGAAGGATCAAGATGTGGCTTCTCTAGAGACATGGATGACCATTTGAAGCATTGGATCCTTAGATAGGATGCCATATAGTAAAGGACTCTAGTAATTACCTAAATTGGTATTTAAGAACTAGTTTGGCTTCATAAGTAGGTGATCTTCGAATCACATAAACCAAGCTAGTTTATTTATAAGATATGGGATTCATGAGAATCCACTAGATAGGATATATGAAAGTCCCAGCTTCGTGATGGGAACTAAGTTTATGATCTGTTTGGTGCAATCATGCTTCCATGGACTTTAGATGAGAACCACTAGTATGGGACGGTGAGGATTATCTCCATTTTATAAGAACTCTTCTTCTATGGCCAAGTAGAAAAAATGGCTCATCATCCATAGATTATGATTTCTACTAGACTAAGGAGAGGTATTCAGGTAATATCTCTTAGTATACATTATAGAAGTAGGCATATGCTTCTACATAGAGATTTATTGACCTACTCCCATACTAGTTTTCCTTCACATGGGAGTTCAATTCTCCACTATTTGGGAAAAAGAAAGGAAAGAATATATATATATATATATATATATATATATATATATATATATATATATATATATATATATATATCGGCCGCCAGATTGGAAGTTGTAAAGACAAAATCCTTTCAGTTTCCGCACGTACGAAAGGTTGTTACCAAGATTATTGTAATCTTTATAAAGCAATGAAAAAGAGACACTTCAGGACAGTTAGTGGAATCACCAGGCTGTCTGTCTGGGTGATTGTCTGTGACGTGCCGTTGTGTCTGTTCTGATAACTCTGAGTACTCTTGTGCCCTTCTGTTGTGATGTTCTGTAAGTGGTTATTCTCCGTGCTCCAGTAATGACAGTTTCAGCATTGTGCGTTTAGGTAATGTTGAGTATTCTGATCTCGTCTCAGTCTTGCATGGTTATCAATACTTGTTCGGTTGGTGAATCTCTGTCTAGACGGTGAAGTCGGTGTAGTAACTGTAGTGTGTGTGAGAACTCTAAGTCGTATTGTGGTTGTCTTCAGTGTTAACGATCCGCTATTGCACGGTAAGGATTAAGTTACATAAAGGCTTGCCTTAAGTTGGGTACGGAATCTACATTCAATACTGTGTGTTTGAGAATTTTAAGTCTTTCTGTGTCTTCGGTTCTGGTTGATTGTCTGCAACTACTCGGTAACGGTTGAGTCATTGTATTATCGCTGTTGTTACAGTGTTTTGTGTTCGAAGCAGTTCTTGAGTTAATCAAGATCATATCCATATTACGATATTGAATAGTCTGGTGCTATAGGTCGGAAATACCTTAATTGGAATCTGTTCGGTATACTTTAGGAAGTGCCCGATTACAGATAGTAAGATCAAAAAACGTAAATAGATTCTTGATAGAGTTCTTGAGCGTTAGTATATTGCTGTGTGAAGTGGGAAATTTGGGAAAATCAAGAACAGGGCCTCTGTCTAACAGACCCCTTCCACTCCCAAGAACCCAAGTAGATGTTTAAACGTGCTTCTGACAGTTAGTTCCGCATTTAACACTGGCGCCGTCTGTGGGAAGGTGGCATCAAGAGTGTTGCCAGCTAACTGTGGGAAAATGGCACCAGATTGTTGCCATTTGTCTGTGCAAAAATGGCATCAAGAATGTTCGATTGATTATGAAAGTGATCATAGACTGTGAATCGACCGTAAAGAAGGTACGCAAAGTATTACAAACATAGTATATGCCGGTTACTCGTTCCGGTGAATCATACCCAAAGCATAGAAGAAACCAACAGTCTTGGGCGATACCTAATTTGCTAAGGACGCCTCCAGGAAGTAGAAGCGCAGATAAGTCTAACTCAGCTGTCAAGGAATTGAAGAACGCGAGTAGGGATTCCGGTAGTATTCCGGTAGAACGTACTATGCTTCTGGCAGATTCCGGTGCGATTTCGGCACAGTCTGTCGAAGAAATAGTAAGTCCAGAGTCTACCAGGACAAAGCCTGAAGTTAATTTAACACCATTGGGTCAAGATTCGAATTTTTCTGTGGATAGAAACGTCTTGGCCAAAGAAATCAGTGAAAGAGAAAAAGCACCTTGTTTTGGTGAAAATTCGACACCTTCCGGTGTTATTTCGGTACCAATTGTTCACAATCTTCCGGTGACGGTTTACCATTTCTTGGTGGATCTTTAGTCCAGTCACTGCTATTTGAAGTAAGTACCCCTACATCTGATACCAAGGAGGAAGGTAGCTTGTTCGGAACAGAAATCAGAACCATACTGAATGATATTGGCAAGCCGGAAAGTGTACAGACTGACGACACAGATTCCGACGGTTCGGATATTCAGCCTCAGGATACAGAAGATAGTCACAATACCACCGCCAACACGATGAGTGGACAACAACAACAACAGCAGCAGCAACAGCAACATCTATTTCCACCCCGATCGACTCCAACAGGAGTAACGTACACTAAATTCGGTGGATTCCCAGGTGATGACCCAGACGCTCATGTACGCACATTTGAGATAAATTATGCAGTGCTCAATCATCCACTTGATCCGGCGTATAAAGCTATTGTATTTCAGTCTACATTGGTTAATGAAGCCGCCAGGTGGCTTACAGAATATGATATTAACCATTTCGGCACCTATGAAGCAGTAATGGACGCATTTTTGCAGAGATTCAGGCTAAAGAAGAATCTAGCCGAAATTTTTTATTACCTACAAAACAATAGACAGAAGATGAATCAGACAGTGCAGGAATATGCCACCCTATTCAGAACACATTTGAGGCAATTACCACCAGCACATGCCAACCTATCGGATGACATCATCACTCAATGGTTTATCAATGGTTTGACTCCGCAACTTAAACAGATTATGATCATACGCTGTGTGGGAGCTATGACACTCGATGCGGTGATTGCAATGGCTTTGCAGCTAGAAAACAAGGTTGGAGGATTTATAGAAGACCTGGAATGGGTAAAAGCAAGTAAAAATGCTGCTAAAGATCCGACCAGACAGATGTACTGCACCACGTGCAAGAATTCAGGGCATACCAGTGCCACTTGTGCCCTCAACCAGTTGTTTTGCGCTATCTGTAATATGACCGGACATTCCACCGAAAATTGTGCATACAACGCCAAAGTACAGGGAACAGCAACAGTGAATGCAATTATACAAGAACCAGGGCAGCCTGCCAATCACTATGTACCTCTTCAAATGAGAAACAACCAGCAGTAGGGATACCGGAATTATAGAGGACAGAGAAATAATAACTATAATGCAAACCGTTGGCAGCCAGGACCAGTGTAGGAAAATACTAATTTGCCACCACCTCGCTGCCATTTTTGCGGTGATTTGGCCATATTAGAAGGTTTTGTAAAGATGCAGCAGAATATGATCAGAGAAAGAAAGAACGGCAGAATCCAATGACTAATATGGTTCATATCACACCAATAGAAACACAAGCTACAGTAGTTCAGACCAGATCCGGTAGGCCGTTACAACCCGCAGCTGAAATATTTCAACCAAGCATCCTAGAGCAGCAAAGAACATATGACAAGGCTAGTCAATGGACCACCTCAGAACCTCCAGTGTTCCCAGATCCTATTCCGATGACATAAGTTCCACTGTCAAAGGAAACTGCACAGGAGCAAGAGTCAATTCCAGTAACCGACGCATCGTCTTTAGAATCGGTGAAAGGTACAAATCAAGTAAACCAAGCATGGGAAATCTTATCTAAAGCGTCCATTACTCTTCCTCTTGGACAGTTACTTGCACTAGTACCAGGAGTCCGCCAACAATTCCAGCAACAGTTTAGTATTGAGTCTGCCTGCATTCCGGCAACAGCAACAGTACAACCAGAAACTGACGCTATAGTGGATCATTCGGTCCCATTGATTACGGTATGGTACAAAAATCATAAAATTAATCAAGTACTAATTGATGGAGGGTCTGGTGTAAACATTGCTACTGCCACACTATGTAAAAAGTTAGGATGGACGAAAATTGAGCCTATCCAGTTTTTTGTAAGGATGGCTGATCAGTCTAGAGTCCACCCAGTAGGACTAGTACGAGATATTCCCATAACTCTGCAAGGTACAACATTTAAGATGACTTTTGTCGTCTTAGAACTACCAGAGTCTAGCTTGGATTATAATCTGCTTTTCGGCCATCCTTGGTTGAAACAAGCCAAGGTGATACAAGATTGGTCCGCACAGGAACTCACTTTCAAGGACAATAATCGTAAATATGTTGTCAAGTTAGATGCTATCCAGCCTTGTGAATTACATGCTAGACCTTATTTTGCAGAACCAGTTCATATGTTAGATGGTTTGTCAGATGATGAAGAAGAAGAGTTTTTGAAGAATAATATTGATTTGATCTCCCTAGGAACTATTGATCTACAATCTATTGTAGATAATTGGAATCCGGCAGTTTGTACGGTGATGTCTGTGACTGAAGAAGACAAGAAAGAAGATACTGCTGCTATAGATGACGCTGATCTACAACAATTGTTAAAATCAGCTGATGTTACAGAGAAGTCCCGACAATTCTATGTTCCAGAAGATCAGTTGATCACCTATAATTTAGGAAATGAAGAAAATCCGTGTCCTGTCAAGATAAAGGAAGGCTTACTTGAAGTATTTCAAGCAGATCTGATCCAGTTACTTCATGAGTTTGCTGATGTTTTTGCATGGGATTACAAAGATATGAAGGGTTTGGACCCCCGCATTTATCAACATAGGGTCATGCTGAAGCCGGAAGCAAAACCAATCAAACAAACCAGCTACCGGATGAATCCGAATTATGCAGCACAGGTAAAGGCAGAGCTGGATAGGTTATTAAAAGTTGGATTCATTGTACCAGTAGAGCATGCGGAATGGATATCACCCATTGTTATCGTCCCTAAAAAGAATAAGCAGCTACGCATATGTGTGGATTACCGGAAACTGAATGCAGCTACGGTGCCAGATCCGTTTCCCCTTCCATTTCTTGACACCATGCTTGACAGAGTAGTAGGACACGAAATGTACTCGTTCTTAGATGGATACAATGGGTATAATCAGGTCAGAATGGCTGAGGAAGATATACCAAAAACAGCGTTCATCATCAATTGGGGTGTCTTTGCTTGTACTGTTATGTGGTTTGGATTAAGAAATGCCCCCAGTACTTTCCAAAGGTGTATGCAGGAAATATTCTCCCCCTATCTTACCTCTTTCATGCAAGTATATCTTGATGATTTCACTGTGTTCGGTAGGATGGTAGCACACTTGTTCCATTTATGGTGCTGCTTTGAGAAATGCAGAGAATACAGACTCTATCTAAACCTGAAAAAATCTGTGTTTGCAGTTTCATGTGGAAAGTTGCTTGGCCATATTGTATCTGCACACGGCATACAAGTCGACCCAGATAAGGTAGCAGCTGTGTTAGAAGCACCTGTACCTACCACACCAAAGGAATTAATGTGTTTCATGGGTCAAGTGAGATGGCATGGTCGTCATTTACGGTGGCTCGGTCATTTAGCTATTCCGCTCAATCGTTTAATCACGAGTACTCCTAAACAGTTTGATTGGACTCAAGAATGTCAAACAGCATTTGATCGTCTAAAGTGTTTATTAACGCAGGTCCCAATTTTACAACCACCTGATTGGGAACACCCATTTCATGTTTTTGTAGACGCATCAGATATCGCCATCGGCAGTGTGTTAATGCAACAAACTGATAAGTGGTTCCGGCATGTTTACTATGCGAGTAGAAGACTTGATCCCGCAGAAAAGAATTACTCTGTAACTGAAAGAGAATGTCTGGGTTTAGTGTATTCTGTAAAGAAATTCAGACACTATTTACTTGGCCGCAAATTTACTTTTCATGTAGATCATGCAGCACTTGTCTATCTGGTACGACAACAGCATTTAGGTGGTCGATTAGCGCGTTGGGTTCTACTTTTACAAGATTTTGATTTTGAAGTAATCCATCGGCCCAGCAGCTCACATGCCTTAGTAGATTTCCTTTCTCGCTTAGATTCCGGTGAAGCTCCGATCGGTGTAGATGACACCACACCAGCGATTTATGTTACTGAACCAACTAATGATGAATTTGCAGAACCTCCTATGCCATCTACATATTATGCTGAGAGTACAAACAAAACCTTGTTGAATATGCTTCGAAAAATGATTTTGGAATCACTGGAAAGGTGGGATCAACTGTTACCTGCAGTATTATGGGCATACCGGACTACCTACAAGGTAGCAACAGGACTAACACCTTTCAAATTGGCTTATGGACTAGAAGCCATAGCATCAATGGAGATTGTTGTGCCAAGTTTACGTATAGCCATCACTCAGAAACTACTACCTGAAGAATCTCTGTCATTTTGGTTGGATACACTCAGAGAACTGGATGAGCATCGATGGCAAAGTTTTCTGACTATTCAGGAAGTACAGTTAAGACAAGCTCGAACACATGACCGGTATCTGAAAACTCCAGTTTTTTCGGTGGGGCAACTTGTACTCTTTTACAATGCAAAATCGAATTGCTCTGCTGGAAAATTCAAGTTACGATGGTTTGGTCCCTACCGGATTTTTGAACAAGTAGGCCCAGCTACGTTTCGGTTGACTACTTTGACCGGAAGCCACACAAGGGTAGATATAGACTCACAAAGAGGTCTATATACACTCATTCTTGTGGAGAAGGCACAACCAAGGATATTCAAGTGTATTAAGTGAAGGGGAGGACCTCTGTTTCATTAATCTCTTTGTAGATATCCGTTTAATGCTTCTTACTTCTCTTGTTCATTTCTCGCTTTGTAGATATCCATTCCTCTAGTTCGTTTCTCTCTTTACAGATATCCATTTAATGCTTCCTACTTCTCTTCTTCATTTCTCTAGTTCACTTCCTACTTCTCATGTTGATTTCTTTCTTCTTAGACATCCATTTAATGCATATGATATCTTGTTTAAAATCCTTTCTCTTTTACTTTTTCTATTCCAAATATCTCTATTAAATTCATCTCTAGTAGTTACTAGAACAATTCTAGTGAACCTCTATTTCTATCATAAACTAGTTGTGTGCATAGTCTTATTTATATTGTATATTTGCCTAACCTAAACTAGTCCATTTGGAGTGGTTGATAGCTCATTCTGAAGCTATGAGATATACTATTTTTGTAAAAAATCCTAGGTGATCTAGGTATGAGTTGCTAGGTCAAATAGGTTAAGAAAAGTGATTAGTTGTAGAAGGGGCTGAACTAGAGGGACCTAAGAGGGCCTACTCATGTTTCTATAAAATTCTAATAGTAGAATCTCAAAATTTCATATCAAAGGAGAGGTGACGTTTATAGAGGATCAATGGACGGAGCTTTGCACAAAGGAAAAAGGATCAAGGACTCATCAAATGTCACAAAAAATTATCTTTAATAAACCTTATCATAGATATGGCAGATTTGGGATAGAAGTTTGAAATTCTAGGAAAAAAATAACTATCAACCATGGAGATTCAGAGTATTCAACTATTTTATGAACAAAAGAATCTACCATAATGTGTGTGGAGATGAATAAGCAGTTTATGTTGACCCAAAGGACCCAAAGACTACAAATGCAACACTAGGGACCTTGAAGGAATGGGAGGAGAGGAATAGGAAAGCTATCTTCTTGATATCTCAGGTAATCTCGAACACTATGATTGGGCATATTTCAAACTTTGATCATGCTTAGGATGTATGGGAAGTAATTGAGAGGTTTTATGCTACTTCCATAAGGATTACACCCTAAGAGTCAAAGAACTAAGGGATTAACTTGCATCCATTGATTCCAAAGTTGATGTAGAAGACAAATTGAAGATCATCCTCAATGGAATTAGAGGGGAAGATAAGCGGAAGCCTTTGATAACCACTATCCGTTATAGAGATCCTCTTCAATTCGTAAGAGGAATTAATACCTCATCTAGTGGTAAAAGGAGTTGCAATGGGAGATGCATCACGGAGCATGGATGCACATAACCAAGCACTCTATGCCAACAAAGCAAAGGGCAAAGGATGCAAGAAAGGGAAAGGTGACAAAGGCAAAGGCAAAGAATCAAAGGAGGATCACTTTTAAAAACACATTGCTTCAAATTGTTGGTTGAAGCATGACAAAGGAGGTAAGAAGAAGGATCAAGGGAATTATGCTAGCACCACTTCAAATATGATAACAATGAGTAACTCTTAGCCACGAGGCATCAACATGACAGAGGTTTCATGGACCAAAAACGGTACATACATCTTGGTTGAAGCAATGACATGTCATGCCAAGGTGATGTTTTCATCAATATGCAGGTTCCAAAGAACAAGGGGTCTTTGGAAATAGATGAGAATTTAGAAAATTTCATAGAGCATGTGGAGGGATATTAGATTGGGAGAAGAAAAGCCTAAAAATTATTACAACAAGTGCTTCATGTTCCTTCCATGACAAAAAAATCCTATTTCTTTAGGACAGATGGTAGAAAAGGCATTGCAATTCTTATTCAATGACAAGAGCTTCCTTGTGAAGTACGGAGGAAAGTTGTAGCCAAAGGAATAAGAGAAGGCATTTCATTCACTCTTGATGTTACCCCACACATAGTTAGGTATTTTATGTCATGTTTAGGACTAGGAATATTGTTGAGATTGATCTTTGGAATAAAATCATAGGGCATGTGAATATTTGTAAGCCTAAGAGCATGAGCAAAGTAATATTGGTGAGTGGTTTATTGAAATTTGATGGCCAATTCATGCATCAATTTTGTGATGCTTGACAACTAGGTGATCAAGCTAGACAACCTTTCAAGAGGAATACTCACAAATCAACAAAGACCTTTGAGCTCATACACACAAATATTTGGGGGCCTAGCAAGGAGGCTTCCTTAGGTTTTGCAAAGTAATTTTTCACATTAACTAACAACTTCTCAAAAAAGGTATGGACTTATATCCTTAAAAAGAAATCAAATGTGTTCTCCATGTTTCAAATGCACAAGAATGAAGTTGAGAAGGAAAAATGTTATCAAGTGAAAACCCTATGGTTTGATGGAGGGGAGAGTATTCATATAAGGGATTTACACCCCTAAAAAAAATGGAGTGGAAGAATAGGCACATTGTGGAGATATCTAAGTGCATGATAAATGAAGGTAAATTACCATTTGTTTATTGGGTGGATGTTGCAAATACATTAGTGTATCTTATGAGAAGGCTTCCAACACGTGGAGTGCATGAGCTCATGCGTTATGAAGATTATTATGGGAAGATACCAAGGCTAGAGAACCTGAAGGTGTTTGGATGTGTATGTTTTATGCACATACCACAATCGATAAGGACCAAGCTTCAACCTAAATCTAAGAAATGTGTCTTTATGGGCTATTCCATAGAACACAAAGAGTACCAATGCTATAATACTCTGATTAAGATGTTATATGTGTCAAGGGATGTGGTCTTTGATGAGATAATGTCCTGTTATGTAGACAAGGGTAAGGAGAAATTTCTTGAAGATGAGTATGATGACCATGTACGTTATGCTTTGCAGGTTAGACCTAAAGAATCCATCACAACAAAGGCACCAATATCAAAGTGACATGCCCATGAAATCCATGATGAAGGTAAAGGTTATGAATCCTCTCCTAGTTCAAGATACAAGAGTACCAATGAGGTAGACTATGAATTAGATGAAGCTAGTGAAGAAGGTGAAGACAAATGACCACATATGCATACATGCATACAAAACACATACACAAATGCATTCTCATAATCATTCGCTTAATTATATGCATATGCACATGCATTACACACAAATACACATATTCATGCACGTAAAATCACACATGCATACCTACTTATCTCTCTCTCTCTCTCTCTCTCTCTCTCTCTCTCTCTCTCTCTCTCTCTCTCTCTCTCTCTCTCTCTCTCTCTCTCTCTCTCTCTCTCTCTCTCTCTCTCTCTCTCTCTCTCTCTCTCTCTCAGACATCTGAAACCCTGCTTTCAATAATGCAGGTAGTATTCTTGACTCTGCTAGTTTGTGCATTTCAATCTAACGAACACCTTCCAGGATGTTCAAGGAGATGATGGATAGATTCTAGAGATGAGGTGGTGTTGCAAATCCCTGCTTCACACTAGCCAAGAACAAGTTGAGGAGTGTAAATTAAACCTCTTGAGCTTTCGAGAAACCACAAATAATCACCTAAATGCTTTGGACTATGATCCTTTAATCAATGGATCAAAACAGATGACTCAAAATATTCATAGTGAATGGAAACTTGCTATTTTGGTCACTACATGTACTCAGTAAATTTAACAATGCTCTTCACCTGCTAGCAATTGATCAAATTCCTTTTGGGAGTATCCAATTAACATAGATAGCTACCAATCACAAGTTATTTCATTAGAAATGAGCAAAGTGTACTCAAAGAATTATGCTTAGCAAATCTGATGACCATCCCGACATCTTAGGAGTCTAACAGTGTGCAGACCAGTGAGCAATAAATCGAAGATTGCAAGCAGATGGTCAGTGCAATGGAGCTGAAAATTTGTAGCATACAAAACCTTTGTACTGATTGCATAGCAAGTTAAATCACTCAAAATGGTTAATTGTACACTAAGAACCAGTTCACAAAAACTCATTGTTCTAAGTGATACATGACAGAGAAGTGAAGTAGAGATGTGATCAATGTATATGTATTAAATCACATAGAATTACAATGACATGGACAATATATAATTGCAAACTGTGAGTTAATGATGGAGTTATAGAATGATCTCATTAAGCACTGAAAACCCCTCTCAAATGATCTTTAAATCGGGCTCACTACCATGCGAGATTTTGATCCATCTTTTATAGATAGAGTTAGAGCCATTTTTTGAATTCAAACTCAAATTCTTGCCATAAAGTGAATCCTAAACTTTAGGAATTGCTTTCTCATCAACTACCAAATAATTCCTAATTTGATTCTTTGTAATTCCACGTGAGAGTAAGTGTTGTTAACATATGCACTTCTACAAGGATATAAGTAAATGCTTTTTACAAGAGAAAAGTCATATGTGACTTTATGAAGTGAATGCTTATTGTCCAAGTATGTGGGCTTGGACCCATTTGCACCAATAGCTCCCCCTCAAGCCTAACATGCTTGGTCTTCCTTGATTTCGTGGAATCCAATCATCATCTTGAACCTGTTCAATTTTGTGCCATCCAGAGATTTGGTTAACATGTTTGCACATTGTAGATTTGTAGGCACATAGGACAACTGGATATCCTTGCTAAGTAGCTTTTCTCTCACATAGTGATAGCGCACTTCAATGTGCTTAGTCTTTGGATGGTACACATGATTAGCAGCCAAATGCAATGAACTAGTGTTATCTCCAAAAATCATTGGAGTATAAGAATGTAATCCCAAATCTATGTAGAGTGGCTTAAGCCACATAGCCTCTTGTGTTGCATTTGCTAAGCCCCTATATTTTGCTTCAGTTGATGACAATGCCACAATTGGTTGTTTCTTTGATGACCATGAGAGCAACTTAGAACTTGCAAAAGATAGGTAGCCAAAGGTGCTCCTCCTATCATCTTTTCAGCCAGCCCAATTTGCATTTGAGTATAGCTTGATATCCAAAAACGAAGTGAATGAATAGAATAGTCTGTCATTTATGGTACCCTTCAAATACTTTAAAATCCTTTTGGCAGCTTCCGTGTGAGGTTTTCTTGGCTTATGCATAAATTGACTCAATTTACTTACTTCGTAACAAATATCCACTCCCTTCATGGGCACTAAGTTTGGGATTCAATTACATGGGTGTACATGCAACTTAAGTATTCTCCATCTTGAACTTAACCAACATATCATGAATGTACTTCCTCCGAGTAATGAAGACACTAGTATCTGAATATAAAAGTTCTAATCCAAGAAAGTATGTTAACAGACCAAGCTCACTGATTTTAAACTCTTCCATCATCTGAGCTTTGATTTTTTTGATGCCATTGGCATCATTCACTATAATGATGATGTCATCCACATAAACACATAGATAAATAATTTTTGAGTTAGTCTTCTTTATGAACAATGAAGAATTTGCTTGGCTAGCAACAAAACCTTGGTCCTGTAGATATGTGACTAGTCTATGGTTCTGTGCTCTAGGAGCTTGTTTTAAACCATAAAGTGATTTCCTTAATTTGCATATATAATTTGGTTTATCTTTTTCTTTTGATCAGAGTTCCACCCATTTAGGAATGCCTTTTTAACATCTGATTGGTACAAGTTCCAATTTTTTGAGGCAGCAATACTCACCAAAACTCTGATAGTTGGCATCTTGGCGACAAGTGAGAAATTCTCCTCATAATCCACTCCATGGGTTTGAGCAAACCCCTTTGCTACTAGCCTTGCCTTATATATGTTGATTGAGCCATCTAAATTCTTCTTGAGTTTCTAAATCCACTTGGATCCTATTAGCTTCATAAATAGTTTCTTGGGAACCAAATACCAAGTGTCATTCTCTTGTAGTGCTTCAATCTCCTCCTCCATAGCTTATCTCCATTCTTCCTTCTTGTTGGCTTCTTCAAATGAAGAAGGTTCCTCTGACATAGAATTCTTAGCCATATATATAGAATGCTTGGTAACTAGTGATGTATCATAGCCATACTTTATAGGTTTCTTACTTTCCCTTTGAGATCTTCTAACTGCTTGATTGGATGACTCTGAAATGTGTTCCAATTTGTTCATCTTTGTTTTGCCCTTTCACTTCCAAGCTTTATATTCTTCAAGGTTGATAGGTTCATCTTCTGAATTGGATTGTTTTGATGTAGTTGATTCTTCCTTGGTTAGATTTGGAAAATCATAGGGCAATTTTACTTTCCTGCAATCATCCTCATACCAAGACTTATTTTCAAAAAAAAAACAACATCCCTACTAACTATAAATCCTTTGTTAGAGGGATTATATAACCTATATCCTTTCTAATTTATATTCATAGCCAATAAATATACATTTCTCAGCCTTTGGATCAAGCTTTCCCCTAATCTGTGAAGGAATATGTGCATAGGCAATGCACCCTAAAATTTTATAGTGATCCAATGAGGGTCTCCTATCATTCCAAGCTTCATAAGGTGTCATCCCATCCAAATACTTGGATAGAAGTATATTAATTAAATGGGTAGCTATAGAAATAGCCTCTTCCCATCGATAGTTTGGGAGTTTTTTCTCATTGAACATTGACCTTGTGGCCTCTACTATTAACATATTTCTCCTTTCTACCACTCCATTCTGTTCAGGGTTATAGCTTGTTGTAATCTCTCTCTTTATGCCTCTGTCCTATAAGAAGGAATCAAACTCATGTGAGAAATACTCACCACCTCTATCAGGTCTAAGCCTCTTCAAGCTTCTACTTGTTTGATTCTCAACCAATGCCAAGTATTTTTTGAAACAAGTGAAGACTTCATCTTTATGCTTCATAAAATAAAGTATTGTCCATCTACTATAGTCATCTATGAAAGAGACATAATACCTTGACCATGAAATTGAAGATTCTCTGCTAGGACCACATACATCTATGTGTACAAGCTCCAAGTAGTCTTCATACATGTATCCTCTTTTGTTGAATGGTTCCCTATGTGATTTGCCAAGTTGGCATGCTCCACATTTGTAAATCATGTGTTGCTTGGTCACATTTGGGATGTCATGCACACTCTGATCCCTGCATATTTGCTGCAATGTGCATTCACCTATATGACCTAGCGTCTTATGCCAAATTTCCAATTCTGATAGGATTTCATCGTTATAATTAAAGAAAGAAATATTTCTAGTATCTTCTTCAAAGGTGAAAATTCTACCATATTTCTCACCTTTTGAAATCCTCTTGAAGCCTTGTTGAGAGTCCTCCACATATGCTCCATGCCTTGTGAATCTCACCTGTAAACCCTTCTCAATAATTTGTCCAACATTGATTAGGTTTTTTGTAATTGTTGGCACATACAATACTCTACTTAGAAGGTTTCTATTACCATCAAATGCTTTAACATTTCCAATCTTCATTACTGAGTGCCTAGTGTCATCACCTATCAGGACTTCATGCTTCCCTTTGGGTTCTTCAAGATCAAATAACAATGCTACACTGCCTGCTACATGATTGGAGCAATCAGAATCAATATAGAATAGATGCTCATCATCTTTACCTTGCTTGGATGTCATGTTCATGATCAATAGAGAACCCTCTTGGACTTACTGCATAATTGTTGTGGTCTCTCCTTCCTTTGAAGCCTCCTTGATAGTTGTTGTAGCCTTGGTTGTAGTTTTGATGATAATTGTTTCCGGGCTCCATTATTGAACCTATCTCTTGATTGTCCATAATCTCCTTTGTGGAAGCTTGTTACTCTTTGGTTCTTTGTATTCCTAAAGCATTGATATGTGGTGTGATTGTTCAAGCCACAAATGTTGCAAGGTGGAGCATTGTATGGTCTCTCCCTGCCTTGCTTTCCTACTTTGCCCGTTCCTCTAGTACCTCTACCTCTATTTACTTGAGAGGTACTTGCATCTTCCTCACACTTCTTACCTTTTCCTTTATTGTTACTCTTACTTTTATCAGTGTAAAGGGTAGAAGCCAAGGTAGAACGTAGAATTGAAGGACCTGGTAAAAGATATGGGTTGACAGATGACTAGAAAACTATTAAACATGAAATAGAGGTTGTTGCTCAAATGAAACAACGTCAATCCATGTTATATGAAAAGCCAATTTCTACTCAGTCTAGACTTACCTACAGTAGTACAATTCAACATGCCAACACCTGCAACTATAGCTATGACCAATATTGGATTTGCTCCTAAAACTCCAATTGAATTCCAGCTCGATATTTTATGCAAGAAAATGGAGAACGTGATGAACATGCAATCATCTCTTTCTAAAGAGGTTGCACAGTTAAATAAAACTTTTTTCCATGAGCTTGCATGAGCCTGGGATTGCTACTACTAAATTGGAGCAAGAGAATATGGATCCACCAATGTAGCCTGTAATGCAACAATTCACTCCACCTGCTCAGTCAGTTTATCAGCCAGCTCCTCCTAGTCAGATAGCTACTCAGCCAGCTTTTAAAAGAAATACTGAAAAATGACGAACTGGCGGTAAATGTTGTGTCTAGTATGACAGTCAAGACCATTCTACGTATGCATATGATGAACTAAAAAAGCTAAAGATAATAGTGTAGAAGTTGATAGAAAACTATGTGATTTTTTAACATGACTTCCTCAAGCCATTAATTAGAGCAAATATGAAAAAGATTATATGAAAACTTACCTATCTCCAATGCATCTGTCAGTACCTCGGCAGCTAGATTAGAGCCATTAGAAGAAGGGGCTTAGTCAACTGCAAGTTAGAGTCCCTATTCTATTGACGCATTGGTAAGAGCTAGGGATGAAATTATGCACAAAACTACATGGCAATCTCCTGTCGATCAAACCTCCGTATATTCTCAAATTGCCAATTTTGAAGAGAAATAGAAACAGGATGACATGTATGACAAGGTAGATGATGGAGATAGAAGAGTAACAGGAAGGTAGACTAAGGAAAATGAAAAGAAAAATACAAATTATGAAAAGGAACTATAGTTCAAAGATATTGCAATCCTAACTGAGGAGGAAAAAAGAAATGCAATTAAAGTTGGAAAGAAACCATTAAATGAGAATACCCAAGTACAAGAAAATCAAAATACCCCAACAAAGTAAGAAAAGAAAAAAGCTATCAAAGAGGGAAAGAAAAACCTAAATGAGAACAATCAAACAAACCAAAATGACGAAAAGAGTGAAAAGAAACAAGGGGAGCAAAAGGGGAAGAAGAAATTGAGAAAGACTCCGAGAGCAATTATGATCTTGGAACTTGAAAAGAAAAATGTCTCTAGAGAAGTTCTAAATGATATATTATTAAAAATTCAAGTTACTATGTCCCTTGAGCAAGTGTTTTCTATTGCAAAACCCGAGTTCAAAGACTATTTTATAAGACTAGTAAGATGGAGATGGTTTCCACTTCCTCATATGAGGACATGCAAGATGTTGGTGAGGAAACCTTTGTGATGAATGAAGCCGTCACGTTAAGTGATAGCGATAATGATGAGGAAGAAGATATTGTAACAGGAAGTGTAAATAGAAATTTTCTTGGGCCAATTCTTCCAGATGATGAGATGACTAAAGGAGAAAGCCAATTTGATATGACTTTCTAGGAATCAGAAACTCTAAAAGTTGAAATTCGGGTTGGGGATGAAAAGGATTCATGTTTAGCTCTAGCTCTGCTTAATTCAAGATTAGTGATAAATGTAATATCAAAGAATTTTTTTGATAAATTTAGATGGCCCATTGATAAAGACCATGGCTAGAGAATGAGAACAGCTGACAATGGGTCAGGAATTTTGCTAAGTGCATGTTCTCATGTACCTATTATGATAGGAGGTTTTTGGGAGGAATTTCATTTCTTTGTGGAGGATGACTACTCATATGAAGTGATACTCGGACAACCATTTATAGTAGAGGTGAGAAACAAAAGCTATGAATGATGGATCATCATATGCAAGAATTTGTTCTAAAATTGGAATGGATTCCTTGCAAGTAATCACAATCTGTCCCAATCATTCAAGAAATAGGAAAAAACTATGAAGAAATCCCATTGACTCTTACAATCATGTGTGTTAGAATCCACCACCTTTAAAATAATTTGGGGCCTACTATGACGAAAAGTTTTGTTATATTTCAATATTGATCGGAACAATAATGGACAATGGATTGATGTCTTGCCTAATGATGTATATCGCTTTGAGAATTTTTCTGTTTGCATCCCCACATCTAGTTTACACTTCATTGAAAATGAGAAACTTGCAAATAAATTTAAAAAAGAAAATGAAAAAATATTTCAAAAACCTAAGATTAATTTCACCTCAAGAAAATATTGAATGTATGATTGAGCTTACAAAAAGTTCAACTTTGATAGAAGAGCTTGAGAATGCCCTTCAAGAAGAATTAGAATCAAAATTTATCATTCTTGGCTCTATTAAGGAATATCAGCTGATTGCTAATTTATTAATAGAACATGAAGTCAAGATTGATGCTAAATATAAAAAAATAAAAAATAAGATTAAATGTGTAGCTTAGCGGTTGCCTAAGGAGAGTTATGACATAACTAGATGAGTTTTTGAGGATTCTATTCTTAGAGATGGATCTAAGATACGACGCACATTTATTGAGGAAACTATGAAATACATAAAGTTTGGAGAAGAATTTCTTTCAGAACTTGAAAAATATAATTAAGAAAGATGATCATACATCATGGAAAAGCATTTTCCTTATTTCTACATGAAATAGGATGCGCTGATTCGAAGCTTGTAGCTACTATGATTATATTTATCGTATCGCATATTCCAAGGAATCTTCGTCCGATATGAGTTCCAAAAGCTCATTTACCTAAGCTGATGTGATTGTTAAAGGAGAAGATTTCTATGGGAATCCTTGAACCATCATCAGTAGCATATTCTAACTAATGGTTCATGGTACCTAAGAAATATGGGAAGCTATGCTTCATACAGGATCTATAGCCTATTAACAAAGTCACTATTAGAAATGTAAGGTAGGTCCCATTGTGGATGTTTGCAGAGGCATTTTCCGGACACTCCAACTATTCAATGGGAGATCTGTACTCAAGATATGACCAGCCATCAAAAGTAGCGATATAACCACGATGAAAACTCCTTTGGGTCTAGTATGTATGTGTACTTTACCACAAGGAGCAACAAATTACGTGGCACACATGATGAACGCTATGAACCTGATCTTACATGACTTCATTCCCAAAGTGACTATGCCTTTTATCAATCATATTCCAATAAAAGTTTGTTTGGAAAGGGAAAAAAATGCAACTTTATATTCATCTAGAAGCAAGAAGTTTGTTTCCAACCACATTTCTAACTATGAAAGAATCTTTTAGAGATTCAAAGAGGTGGAATGGAATTTCTCTTTAGAGAAATCCATTTTTGGTGTCAATCATGAAGTTTTGACTCTCAGACATCTATGTGGACATTATGGTTGTAGGCCATATCCACAAAAAGTTGATGCCATTAGCACGATTTTGAAAGTGTGTCGCAACGTTAGTGAAGTGAGAAGATTCTTGGGAGCTTGTGTCTTTTATGTAATCTGGATCCCTCACTTTGCTCATGTTGTGAGTCCATTATATCATCTATTATGAAAGAAAAAGAAATTCTTCTAGACAGAGGAACATAGTAAAACTATGAGAAAACTACAGCAATTGCTTATCAATGCTCCTATCCTGAAAAGAATCAATTATTTAGTTCACTTTGGTGCAAAGTTTTGCATGATACGTAGAGAAATTATACTCGCACTAAAAGAGAGTTATGGGCATTCGTCACTGCCTTGAAAACATATACAGAAAATTTTATTGGAGCTAATGTGATCATGGAAACTCATTGTCTTCCATTAATAGGAATGACTGCTAACTGCTCATCTCCTTACATTGCAGTGTTAAGGTGGATCACATTTATCAAGTTTATTGATCTAGCCTTTGTTCATATTTATGGAAAACGTAATATTGTTGCTGATATTTCGCGAGCAAAATCTGATGAGGATGAAGAAGCAACAGATTAAGGAATAAACTTGATAAGTTATGATCAATCTAACTTTTTGCATGAGCGATTTAGAGATGAGGAACGTGAGGGAGAATGGAAAGATATAGGCTACTATCTGAGTACCTTTCAGCCTATCCCAAGTTGGTTGGCAAATTGATTCTAGAACATCAAAAAGAAGTCTTTTAACTTCTTTCTAAAAGATGGGTATTTTTGGTGACATGCTAGAGGGAAGGTGAAAACCCCACAAGGAGTATTAGGATTAAGAAGTCTGCAAGTGCAAGTTATGAGAGACATGCATGAAAGCTTATGGGCAAGTCATAAGGGTTTTATAGCAACATATGAAAAATTTGGGAAAGTTATTGGTGGTCATGAATATATGTAACTATCAAGGATTTTGTAAGCACATGTGCCACATGTCAGTTACATTCCTTGATCAAACATAGAGATCCCTTACACCCAACTTACCCACCTTGTATTCATTACAAGTGGGTAGTAGACCTTGTGACTATGCCTAAAAGCAGTGATGGCATGAGATATATTGTACTTGCACATGAAGACTTGACAAATCACATGGAATGTCGTGCACCTCGATCTAACAATACTTATAATGTATGCCTATTTCTTTTAGAAGAAGTTATATCCAGATTTGGATATGTGGAGAAAGTAGTAACAGATTGAGGTGAGTTAGATGCTAGAGAAGTAAGAGAATTCTTTGATCACCATGGAAATCTCTTATCTCTCACGATAACTTATAATCCAAAAGCAAATGGGAAGATTTAATGAGGTCATCCTTCCATAGTGAAGGTGACCTCGAAGGCATGCAACGGAGATATTGGGAAATGGCCAAGATATCTACCATCCTTATGGGTGGATCGGATGACATATACAAGACCAATTGCATTTATGCCAGCTAAACTCATGTATTATCAAAATCTAATTTTTCCTGTTCACACTCACATAATAAACTAGATGAGCTTAGATTGGGAAGACACTTTGTGACGAGAAGACTTATTAACCTTAAGAATTAAACAATTGGAACAAGGGAATCGGACTATAAAATAAAAGAAGCCATTAAAAAATTAAAAGAGTCACATCTGAAAAAAAAGATCTATTTTGATAAGAGGCATCGACTCATGCCAAGATCAATAGAGTCCAGGGAGTGGGTACTCGTTTATGACAGTACCTTTGAAACACAATACGATGCATGATGAAAATTAATTAAATGATGGTTTGGTCCTTACATTGTTGTTTCTATTTTTTCTATAGGTACCTATGCTTTAGCAAAATTAGATGGCACTCCCTTGAGAAATAGGATTGTAGGAAAAAGAATTAAGCTATTCAAATGAAGGATAAACAGTGACTAGAAGATAGATGAAGAATTCTTGGATGAGGATGATGCAGATGAAGAATGACAAAAAGAATAATCAAGTGAAATGTTTCCAACCTAAATTCAGTTTTATTTTTATATATGAATGAACATATGCATTGCATTTTTCACATGTAATAAATGTATTAAGATTTGTTCAAATTTAAAAAACTTAAGTAGGATCAAGATGAAAAACATCTATTATGATTTCGTGTGAAGTATGAAAAACTAGAAACGATATGAATAGAATTAGCTAGCAGACTAGCAACTTTGGGGATTGAACACTTTGGGATGTGATAGCAAACTTAAACTAAGTGCATGTATATGCTACTAGGTTTGAACACTTAGTGAGTGGGATTCTTTTAATCCTACTATTTATTTCCTATGTGATCCTACCTCCAAATAGATTATGATTTAAGCAAACCTTCATACTCAAGCCAGCAATATATGTATGTGCATGTGTTGTCAGTGTGCTATGATGAGCTAGTAGGTGGGCGGGACAACCTTGATCGGGTGATCAAGGCCATGAGCTAACACTACTTTTCTCACAGGCCTAACCTACATGTTGTCATGCACCTATATGGGTCAGTAGGCGGGCAAAGTCACTCTGGCTAGGTGGTTAGAGCCATGAGCTGACGTCGATTTCATATGGGGCTAACATTGTGTGTCATGCATTATGTCGAGTCTGTAGACAGATGTAGTAAACTTGGTCGGGTAGACAAATCCATGAGTCTCACCTGATTTTGACATAGGCCGACTTGTGAAAATAAAAATAAACAAGAAAAAGAGTTGTGCTAGATGAAGCATTAAAGAAAAGAAAAAGAAAAAGAAAATAAAAAGTAAAGAAAAGAATAAGATCTAATGGAGACTTGGAGGTTAAGAAATAAATGGAGGAAACAAAGTATAATTCTACAAATCGAGTTAGTAGAGCTTAGTATATGCTAGTGCTTAGGATAACTTACTTCAACTAAACAGGTTGGATGAACGAAAGATCTACGAAGCCTATGATTTGTTCATATGATTTCTTGTCTGATTGTGGAAACCAAAACATAATAGGATGTATGTGAAACTTGCATCTACTTTCTTCTCTAAATTTGTACCGATTTTCATAAATTTGCATGAAATGCACATATATTTATTTCTAAATTTTAAAAAAGTTATTAGCATCCATCCATGAATATTTGATACTTATGTATGTTTCTTGACTTGATATGTAGGTTGGCCTATCAGGATGATGTGCAAGTTTAGTGGTGTGGATGTCGAAAGGATTTTATCACTCTCACTAACATTTAGAAAAAATATTTAAAAAAAAAAAAGTGGTGATCTTTGTCTCTTAAAAACAAGGTTTATGAATTGATTGATCTCTCTCTTGAGTACTTGCAGGATGGTAAGGATGAAGATGTGCATTGATTAGGAGCCTCTAATTGATTTTGTTTTTCTTGTGTGTGCTTTCCACTTAAAGCACATTTGCATTTTTTATTTGACTTTTTTAATTTTATGGGTTGAGAAACAGGAAAGTGAAAGATCCCCCGAGCATATGTGAGATATCCTATGCATTTACCCTAAGTACCTAAGCATATGTATGTGTTTAAGTGCATGTAACCCTAAAATGTGTTTTGAAACCCCACATGTGCCTAAGTGTTTGTGAGAACTACCCTATGAATGTGTGTATGTTCTACCTTATAAATTTGGGAATTAATTGAATGAATGAAATCCATGCAAATGTGTGATAACCTAATTATGCTCTATTTAGGAAACCGTAAGTGAGCTTATATTGAGCTCTAAAAGTATAATATGTATGTGAAAAAATATATGAACTTATGTTTAAATCCTTAATTAATTTTATTTTAAACATATGTATTGGCGAAATTTAAGTATGAATATGTGCATGTGAAACTATGGTTTTAATTGAATACATGTATGTACTTAAAAGTGTGCATGAGTGTCCATGTGGATATATGTGTGTGTGTAGCTCAGTGATGAGTAGCACCTCCTTTAATGTCAATCCGGGAAGACGTGAGGATGGTATGAAGACCTCGAGCAAGTGGAGGCACAAGTGCATGAGTGAGAAGCACACAAACATGCACACACATACACACACACGCGCACACACGGCAAGACAAAGAGTGAGAAGCAATGGAGTTCTTAGATTACTTTCAAAAAGCTCTTACAAGTTCATTTCAATTACAAGATAACCTCAAAAATGAGCTCTCTAGCTCTTTTTATAGTTTTTGACTAGGTTTTGGCCCTGTCCAGACCTAGTGTCCGGCCTAGTTAAAAATTAGGTTCCAGGGCCAATTTGAGGGCTTAAACGGAGTCTAAAAAATACGAAAATTGATATGTAGGTACTTCTAAGGCTCCTCAAGCTCAAGGACTCCTTGGCTTGCACAAAATGGAGCTACAAAAATATGAAATGGTATTTACAATGATTGTTAGTGATAAGAATCACTGTTATAAAGATGTTGATTTGGAAAAATTTGAAGGGCCTATCTGCTAGATTTGCGTCGACTGCTTTGTCTACTTACTCCTTCACCTCGCTCTAACTCTCCCCGCTGGCTTCCTTGTCTAGTCAGTCCTTGGGTGCCCATACTACTCTCAACACCCCCCCCCTCTCTCGCGTTTGTCGTCCCTGACAGACCCTTGTTGCTGGGAGTGTTGGATGTAATATTCCACAACCTGAGTGGCAAGCTTATGTTCTTGTAGGCGTAGTCCTCTGGCCAAGTCTGTCATCATACGATCCCAATCAATTGGTCCTGGAATGTCCGGATGTGCCAGACGTAACTGATCTGCATGGATCGCTTGTTCTACTGCGAATAGATGTAGCAAATGTGTGGGTCTGGGAATGAAGATTTCGGAATGATATTCCCAGAATTCCTCAAATGTCTGCTTGAAGCATGCGGGTAAGTACTTTATTCGTGCATGCCAGGCAAAGATTATAGTGACCGAGGGAGTCTGGCTCATGTCGTAGACTAAATCCTTGTTACCTTGAGAGAATCCAGGGGCAGAGATGTATGGAGCTTGTACATTCCGAAAGGTTTTGAAGACAATGGTCATGAGCTCGAATATCTTCATACACATTTTCGCTGCTATGTCGGGTACATTATTTAGGCGTGTAGACCAGTGCCAAATTGTTGATATCATGTAGGCTACGGTTGGGGTCCCCCGAGGCGGAGCAAAATATGGATAGTTAACCCAAGCTGAGCATTCTTTATTGTTGCGTACCTTGATTGCAAATGCTTGCCAGGATCTGCGACGTACCACTGGGCAATAGCATGGATTATACTTGATATATAGTGGCATGGTTGCCCAGGTGCTCATCATCTCTGGGTAATCGGTTAGTAGACGTGCACGCCAATTAGGTTGGAAGATCGAGCCAGCACGTGCATCTGTCGGTAAATCCCCTAGCTCAAATTGAGTGGCGAATGTGGGCTCCTTCCCTGTATGTCTTTTGACTTCTGCATTATAATCATGTAGTAAGACAAAATAAGGCATGTATTGCGACTCTGATGTTGTGATTAACCGTTGATGGGATAGGTTTTGAAAGTAGGAAGACCGAAGGACAGTTTCTTCCAGATTTGTGAGAGATTGCATTTGCACTGCCACACAATCATCATGTGTCTTACCCACTTTCTCGACCCTTTTGACCCAATCTGGAACTTGAATTTCTAAAGTGTCTTGTCCTTCCTCTGTAGTTCGACCACCGGGTGTCGGCATCGGCTCATATGGCTCTTCATAGCTGTCATCGACGGGGATTTCCACAACTGTTTCAGGTTCTGGTTCTTCAATGGGCGAGGGTGGCCTTTCATATGGTAAGAGGCGTGCTTGGAGTTCTGCCACCTGTTTCCGGAGGGTCTCTACTTCTTCTGTAGAGTGTTGCAAGATTACCGGCTCCTGTTGAGCTGTGGGGACACTAGCTATCTGTTTCTTTAGATCTGCACATTCAGTCTCTAACTTTTCATATGACTCCAAGAAATTTGCATGCTCCTCAAGTAAGATGCGAATGTCTTCCGATGGGACTGCTCTATATCTGGTAGGGCTAATGGTTGCTCCTATAGTTCCTTCCATAGCCGCTTCAAATTTGTCTTGGTTTTGTTGTTGAAGTCTCTTGTTCTCTTCTAGTGCTACTGCCATATGCTTCCTTAATAGCCCAATGTTGCGTCTGAGTGTAGCATTAGATATCATTTGCGCTTGAAGCACTGTTTCTAGTTCCTTGACTGCTTGTGTTAGCAACAGACAAGGGAGTCAACGACGATCTAGCAAGTAGGCCAATAATTTTTGTCATGAAGAAGCAAGTATGAGCATTCACGCAGATCTAGCACTAAGGCAACCCTTTAATTTTTCAAAGTCCTTACACAAATTAAAAGTGATTTTCATCACTAACAACCCCTGTAAATACCATGTTCACCTTTTTGTAGCTCCATTTTGTGCAAGTCGAGGAGTCCTCGAGCTTGAGGAGCCTTAGAAGTAGTTGCCTACCAATTTTCGTATTTTTTAGATCTCGTTTGAGCCCTCAAATAAGCCCTGGAACCTAATTTTTAACTAGGCCGGACACTAGGTCTGGACAGGGCCAAAGCTAGTCAAAAACTATAAAAGGAGCTAGAGAGCTCATTTTTGAGGTTAGATTATAATTGAAACGAACTTGTAAGAGCTTTGTGAAAGTAATCTAAAGAACTCCATTTCCCTCACTCTTTGTCTTGCCGTGTGTGCGTGTGTGTGTATGTGTGTGCATGTTGGTGTGCTTCTCACTCACGCACTTGTGCTTCCACTTGCTCGAGGTCTTCATACCATCCTCACGTCTTCCCGGATTGACATTAAAGGAGGTGCTACTCATCACTGAGCTACACCAAATTTTGGCACCGTTGCCGGGGATCGAGCTTTGAGGACGAGCGTGTGATGGTAAGACGTAGAGTTGACGCGTTGGAGTTGTAGGTATTTTCTTCACTCTCATCTATTTTCTTGTTTTTTCTTCACCATCATCATCACCATCTCCCACCTCCATCTCCATCATCGCGAAAATTTCTGTTTTTTGATCATATCACCATCTCCACCTCATTTCCTTCATTCTACTTGTGAGAGAGAGCGAGAGAGCGATATTGCTTGCACTGTTTTTGCATGTTGGTTGTGTTTCCTGCAGGTATCATCATCATCATCCCCGCCAGCACGCTGCGCAGGTACGAAACTCGTCGAATCTGTCTCGCGGTCGCCCGCCTCTGTCGATCGCGATCGACAGAAAATTCGATCATTTGGTAAAACAAAGTTCACCACTAGCACAAGCATGATGAGCACATCCCAAATCACCTAAAACAGTAGAAAAATTCCGTGTTTTTTTGTCAATCGCGACCGACAGACCCTGTCAATCGCGATCGACAGACCCTGTCAATCGCGATTGACACCGTCAATCGCGATCGACAGACTTCACGATCGACAGACTGCCACGTAGGATCCTGTCAATCGCGATTGACACCATCAATCACGATCGACAGCCACGACCGACAACTCTGTCAGTCGCGATTGACACCGTCAATCGCGATTGACTGAAATTCAACGATTGATTGACTTTTGCGCGTAGCCACGTGTCCATCGCGACTGATAGGCCCCCGATTGACTGAAATTTCGGCGAAAAATCCGGAAAACGTGTCAATCGCGATTGATACCGTCAATCGCGATTGACAGCCACGATCGACACTGTCGATCGCGATTGACACTGTCGATCGCGACTGACAGGCCCGACGGACACCTCTGTCAATCGCGATTGACAGACCTGTCGATCGCGATTGACAGGCTTTTCGGCCAAAAATTAGGGTTTGTTTTTGTTCAAAATTGGGATAATTTTGGGGCAAAATAGTCAATCCATTAGCATTTTGGAGGTTCCTACACTTGTGATTGGGAGAAAATCCTAGGATCTGTCAGCCAGATTGAATCCTGTTTTAACCCCCTAAACCCTGAACAGACATAACTTTTTCATACGAAATCCATTTTTTGAGCTCTAGGGCTTGTTGGAAAGCTCGTGGCATATACTACACGCCCTCAACTGTTTTTTATAAAGATAATGCGTTGATTTTCAGATAGGGTATTTTGAAGTTGACCATACCCAGGGGGATCAAAGTCAGGGGTCTTTAGAATTGTTTTCTTAAAAATCACTATGCAAATTAGTGTTTGTGCTTCAGAAATGAAAATCATTGGTTCTGTCTTTGGAATTTAAATCTCAAAGCTAACTTTGGAACTCTTACAGATCTATTGAGAGCATCGAAAGGCGTTCTAAGCAAGTGTAAGTGCAAGCTTGGGAACACACTTCCTGGGCATTCAAGGGCAACCAAGCAGGAAACAAAAGGTTGGAATATTCTCAACTCCCTCTGTCATTTTTTAGCTCAGGCTAAGTACGAATAGTGCTAGAGGTAAGTTAGGGCAACGATAGGCATCAATCAAGTTGAAGACTACCTATGCGCTCAAGTCCAAGATTAAATATAATCTCTTTGTGATGCGATGACCATAAAGAAAAGAATCTAACGTGGAACGATCAACCTAAAAGTACGAAGAACATTCAAGTATTCCTGACGACGTAATATCAGACAAGACCTTAAACACGAAAAAATAACTAAAAAGAATCAAGTGACTGATACCAATTGATCGACAACAAGGTTGTACTCTGGGCAAAAATCGGGCTACTTAACTAGGCATATGAACCTTAGATCAGGACGGCATCTAGTAAGGGATAGACAAAGCCTTAGGTCTTCAGAAGCTAGTGTCAATCATACTGCGAGGTCTTGGGCCCAGCAGTTGAGTCACCAC
Source organism: Ceratopteris richardii (assembly GCA_020310875.1). Lineage (NCBI taxonomy): Eukaryota > Viridiplantae > Streptophyta > Polypodiopsida > Polypodiales > Pteridaceae > Ceratopteris > Ceratopteris richardii. The sequence continues at coordinate 82,621,730 of CM035441.1, read as the reverse complement.
TTGCATTACCCTAGCTCTGATACCAGTGAATCAGAGATGTCTCAAGGCATGGACAGACCTACGGGAAGTTCAGGAGTGCCATACCTGCACAGGGTAGAAGGCCCTTACAAAACACAGTTGGAATACCTTAGGACCAACCGATTAGGTGCTAGCATCTATGAGGACGGCCTAGGAAGAGCGGTGGTCCAGATTAAAAACCCTGACCAATCCATTGGACTAGAGCGCCCAGCTGTCAAGTTTGAAAATGGAGCATACATGGACAAGGAAGGGATAATATATGTAGTCACCAGTCACCCAGATAGGACTGATGAATTTGGGAACGTAGTCCCAGAATCGGACTTAGATGACCTAGAGCAAGGAAACATGGGTGTAGAACCGAGGACCCCTCGAGGGAAATCTGTTCTTACGAGGATTATCACACCAGAGTGGATTCCCCAAGATAATAAGAGCATAGATCTTCTTCTGAACCGAGAAACTGATGAAGCCTTTTGGAGATATAAATCTGATCGGCCATTTGATCTAGGAACAATCATGATCTATGAGTTTAAGGATCCTGATAGCCCAGGCAAAGTGACCTACTTAGATCACGCCTCAGAGAGGATCTTTGTGGTGACAGAAAATGATAGGCATGCTTACACTTGGAAAGGTGAAATTATTTTCCCCCAACCAAGATCAAATGTGTCCTATGGTCACCCTGGAGCTGGAACATCCCAAGCTCATGGAATGCAAAGAGACACACATAGAGAAAGGCCGGAAGTAAGCTTTGCCACCCCAGGGGGCAGAGAAAGAACGAGGATGGAAACAAATAGAGTAGAGCCTGAGGTACTTAGAGCTCACAGGAATCAAAGAAATGCGGATGAGCTCCCTCTACCACGACCTAGAGAACACACAAGGACTTTGAGACCAACTCAGCTAGTCAAATCCATGAAGAACTACTTCGATGGCACGGGAGATCCATACGATCATGTGGCTGAGTTTAGACAAGTCTTGAGAGCTGAACAAGTAGAGGATCTATTCACGCAGTACAATGCCTTTGGTCTAACCCTTAGGAACACTGCCCTGACATGGTTTCAGCCACTAAATGAGAGGTAGTTCAGGAGCATAGACCAACTCCTAGAGGCGTTCATTATCGAATTCTCTAAGAGTGGCATAAGGCATAATACCTCCTCGCTGATTCACAGCTTCAAGCAAACCCCTCAAGAAACTGTGAGACTTGCAGGAAGAAGATTTAGGCAATACTTAGAAAGATGCCCTGTTTCAGAGCTACCCACACCAGCCAAGCAAGTGGCTTTATTCTTGGATGGATTGCTAAGTACCAAATTGAGATCTTATGTGTACTTGAAGGACCCTAGGACCATAGAAGAGTGTGTACGCATGTGCATTGATATTGAGGATAACCTAGGGGAGGAGTTAGAGCTTTCCAAAATCTACAAAGATTCTGATGGTGCCTCTAGCCTCTCTTCCACGCAATCCACATCAATTGAGGAACTTGCAGAGAAAGTGGCTCAGAAATTAGGTGTCTCTAGCAAACAAATTCCAAGGTTTGCCCCTGTGAAAAGGTGATATACTTGTGGTGGCGACCACATGGCGAATGTATGTCCCATCACGGCTCAACCCCAAGTAAATCCTAGTAGCCAGTACTGCACTATCGAACGAAGATATACAAATCACACAGCACAAGACTGCCCATACAACAAGCAAGCAGTTAGGCAAACCTACCCTCAGACATACCCTCAACAAGGCAGATACCAGAACCAATACCAATCACAACAGTATGCTAGGCCTCAACAAACCTACCAACCACAATACCAAGCCCAGCAAAGGCCTCAGCCTGTGTTAGCCCAACAACCTCCAGCTCCATCCAACGTGATCCCTGTAAAGTATGCAGCTGCAGAGGAAAACCTGAATAGAGCTATAGTCCCCGTAACACCATTGCTTTCAGAAAGTGATCCCAGTGATCATAGCTTTGATTCCACACATGTCGATAGTCCCCAGGCTTACTACATGCAGCCTCCTGAACATGGTGAGTCTTACTATAGTGAAGAGCCAAATGAACCTAGTTGGGAATCAGATTACACAAATGTCATGTATGCAAATCCCAACCCTAGACCCCAACCTAGGCAGGTAAGACCCCCATTCCCTAGAGGACCATGTTACAGATGTCAAGGAGATCATCTCATTCGTGATTGTCCCTTGCCTCCACCTACCCAATCCCAGTCAGTAACGATCCAAGGCTATTGTGAGGAGTGTGGAAAGGAGCATCTCCTACGAGATTGTCCTAAGAATCCCAACAATATGCCAAAAATCACTCCTATAAACGTTATTGGGTTAGTTGTAGACTCCACAGGGAGTGTGACTTCCACTGCGCCAGTGCACGTGGTCACAAGAGCTCAAGCATTGCAGCAAAACCAAGTTGTAGATCAGGGAAAGAGCCCAGAAGTCAGTGAAACGGAGAGCATAACCAAGAAGAGAACTAGAGCCTGGAGAGATAGTCGGGAAAGAATGAAAAGACAATGGGCTAAAAAGATGAGTGAACTTGAGGAAAGCATAAGAGAAACCAAAGCCAAGATAACTGAACTCACATCTCAAACTCCCTCTCACACTACCCCACCACCACCATTCCCATCGCCATCCGACCCGCCACCTTCCAACCCACCTCATACGATTCCACCACCCCCTAGAGTAGGATCATTCCTAGCAGATCCCACTCCCGAGGACCTTAATATGATGCTTAAAGCATATCAGGCTAGAATCCAAGAAGGGCCAAACGTAACGGATCATGAAAAGTGTTACCCTAGAGCAGAACTAGAGTTAGAACGAACCAAAATTTGTGCTAAGATGGTGGAATTGGCTCAGACCATGTTTGAAGCCAGTCGCCTCTTTAACGTCTCTAGTTCAGCGAAGACACAGTTGCATTTTGATGGACTGTTAGAGAGAATAGAGAAGCTGATTGCACAATCAGAAAAGAAACCCACCTCTCAACTAAAGGGCAAGGCAAGTGAAAGAGCAAGTCTTCCTGCTCAGGAATCCTATGTGCCTAAAGCCTATGTGCCTGAAGCCTACGTGCCTAACTCTACGGAGCCAGACACATCTTCTTCTATGAATCGATTCACACCAGAATTTCTACGAGAGATTCAAGAAGACAAATGGGCTAAAGAAAGTGAAGTGCCTCCTCCCATTGAACTTGTGGATGACGCACATGACCAATTCCCACAAGACATCCCATCCATTTATGGGGAGCAGGAGAGTACCCAATCTCAAGAAAGATTAGACTTCGAGTCTAACTCCTACAAGAATTACCCCACTTCACAGGCCCATGGGAAGCTATGTCTACTTGTATGAGAGCACCCACGGTCATGGTACGAAATGAGGACTCAGTCTTACCTAGGAACACAGAGGTGGTGAAAAACACTAAAGTGCAGTGCAATCTCAAGTTAGAAGAGCTACTCAAGGTTAGACCTGAATTATGGAAACATGTAGCCAATCAAGTGCCCGAGATAGCAAAACCTCGTTCCTAGGTAGGATCACATAGGACAGTGCCAGAGATACCCTTGGATAAGATAGGAGATATGTGTGAAGGTGAAGAAGTTAACACCTATCTTCCCATTACCTACCAGGAGTACACCACCAAGGCAATTTTGGACTCAGGTGCAGGAGTTGCAATTGCCACCACTTCCCTATGGAAGCGCTGGGGCAAGCCAGCACTCAGGCCCACGAGGATGAAATTGCAGATGGCCGATGGTCACATAGAGAGACCCCTAGGGTTGTTAGAAGGAATAACTCTCACCACCTGTGGTGTCGAGTTCGAGCATACCTTTGCCATATGTGATTTTAGCAAGAACCATGCCTATGAAATGATCTTGGGACGACCCTTTATGCGACAGTTGCAAGTGGTACAGGATTGGGGAACCAATTCCTTGTACCTGCAGCACTTAGGTGTTACGACCAAAGTCAATCTTAAGGATTACTCTCATAGAGATGTACCACCTATCCAATGGAATCCCATCCATAGAGCCAAAGATGATACGGAATCTGTGCATTCCATAGGATCAGGATCCTCATGGATGCATGAAGACACCCACTTATGGATGTGCAAGGTAGCAGTAGAAGAAGAGAAGAGAGAAAAAGCCAGAGAGGTAGGTGCAAAAGAAACCCATAGATCAATCCAAGACCCAGCCTATGCACCGGTAGTTTTTCCAGACGAAGAATTTGAACCTCACGGCTGGGCAGAAATTTTAGCCACCATGGATGTAGCCATCAACGAGGAACAATGGACACCTCACTGTGATGAGGATGGCTATGACATTTCAGTCTTCTCCATAGAGCCAATCATGGGAGAGGCGGTTCTAGAAGAATGCAAACCTACCCCTGATACAATTGAGGATGCAAGTGACTCCGATTTAGAGTCAATCATTATGGACCCACCTTTTGCATCAGATGAAGAATACTTCCAGGAAGTAGAATTTCAACCCCAGAGGCATGGAGAGCTTACAAATGATGTAAGATTAGCCACACATGTGACCCCGAAGGAAGAAGGAAAGAAACGAAAGAAGAGGGAAGTCTCACCAGAAGAGGAAGAATCTTTGTTTGAGGTCCCGGAAAATTTTAAGAAGTATGAGATAGACGATAGGAGAGTCATGATAAGAATGCCTAAACGAGAGGCACAATCAAGAGAGGCCTATGATAACAAAGAAACCACCAAGAAAATAGTAGTAGCCCTGGAAGAAGGGGAGGAGAGATGCACATACATAGGCCATGACCTAACAGAGGAAGAAGAGCATGCATTAATAGCCTTGCTAAGAGAATACAGAGATGTATTCGCTTGGAGTTACAAGGATTTGAAGGGTGTTGACCCAGACATATGCTCACACACCATCCCCATGACTTCAGATGCCAAACCCTCTAAGCAAAAGCCCTACACATATAACGATAATTATGCTGCTAAGATCAAAGAGGAGATAGATAGACTGGTCGAAGCTGGATTTATCTATGAAATTGAGCACACTGAGTGGGTATCCCCCATCGTAGTGGTGCCCAAGAAGAATGGTAAGCTGCGTGTATGCATTAACTTGAAGAAGGTCAATGCAGCCACAATCCGAGATAACTATCCACTTCCCATCACAGAACATCTCTTAGAAAGAGTAGCAGGAAAGGAAGTATACAGCTTCCTTGATGGATTTTCGGGCTACAATCAAGTGGCCATTGCACCAGAAGATCAGCATAAAACGGCTTTTGCCACAGAGTGGGGCATATTTGCCTTTAGTGTAATGCCATTTGGGCTTACCAATGCGCCAGCAACTTTCCAGAGGCTGATGTGCCATGTATTTAAGGAGTTCTTGAGGAAGAATTTAGAAGTCTATGTTGATGATCTTTGTGCTCATTCCGACATTAGACAAACCCATATCCCCGAACTCAGACAAATCTTTGACAAATGTAGAGAATATCAGGTCTGCCTGAACCCAGAAAAATGCGTTTTTATGGTCAGACAAGGCAAGATTCTAGGGCACATAGTGTCAAAGAATGGCATATCTACTGACGAAGAGAAAGTGAGAGCCATAGCAGAGCTACCTAGGCCAAGGAATGTCAAGGAAGTACAAGCTTTCATGGGGCATTGTGGTTACTACCACCGGTTCATTCACATGTATGCTATCATTGCAAAGCCCATGTATGGACTTCTGACTAACTTTGAGTGGACTGATGAATGTGAGAACTCCTTCCAAGAGCTTAAACGAAGATTATGTTCAGCACCAATCTTGACCACACCAGATTGGAATAAGCCATTCCATGTTCACGTGGATGCATCCAATTATGCTATTGGATGTGTGCTTGCACAACCTACTGGTGAAGGTAATATGGATCTTCCAATTGCCTATGCTAGTCAACAATTGAATGCAGCTGAACAAAATTACACCACTACAGAGAGAGAAGGATTAGGCATGGTATATGCAGTCAAGAAATTTAGACACTACTTGCTTGCAAATAAGTTTAAATTTTTTACTGATCATCAGGCATTGCTATACCTCGTAAACAAGCCATGCAATATAGGAAGATTAGTAAGATGGTTTCTCTTACTAATGGAATACGACTTTGAGGTAGTGGTGAGAAAAGGGAGGACTCATTTGAGAGCAGATCATCTCTCTAGGCTCACATCTGGAGAAGCCCCACAAGGAGTATCAGATGATCTTCCGGATGCTTACTTGTTTAATTTGGAAGTGGTGCCGCAGTGGGCTAAGCCATTGGTGTCAGTATTGACATACGGGCCTAACCATCCTGTAGTAAACACACAGAATAGAGAGGTTGTGAAAGCCCAAAAGTACCACATCCTGGCAGGAAGCATGTACAAGCACACAGACCAAGGAATCTTGGCTTGTTGTGTGGAAGAGGACGAGTACAATAAATGGTTGCAATTAGCACATGCAGGTGCGTTAGAGCAACACTACTCAAAGCAACGAACCTTACAGACACTAAGGAGACTCGGAGTGCATTGGCCAACTATGGAAGCTGATGTCCAAAAGTTGTGCAAGGAATGCCCAATCTGTCGCACTAAACCACCTGTGGAACATGCCACTCTTTATCAAGTGTCCATAGTGCCAGATTGGAGTGAACCACTAGTATCCTTCCTGAGGACGAAAACATTCCCTCTAGATATGACCTTGGCTAGGAAAAGGAGTTTAGAACAAGAAGCCCAAGATTACTCACTCATTGGTGATAATCTATATAAGTGTGGTAAAGATGGTTACCTAAGGCTATGTGTCCATGAAAGTGAATATCTCAAGATCTTGGAAACTGCTCACCAAGGTGTAGCAGGAGGACACTTTGGACCAGATCGGGTGATCAAAGCAATTCTATTTGCGGGCTTCTGGTGGCCTACCCTTCACATGGACGCACATACCTATGTGAAACGGTGTGATGTCTGTCAGCGAACCCAGTATCCTATACGTAAAGATGAGATGCCACTGAAACCTATGATGGGTGGACGTGCATTCTCCAAGTGGGGAATAGACTTTGTAGGTCCTATTAATCCCCCAGCTAAGAATTCCCATGCAGAATATATCATTGTTGCAACAGACTATCTAACTAAGTGGGTAGAGGTAAAAGCCACAACGAAAAACGATGCTCAAACAACGGCTAAGTTTTTATTCGAGAATGTGTTCACTAGATACGGGCTATCTATAGAGCTAGTTAGTGATAGAGGCACTCACTTCTTGAACGAGGTGATTGAAAATCTACTCCAAGAATTCTTGGTAATACATAAGAAGTCTGCCCCCTATCACCCTCAAGCAAATGGCCAGGCTGAGAGCACCAACAAGATCTTGTGCAACGTACTGACGAAATTAGTGAACACTAAATGCTCTGATTGGGACAAACAGCTACACCATGCTGTTTGGGCATACCAAGTCGCCTACAAAACGGTACTCCAAGCCACCCCCTTTCAGATGGTATTTGGCCAAAACGCGGTGCTACCCTTGGACTTCTTGATACCTACATTGAAGGTAGCACAAGAGCACGAATGGACGGGTCATGAACTCTCCTCTAGACTTTTTGACCTTGAACGATTAGGAGAAACAAGACTGAGAGCAGCTGCAGGGATATATGCAGCTAAGAAACGACAGAAGGCCTACTTTGATGCCCACGTTAAGGATAAAGGGTTGAAAGCAGGAGACCTAGTGCTCGTCTACACTTTGAAACAACATGCTAGGAAGCTAGAAAAGAGAGGCTACGGACCTATGATCATCAATAGGATCTCCACGAGTGGAGCGGTACAACTAGCCACTTTAGAGGGTGATGTTCTCCCAAACTATATTAGCGGATGCAGAGTCAAGTTGTATCAGGAACCCCTCACGGAGGACATGCTAAGTCGACTCAATACTGCTAAGCAACGTAAAGAGGAGGAAAAACGAATTCGAGAAGAAGCTCAAGCAGAAGCCCTAGAGCGCATACGGAGAATGAAATTAAGAAGACAAGGTAGAGAGCAACCTGTGCCAGATGCATATGCAGATCCAGGATATCCCGTGGCTATGTGTGAAGTTTTAGGTGTTAGCTCACATAGGATAACTGATCGACGTCCTTTCATAACTTTAGATATAGGGCAAGGAAAGAGTGCAAGGACTGTAAGAGCCTTGATTGACTCAGGCGCAGCCACTAGTGCTGTTAAATTGTCTTACTGTCAAGAGTTGCAATTAACTGTCAATCCTGTGGAAGCATATCTCATAGGATTGGGAGGTGTGGAAACCCCTTGCATGGGCGAGGTGGAATTTCCCCTCTACATTCATGATGAGGCAATGACAGTTAAGGTACTAGTGTGTCAAGATGAGGACCTCACTGAACCTCTTGTCTTGGGTCAAGACTGGATCTATGACCAAGCAGTCAACTTAAACCTAAGAAGTGGACTTCTTCAGGTATGGGTCAATCATAGTCGAATTACAGTAGAGTTAGATAATGGAGCACTCAAGGAACTAGGAAAGGCACACACTCCTGGTCCTTCCAGGAGTACACATGAAGATGACCATGCTGTTCTTGTCCAAAACTATGTGTTGCAGAGGAATGATGGTTGCAAAAATGGAGTCAGGGATGCGACGAAACTCCCTTCTTTTCCAAAGGTCAGAGAGAAGCGGAAACCGAAGGTGGATCAAAGACAGAAGAAGCAGAGTAATACCTATGTCGGAGATCAAAAGTACCTGCGCAGCAAAATGTCTCAACTAGTGAAACAAGTGTGGGTGCGGAAAGGCGAACACCCGGTTGCACTCAAGCCAACCACACGGGCAAAGCCTCTTATTAGTGACCCACAACACGACACCAATAAGAAGTCTTTCAGAAGTTCTTCTGCTATCGTGAAGTCTATTTGGGTACCCAAGAAGTCGATGAAGGCTAGCCCACAATCAAGACAAATTTGGGTGCCTAAGGCTTGTCTGCGGGCTCAAACAGCTACACCAAGGCCACACCCTGTACAGCATGATCCATTCACTCGCACAGCCGGCATCCACTCGTTTTCAACACTCAGGAACACACCAAGGCCCATGAGCACGAACAGAATCACTTGTAAATGGGTCCCTAAAAGGTCTCATTTTCAAGCCGACACACCCATAAAGCTCTCGAGAGTTTCTACGGAACCAAGAGCAAAACCCATCCACTGCGTTTGGCAGCCTAAGACTTGTAACAAACCCCCGGACCCCAATTGTAAATCCATGATAACCTACTAACCCCATCACTATCACACTACATCATTCCACTTAGCACTTAGGTGTACTGAACTCCTAACCACACACACACTCACACCGAGCACTTACTAACCCATTAATCTCTCCCAACCCTCGTGTTAATGTTGTAATGGGAACAACAACGGTTCTCTCTTGTCCTGTACAATGTTAACACTAGTTTCTATATTCTCACAGAGACAGGAAGCAAGAAGTAACATGGCCGATACGGTAGGTACCAGCTCCCAGGCAGGCACCAGCCCCCAAGTTGTGGACATTGAAAGCCTTCCGGTCGAGGAGGAATTAAAGGAACGACCAGCGGCATTAAGGGCATTACATGCCATACCAATTCAGAATCCTCCACAGGGTCACACAATGCCGGTGGGCAAAACCTCACACTGGTTCAGTGACGTTGCGGGACCTCTGGGTGAAGGCACATACATGTGGGAGTCCGAGGTAGAATTCAATGGGCGTTGGGGCAGATACCACTTCTTTACCAGAGAGTTTGAAAAGCTACAGAATAATGAAGGACTGAAGCCGATATGGAAGAAGGCTGGGCTCTATGATTATTTCAAGTTCCAACTACCAAAGCCCGATTTTCTAAGGTGCTCATACTTGATTAGCACCCTCACTCCAAGCAAAGACAAAAAAGGATACAGCTCCTTTGTACTCCCATCACTCACAAGGGGCAATGAGCTGAAGCGTTTCCGCTTGACTATCAACTTGGTAAGAGAAGCTCTCGACATGAACGGAATGCACATTCCTACAGAGAAAGAGACTATGGTCCCCGATAATATGAAGAACAAGAATCTGACAAAATTAAAGGACATGGTCTCGATGACTCCCACGATCGCCATCCATTTACGTATGGTCATGCAACATTTCGCATTTCCCGCGCAAGATAGGTTCACAATGCCTCCCAAGAAGATCTGATTTAGCCTCTACTTAGCGGATGCCTTTGATTTGACAATCAACATGCCCCACTGGATTATAGACCAGATTCATATGGCTCATCAAAGATGGTACAAGAAGCAAAAATCTGTACTCTATGGATGTTGTGCGCTTACCAGAATCATGTATAGATGTCTCGCTTACGATGTACCGGTGCAAAGGGCTCTCATTTGGTCCAGAGCACAGGAGTTTCAACGCAGATTGTCAGCCGTCGGACCTCCCTCAAAGAAGATGAGAGGCACCGTACAGATGCCTTGTGCACAACCACGCGGTGCAACCCTAACACCAGAAGCAACTCCAAGGCTTCCTCAAAGAGTGCAACCATTTACTATCCGATTACCCAGGCACAGCACAGATGGTCCTAACCTTGTGTTTCCACCAGTGCCTACTGATCTGGAATTTCCACACGGATTTACTTTGGAAGATCTAACGGATGAAGAAGTGGCTAGAATTATTAAAGCTGTTAATGCGGAAGTCGAGGCAGAGCAGGGTAGTGGACAACAAACGGTTACACAACAACCCCAGACAAGACAACCAGAAGTGGTAGAAGTGGAAGATGAAGAAGAAGGAGACCAAGAGGAGGAACAAGAAGGATTTTCTGATGAAGGGGCGCATGACTATGAGCAAGAAGTTATACAGGAGCTAGAGGGTGCCCCAGCATATACCAAGGAGTTGAAAAAGCTCTATGATACCATCAACAGGGTCCAACAACAACATAAGTTATCCCTTGCAGCAAGAAAGGCTATCATGCACCAAATCCTTGAGGAGGAAGGAGTTGACGAACAGTATCGTGCCACACTAGATATGATCTCTGATGCCCTAGGAGTACCTGAGGCAGTGCAGACGGCCTTGGCACAATCTCCCAGAATGGAAAGAAGATACGGAAGACGTCCCCCACGAGCAGGGAAACAAATAAATGTATTAAGATCAGGACCACAAGGCACCCCCACAACCACGGGCACTGCACACACCGCTCACGACACAGAGGAAGCCCATATATCAAGTGCACCTCCATCACCCCCCTCGCCACCCCCACCTCCCTCTCCACCACATTCACCTCCCATTACCAATGTAACAACCACCGTTACCGCCTCCGAGCCCACCACCATGACTGCAGCACAAACCGCCAATCAACCCACACACCCTCTCAACACCTCCCGTGTATACACCTCCACTAACACTGTAACCCTAACGGCAGCTACTGACATCCCCATTCCCCCACTCACACTTTCGGGCAGTTCACAGCCACAACTGCACACACCACTGTACACATTCACCACAATCACTGCACCCACAATTCCACTATTCACAATCACTCCCACTACTGCTTCCACCATGGATTTTATGGACATATCACCCTCCACTGCACCCCTCCCTCCCCCCATACCACCACAATCTCCCATTCCCCCACCACCCACTTCACCATTTTCCAGCACCGCATTCACACTTCCCTTCCCCTTTCCCTTCCCCTCTGCACATAACATCCTCCCTGCATCCACCCCCATTAATAATGTATTTAATAATATGTATCAGTGCATGTCTCAGTTACAACAACACTATCAGCACCTCGATGCTCAGCATACAAGCTTGTTCAGGAGACATGAAGAGTTACAAGGAAGATTCATTGATTTAGAGAAAGAAAAGCATCAATTACAACAGCAGTTTAGTGCATTGCAAGAACAACATGAGCAACTAGTGGCAAATCCACCGTAGCCAGATGCAGAAGAAAGACAACATATGGATGATTTGCTACACTCACAAATCACAGAGAACCTCAAGCTCCGCCGCAACATGGCTCTATTACGGAAGCATATGTCTGCAGCCCTAGAAGAAAATAGACGGCTTCAGACACAAAACGAAGAGAACTTGGAGTTAGCCATGGACGGTTCCCCACAAGAAATTGACTCGGAGAGATTTAAGGCTATTCCCTCGGACAATATGCAGATCATATTGGAAACCCATGTTGATCTCCTCGAAGCCCATGCAGCCTTAGAAAAGGAAAGAGACGAACTACGAAGGCAATTGGCAGCTCAACCAGCACCACCCAAAGAAGTCCCAACCACAGCTGACACAACTGACGAAGTAGCAGCGCTCAAAGCACAACTCGAAGAATTACAAAAGAAGGTGCTTGAGTACGAACGCCAACTCTCCCCCTTGGTAGAACCAGAACCTAAAGACCTAGTACCAATCGAAGTAGAGGAAACCTTTGAGGACCCGTACGTTCCAATGCCAGCACCTGGAGGCAAGCAAACAGATGAGGGCATGGACACCCTTGAAATAGAGGCTCCTGAATGGATGCAGAAACTGGAAAAGGTGGCCACAACACATGATGATAGGGTGGCAGTCCAGATAGCATCGATGTCACGCTTAGAAGAGGTGGTCATAAAATCGGACTATTTTAGGAACCTCTCTCATCACAGGTGGATCGGCACCTCCGACGACTTGTATGTTCCATTTTGCGTCTTAATGGCGGACTATAATGCTGAAATCAAGCACCACACCTCACGGGAACCAACCTCTGCCACACAGTTTGCACCAGACGATATCCCAGAAAGTGCCAAGCAGGGAAATATTCGCCAACCGACCTGGAGAATTCGGCTGCTAGAAACCTACCCGGAAATGAATCGCACATGGAATAACATGCCCCTGTATATCAAGTACAATCCCTGCTACTGTCCTGTTTTCCGAAGAAGGTCATGGCCGGAATACACAAAGATGGTATTGACAACCAAAGGCTGCGAGAAGTGGCTCAACTATGTCTACTTGGCCCCACCTAAAGGTCAACCTACCGTAGGGTATATGATATCGACAATTCGGCATTGGGGTGTCAGGTTCAAAAACGTACCAGATGTCATGACACAGATGTGTCTTAAAATTTTTGAACTCATGATAGTCACCTTCCGGACCTTCAAGAATGTTAAGGAACCTCACCTCTCTGCGCTCGGATTCAATGAAGGCAATCAGGATCTGGTTTATGACATGAGCACAACGCCCTCTATTAATGTTGTTTACGCATGGCATGCCCGCATCAAATACCTACCGGCCTGCTTCAAACAGACATTTGAAGAGATGTTTGTCACAGGGTTCTGGGAATATCACTCAGAGATCTTCATTCCCAGGCCCTCACATTTATTATAATTGTTTGCAGTGGAACAAGCTCTCCACTCCGAAAAGTTACGAATGCCACATCCAGAGGTTCCCGGGCCGGTAGATTGGGATGCTCTACTCACAGATTTGGCCAAAGGATTGAGGATTGCCGAACATCACCTAGCGCAAGATGTTGTCGAATACTACATCCAACGACCCTCCCAACAGGGGTCTGTCAGGGACGACAGACGCGAGAGAGGGGGGAGTGTTAGCAGCAGACAAGGGAGTCAACGACGATCTGGCAAGTAGGCCAATAATTTTTGTCATGAAGAAGCAAGTATGAGCATTCACGCAGATCTAGCACTAAGGCAACCCTTTAATTTTTCAAAGTCCTTACACAAATTAAAAGTGATTTTCATCACTAACAACCCCTGTAAATACCATGTTCACCTTTTTGTAGCTCCATTTTGTGCAAGCCGAGGAGTCCTCGAGCTTGAGGAGCCTTAGAAGTAGTTGCCTACCAATTTTCGTATTTTTTAGATCTCGTTTGAGCCCTCAAATAGGCCCTGGAACCTAATTTTTAACTAGGCCGGACACTAGGTCTGGACAAGGCCAAAGCTAGTCAAAAACTATAAAAGGAGCTAGAGAGCTCATTTTTGAGGTTAGATTGTAATTGAAACGAACTTGTAAGAGCTTTGTGAAAGTAATCTAAAGAACTCCATTGCTCCTCACTCTTTGTCTTGCCGTGTGTGCGCGTGTGTGTGTATGTGTGTGCATGTTGGTGTGCTTCTCACTCACGCACTTGTGCTTCCACTTGCTCGAGGTCTTCATACCATCCTCACGTCTTCCCGGATTGACATTAAAGGAGGTGCTACTCATCACTGAGCTACAGCTTGGTCATCTATTGTTGATGTCTTTGATTCCAATTCGGAGTGAGCCTGCTGTAATGTTGTATGCTCGGTTAGGAGCGTTTGGTAATCAGCTTCAAGAGTGGTGACTCTAGCTTGCAGACGTTGAGATTCTGCCTGGAGGGCAGCAGTGCGTTCTTCCAATTGATGGTATTCTTGTTGTAGTTGATGTGCACACTGAAGTAATGTGTTGAACGTGCTATTTACATTATGAGATGCAAGGGGGAAAATTTGAAATGCAGCGGAGGTGGGATTGGGTAGGGGGGTAGTGAATGTTGTGTGTGCCAATGATGTGAGTGGTGAGGTGGGGGGTAAGGGAGGGGAAGATGGTGGAATCGTGGGGAGAGGTGCTGTGGTTGGTGAGATGTCCATTGGGTCAGACAAAGTGGTGTGTACAGGGGCTACCATGTAGGTGGGTATGGTAGGTGAAGTGAGTGTGGTGTTCGTGTAAATTGATGTCGTTGCGAACATCGGGGAAATGTGCCTCTGAACCATTGGAGAGCGGATGAACTGCTCCACAAAGGACGGGTATTGGGGTGGTGAGGTCAGGTTGAAAGAGGGGTAGGGGCCAGATGGGAAGTGAGGGTCATGGAATGGAGGTGCCCGTAGTGGGGAATAGGCTGGGAAACACAGGGTGCCTTCGGTGGGTGCTGGGTTTCCAACTACACTTGGAATTATGGGATGGCCAGTCATGGGTTCGGAGGATAGAAGGGATGAAGTGTACAAGGGATTGGTGACGAAGGAGAAGAGGGTGTCTTGTGAGGTGGGTTCTCGAAATGAGAATGATTTGAATGAGGATGGGTTATAAGTGAAGGTAGAGGTGATGACTGTCGTTTCTTCCATGGTGGGAGGTGGTGGTGGGGGTGGAGAAGGTGGTGATGGAGGATGCTGGGGTGAGATGGGTGATGTCTGAACGAAGGTTTAGGCAGAGAGGTCAGTGGTGGTTGTGGGGGTAGCTGTTGTTTCAATGGGTACTTCTTGTTCTGTGACGGGTATCCTGATAGTCTTACCTGCTCGTGGTAATGTGTCAACTTTGTGTTTGTCATACCTCACGGACTGGCGGACTGCAGTGTGGACAGCCTCCGGAACTCCTAAAGATTCTGACACTAATTTGAGGGTGTCAATGAAATGTTGGTCCATCCCCCCATCTGATAGCATTTCTTGCATCAAAGCTTGACCTGATACAAGAGAGAGTTGATGCCTTTCTTGTACTGCTTTGATTGTGTCGTATAACCTTTGTAGTTGAGCTGTATATGCTGGTGCACCTACAAGTTCTGGCACTTCTTGTTGCTCCTCTTGATGCTCTTGATCATAATCCTCCTCATCTTCCTCTTGTTCTTCATTTCCATCATCCTCTTCATCCACTTCAACTGTGGTGACAGGTGCTTGGGAGGTGGTGGCCTGCGTTTGCACGTTCTCTACTTGTTGTGCCTCTTCTGCCTGTAATAATTGTTCGAAATCTTCATTAGTGAGTTCTTCCAAAGGTGCACCACTGGGAAATTCAAGATCAGTTGGGATAGGAGGGAATATCAAGGTGGAACCATCGGTGCTGCGTCTTGGAAGTCGGAGTGTGAATGGTCGGACTCTTCGAGGTGGAGGGGTGACGTCTGGTGTTAGGGTGCCTCCACGTGGTTGAGCACATGGGACTTGGATAGTGCCTCTCATCTTCTTAGAAGGGGGTCCAGTGGATGTCCTGCCTCTAAACTACTCTACACGATTCCACATTAGGGCCCGTTGAATAGGAATGTCATAAGCCAAACACCTATAAATGATTCTCGTCAGAGCACAGCAACCATATAAAACCTGTTTCCGCGGCCATCGTTTGTGAGCTAGGTGTATCTGATCAATTATCCAGTGGGGTAAGTTGATGGTGAGGCTCTATGTCTCTGCCAGATACAAACTAAACCAAATCTTTTTGGGCGGCATGGTGAATCTATCTTGTGCCGGGAAAGCAAAGTGTTGCATGCACATGCGAAGGTGTATTGCAATATTAGGCGTCATGGACACCATGTCCTTGAGTTTGGTGAGACTTCGATTCTTCATGTAATCTGGTACTAGTGTTTCCTTCTCTGTAGGAATATGCATTCCGCGCATATCCAAAGCCTCTCTCACCAAGTTTTTTGATAGCCTGAACCTCTTGAGCTCATTCCCTTTGTCAGAGATGGAATCACAAATGAGCTTGCACCTTTTGGGTTCTGGTTTGGAGTCAAGGTGTTGATGAGATAGTAGCATCGCATGAAGTCAGGCTTTGGGATCCGTGCACTGAAATATGCATCCAATCCTGCCTTTGCCCATATCGAACGTAGACCTTCTGCATTTTGTAATTTCTCAAATTCTCTTGTAAAGAAATGGTATCTGCCTTGCTTCCCATTGAAGTCCAACTCTGATTCCCATAGGTACGTTCCTTCACCCAAGGGTCCTGCCACTTCAGTAAACCAGTGGGAAGTCTTTCCTACGGGCATGGTGTGGCCACGCGGAGGGTCCGCAATAGGTATGATTTTGATTGCCCGCAATTCTTCTGGTCTTTCATTTGTCTCAGGCAAAACGGGTAAACTGTCTAAGTCCACCACTTGCGGGCTTGTTTCTGTGTGAGAGCTAGTTCCTGCTGCCTCAGCCATGTTGAAAACTTCGCAGCTGGTTCTGTGAGAATATATGAATGAATGTTAACATTGCAATGGACACAAAAATGACACGGTGTCCCCTGTTACAACATTAACCTAAAGTTCGGGAGAGGTTAGGGGTTAATAAGTGCTCGGTGCTAGTGTGTGTAGTTAGAAATTGGGTAGACCTACGAGCTAAGCGGAATGATGTGATGTGAGAGTGAAGTAGTTAGTAGGTGGAAATGGATTTACAATTGGGGTCCGGGGGTTTATTACAAGTTTTAGGTTGCCAAATGCAACGGATAGGTTTTGAGTTTGACTTTGTGGAGGCTCTGGAAAGTGTGATAGGGTATTTACTTGAAAAAGGGGGCTGTTTAAGGACCCATCTACGAGTGAGTCTGTGCGTGCTTCTAGGTGGCAGTGTGTTCGAGTGTATCAGACAAGAGTGGGTGGCGGCTGCTTGAGCGAGTGAACCCTGTCGTGTATGATGTGAATTCTGTGGGGTTATTTGAGCCCGCAAGCAAGCCTTAGGCACCCAAATTTGTCTTGATTGTGGGTCAGCCTTCATCGACTTCTTGGGTACCCAAATGGACTTCACTTTCTCAACAGAGGTTTTAGGAGTCCTCTTATTAGCATCAAATCGTTGATTACTAATAGGAAGTTGAGACCATTGTTGCGACTTAGTTACGGTCGGCAGCTCGTCTTTCCGCACCCACATTTGTTTCATCGGCTGAGTTGTTCTGCTTCGCGCGTTCTTTTGGTCTCTTGCCTGGAGAGTCTTCAATGATTGATCTGCCCTTAGTTGCTGCCTCCTTCTGGCCTTTGGAAAAGAAGAGAGTTCCATTGTGGTTCTGACTCCTTCTTTGAGATCTTCATTCTTCTGCATCACATAGCCTTAGACAAGAACAGCATGGTCAACTTCATGTGCACCCCTGGAGGGACCAGGAGTCCATGTCTTTCCTAGTTCCTTGAGTGCTCCATTATTTAACTCAATTGTAATTCTAGTCTGATTCACCCATACCTGAAGAAGTCCACTTCTTAGGTTTAAGTTGACTCCTTGGTCATAGATCCAGTCTTGACCCAAGACAAGGGGTTCAGTGAGGTCCTCATCTTGACACACTAGTACTTTAACTGTCATTGCCTCATCATGAATATAGAGGGGGAGTTCCACCTCGCCCATGCAAGGGGTTTCCACGCCTCCCAATCCTATGAGATATGCTTCCATAGGATTGACAGTTAATTGCAACTCTTGACAGTAAGACAATTTAACAGCACTAGTGGCTGCACCTGAGTCAATCAAGGCTCTTACAGTCCTTGCACTCTTTCCTTGTCCTATATCTAAGGTTATGAAAGGACGTTGATCAGTTATCCTATGTGAGCTAACACCTGAAACTTCACACATAGCCACGTGATATCCTGGATCTGCATATGCATCTTGCCTAGGGTGCTCTCTACCTTGTCTTCTTAATTTCAATCTTCGTATGCGCTCTAGGGCTTCTGCTTGAGCTTCTTCTCGAATTCGCTTTTCTTCCTCTTTGCGTTTCTTAGCAGTGTTGAGTCGACTTAGCATTTCCTCTGTGAGAGGTTCCTGATACAACTTGACTCTGCATCCGCTAATATAGTTTGGGGAACATCACCCTCTAAAGTGGCTAGTTGTACTGCTCCACTCGTGGAGATCCTATTGATGATCATAGGTCCGTAGCCTCTCTTCTCCAGTTTCCTCGCATGTTGCTTCAATGTGTAGACTAAAACTAGATCTCCTGCTTTCAAGCCCTTATCCTTCACATGGGCATCAAAGTATGCCTTCTGTCTCTTCTTAGCTGCATATATCCCTGCAGCTGCTCTCAGTCTTGTTTCTCCTAATCGTTCAAGGTCAAAAAGTCTAGAGGAGAGTTCATGACCCGTCCATTCATGCTCTTGTGCCACTTTCAATGTAGGTATCAAAAAGTCTAAAGGTAGCACAGCTTTTTGACCAAACACCATTTGAAAGGGAGTGGCTTGGAGTACCGTTTTGTAGGCAACTCGGTATGCCCAAACAGCATGGTGTAGCTGTTTGTCCCAATCAGAGCGTTTAGTGTTCACTAATTTTGTCAGTACATTGCATAAGATCTTGTTGGTGCTTTCGGCCTGGCCATTTGCTTGAGGGTGATAGGGGGCAGACTTCTTATGCACTACCAAGAATTCTTGGAGCAGATTTTCAATAACTTCATTCAAGAAGTGAGTGCCTCTATCACTTACTAGCTCTATAGGTAGCCCATATCTTGTGAATACATTTTCAAACAAGAATTTAGCAGTTGTTTGAGCATCGTTCTTCGTTGTGGCTTTTACCTCTACCCACTTAGTTAGATAGTCTGTTGCAACAATGATATATTCTGCATGGGAACCCTTAGCTGGGGGATTAATAGGACCTACAAAGTCTATTCCCCACTTAGAGAATGCACGTCCACCCATCATAGGTTTCAGTGGCATCTCATCTTTGCGTATAGGATACTGAGTTCGCTGACAGACATCACACCGTTTCACATAGGTATGTGCATCCATGTGAAGGGTTGGCCACCAGAAGCCCGCAAATAGTATTGCCTTGATCACCCAATCTGGTCCAAAGTGTCCTCCTGCTACACCTTGGTGAGCAGTTTCCAAGATCTTGATATATTCACTTTCATGGACACATAGTCTCAAGTAACCATCTTTACCACATTTGTATAGATTGTCGCCAATGAGAGAGTAATCCTGGGCTTCTTGTTCTAAACTCCTTTTCCTAGCCAGAGTCATGTCTGGAGGGAATGTTTTCTTCCTCAGGAAGGATACTAGTGGTTCACTCCAATCTGGCACTATGGACACTTGATAAAGAGTGGCATGTTCCACAGGTGGTTTAGTGCGACAGATTGGGCATTCTTTGCACAACTTTTGGACATCGGCTTCCATAGTTGGCCAATGCACTCCGAGTCTCCTTAGTGTCTGTAGGGTTCGTTGTTTTGAGTAGTGTTGCTCTAATGCACCTACATGTGCTAATTGCAACCACTTCGCATACTCGTCCTCTTCTACACAACAAGCCAAGATTCCTTGATCTGTGTGCTTGTACATACTTCCAGCCATGATGTGATACTTTTGGGCTTTTACTACCTCTCTATCCTGCGTGTTTATTACTGGATGGTTAGGTCCGTATGTCAATACTGGCACTAATGGCTTAGCCCACTGCGGTACCACTTCCAAGTTAAACAAGTAAGCATCAGGAAGGTCATCTGACACTCCTTGTGGGGCTTCTCCAGATGTGAGCCTAGAGAGGTGATCCGCTCTCAAATGAGTCCTCCCTTTCCTTACCACAACCTCAAAATCATATTCCATTAGCAAGAGAAATCATCTTACTAATCTTCCTGTATTGCATGGCTTGTTCACGAGATATAACAATGCTTGGTGGTCAGTAAAAAATTTAAACTTATTTGCAAGCAAATAGTGTCTAAATTTCTTAACTGCATATATCATGCCTAAGCCTTCTCTCTCAGTAGTGGTATAATTTCGTTCAGCTGCATTCAATTGTCTACTGGCATAGGCAATTGGAAGATCCATATTACCTTCACCCGTAGGTTGTGCGAGTACACATCCAATAGCATAATTGGATGCATCCACGTGAACATGGAATGGCTTGTTCCAATCTCGTGTGGTCAAGATTGGTGCTGAACATAATCTTCGTTTAAGCTCATTGAAGGAATTCTCACATTCCTCAGTCCACTCAAAGTTAGTCAGAAGTCCGTACATGGGCTTTGCAATGACAGCATACATGTGAATGAACCGGCGGTAGTAACCACAATGTCCCATGAAAGCTTGTACTTCCTTGACATTCCTTGGCCTAGGTAGCTCTGCTATGGCTCTCACTTTCTCTTCATCAGTGGATATGCCATTCTTTGACACTATGTGTCCTAGAATCTTGCCTTGTCTGACCATAAAAACGCACTTTTCTGGGTTCAGGCAGACTTGATATTCTCTACATTTGTCAAAGATTTGTCTGAGTTCAGGAATATGAGTTTGTCTAATGTTGGAATGAGCACAAAGATCATCAACATAGACTTCTAAATTCTTTCTCAGGAACTCCTTAAATACATGGCACATCAGCCTCTGGAAGGTTGCTGGTGCATTGGTAAGCCCAAATGGCATTACTCTAAAAGCAAAAATGCCCCATTCTGTGGCAAAAGCTGTCTTATGCTGATCCTCTGGAGCTATGGCTACTTGATTGTAACCCGAAAATCCATCGAGGAAGCTGTACACTTCCTTGCCTGCTACTCTTTCTAAGAGATGCTCTATGATAGGAAGCGGATAGTTATCTCGAATTGTGGCTGCATTAACCTTCTTCAAGTTAATGCATACACGTAATTTACCATTCTTTTTAGGCACCACAACAATGGGGGATACCCATTCAGTGTGCTCAATTTCATAGATAAATCCAGCTTCAACCAGTCTATCTATCTCCTCTTTGATCTTGGCAGCGTAATTATCATTGTATGTATATGGCTTTTGCTTAGAGGGTTTAGCATCTGAGGTCATGGGGATAGTGTGTGAGCATATGTCTGGGTCAACAC
The DNA here is from genome assembly GCA_020310875.1 of Ceratopteris richardii. Taxonomy (NCBI): domain Eukaryota; kingdom Viridiplantae; phylum Streptophyta; class Polypodiopsida; order Polypodiales; family Pteridaceae; genus Ceratopteris; species Ceratopteris richardii. The sequence goes on along the minus strand of CM035441.1, from coordinate 82,600,416 downwards.
CCTTCAAATCCTTGTAACTCCAAGCGAATACATCTCTGTATTCTCTTAGCAAGGCTATTAGCGCATGCTCTTCTTCCTCTGTTAGGTCATGGCCTATGTATGTGCATCTCTCATCTCCTTCTTCTAGGGCCACTACTATTTTCTTGGTGGTTTCTTTGTTATCATAGGCCTCTCTTGATTGTGCCTCTCGTTTCGACATTCTGATCATGACTCTCCTGTCATCTATCTCATACTTCTTAAAATTTTCTGTGACCTCAAACAAAGATTCTTCCTCTTCTGGTGAGACTTCTCTCTTCTTTCGTTTCTTCCCTTCTTCCTTCGGGGTCACATGTGTTGCTAATCTTACATCATTTGTAAGCTCTCCATGCCTCTGGGGTTGAAATTCTACTTCATGGAAGTATTCTTCATCTGATGCAAAAGGTGGGTCCATAATGATCGACTCTAGATCGGAGTCACTTGCATCCTCAAATGCATCAGGGTTAGGTTCGCATTCTTCTAACACTGCCTCTCCCATGATTGGCTCTATGGAGAAAACTGAAATGTCATAGCCATCCTCGTCACAGTGAGGTGTCCATTGTTCTTCATTGATGGCTACATCCATTGTTGCTAGGATTTCTGCCCAGCCATGGGGTTCAAATTCCTCATCAGGAAAGACTACAGGTGCATAGGCTGGGTCTTGAATTGATCTATGGTTTTCTTTTGCACCTACCTCTCTGGCTTTCTCTCTCTTCTCTTCTTCTACTGCTACCTTACACATCCATAAGTGGGTGTCTTCATGCATCCACGAGGATCCGGATTCTATGGAATGCACAGACTCAGTCTCATCTTTGGCTCTATGGATGGGATTCCATTGAATAGGAGGGACATCTCTATGAGAGTAATCCTTGAGATTGACTTTGGTCGTCACACCTAAGTGCTGCAGGTACAAAGAATTGGTTCCCCAATCCTGTACCACTTGCAACTGTCGCATAAAAGGTCGTCCCAAGATCATCTCATAGGCATGATTTTTGCCGAAGTCACATATGGCAAATGTGTGCTCAAACTCGACACCACAGGTGGTGAGAGTTATTCCTTCTAGCAATCCTAAGGGTCTCTCAATATGACCATCGGCCATCTGCAATTTCATTCTCGTTGGCCTGAGTGCTAGCTTGCCCCAACGCTTCCATAAGGAAGTGGTGGCAATTGCAACTCCTGCACCTGAGTCCAAAATTGCCTTGGTGGTGTACTCCTGGTAGGTAATGGGAAGATAGGTGTTCCCTTCTTCACCTTCACACATATCTCCTATCTTATCCAAGGGTATTTCTGGCACTGTCCTTTGGGATCCTACCTGGGAACGAGGTTTTGCTATCTCTGGTACTTGTTTGGCGACATGTTTCCATAATTCAGGTCCAACCTTGAGTAGCTCTTCTAACTTGAGATTGCACTGCACTTTAGTGTTTTTCACTACCTCTGTGTTCCTAGGTAAGACTGAGTCCTCATTTCATACCATGACCGTGGGTGCTCTCATACAAGTAGACATAGCTTCCCATGGGCCTGTGAAGTGGGGTAATTCTTGTAGAGAGTTAGACTCAAAGTCTAGTCTGTCCTGAGAGTGGGTGCTCTCCTGCTCCTCATAAATGGATGGGATGTCTTGTGGGAATTGGTCGCGTGCATCATCCACAAGTTCAATAGGAGGAGGGACTTCACTCTCTTTAGCCCATTTGTCTTCTTGAATCTCGCGTAGGAATTCTGGTGTGAACCGATTCATAGAAGATGATGTGTCTGGCTCCGTAGAGTTAGGCACATAGGCTTCCTGAGCAGGAATGCTTAATCTTTCACTGGCCTTGTCCTTGTGTTGTATGGCGGGTTCCTTTTCCGATTGTGCAATTTGCTTCTCTATTCTTTCTAGCAGTCCATCAAAGTGCAACTGCGTCTTTGCTGAGCTAGAGATGTTAAATAGGCGACTGGCCTCAAACATGGTCTGAGCCAATTCCACCATCTTAGCACAAATTTTGGTTCGTTCTAACTCTAGTTCTGCTCTTGGGTAACACTTTTCATGATCAGTTACATTTGGCCCTTCTTGGATTCTGGCCTGATATGCTTTAAGCATCATATTAAGGTCTTCGGGAGTGGGATATGCTAGGACTGATCCTACTCTAGGGGGTGGTGGAATTAGTTGAGGCGGGTTGGAAGGTGGCGGGTCGGATGGGGTTGGGAATGGTGGGGGTGGGGTAGTGTGAGAGGGAGTTTGAGATGTGAGATCAGTTATCCTGGCCTTTGTTTCTCTGAGGCTTTCCTCGAGTTCACTTATCTTTTTTGCCCATTGCCGTTTCATTCTTTCACGGCTATCTCTCCAGGCTCTAGTCCTCTTCTTTGTCATGCTCTCTGTTTCACTAACATCTGGGCTCTTTTCCTGGTCTACCCCTTGGTTTTGCTGCAATGCTTGAGCTCTAGTGATCACTTGCACAGGTGTAGTGGAAGTGACACTTCCTGTGGAATCTACCACTAACCCAATAACGTTAATAGGAGTAATTTTTGGCATATTACTAGGATTCCTGGGGCAGTCTCGTAAGAGATGTTCCTTTCCGCAGTCTTGGCAAAAACCCTGGATCGTTACTGACTGGGGTTGTGTAGGTGGAGGCAAGGGACAATCACGAATGAGGTGATCCCCCTGACATCTATAGCATGGTCCTCTAGGGAATGGGGGCCTTACCTGCCTAGGTTGAGGTCTAGGATTGGGGTTTGTATACATGAGGTTTGTGTGATCTGACTCCCAACTAGGTTCACTCGGTTCTTCACTATAGTAGGACTCACCATGTTCAGGAGATTGCATGTAGTAAGCATGGGGACTATCGACATGTGTAGAATCAAAGCTATGATCACTGGGGTCACTTTCAGAAAGCAGTGGTGTTACAGGGACTATAGCTCTATTCAGGTTTTCTTCTGCTGCTGCATATTTTACTGGGATCACATTAGCTGGGGCAGGGGGTTGTTGTGTTAACACAGGCTGAGGTCTTTGTTGGTTTTGGTATGGTTGCTGATAAGGTTGCTGTGGCCTGCCATATGGCTGTGGAGGGTACTGGTTCTGGTATCTTCCCTGCGGTGGATAGGGTTGAGGGTAAGTTTGCCTAACTGTTTGCTTATTGTAGGGGCAATCTTGTGCGGTGTGATTGGTGTACCTCCGTTCTATGGTGCAGTACTGGCTACTAGGATTTACTTGGGGCTGAGTCATAATGGGACATACGTTCGCCATGTGGTCGCCACCACAAGTATAGCACCTTTTCACAGGGGCAAACCTTGGGATTTGTTTGCTAGTTACACCTAATTTTTGAGCTACTTTCTCTGCAAGTTCCTCGATTGATGTGGATTGCGTGGAAGAGAGGTTAGAGGCACTATCTGAATCTTTGTATATCTTGGAAAGCTCTAACTCCTCCCCTAGGTTATCCTCGATGTCAATGCACATGTGCACACACTCTTCTATGGTCCTAGGGTCCTTCAAGTACACATAAGATCTCAATTTAGTACTTAGCAATCCATCCAGGAATAAAGCCACTTGCTTAGCTGGTGTGGGTAGCTCCGAAACAGGGCATCTTTCTAAGTATTGCCTAAATCTTCTTCCTGCAAGTCTCACGGTTTCTTGAGGGGTTTGCTTGAAGCTGTGAATCAGCGAGGAGGTATTATGCCTTATGCCACTCTTAGAGAATTCAATAATGAAAGCCTCTAGGAGTTGGTCTATGCTCCTGAACTGCCTCTCATTTAGTGGCTGAAACCATGTCAGGGCAGTGTTCCTAAGGGTCAGACCAAAGGCATTGTACTACGTGAATAGATCCTTCACTTGTTCAGCTCTCAGGACTTGCCTAAACTCAGCCACATGATCGTATGGATCTCCAGTGCCATCGAAGTAGTTCTTCATGGACTTAACTAGCTGAGTCGGTCTCAAAGTCCTTGTGTGCTCTCTAGGTCATGGTAGAGGGAACTCATCCGCATTTCTTTGATTCCTGTGTGCTCTAAGTATCTCAGGTTCTGCTCTATTTGTTTCCGTTCTCATTCTTTCTCTGCCCACTGGGTTGGCAAAGCTGACTTCTGGTCTATCTCTACTTCTGTCTCTTTGCATTCCATGAGCTTGGGATGTTCCAGCTCCAGGGTGACCATAGGATACATTCGATCTTGGTTGGGGGAAAACGAATTCACCCTTCCAAGTGTAAGCATGCCTATCATTTTCTATCACCACAAAGATCCTCTCCGAAGCGTGATCTAAGTAGGTCACTCTACCTGGGCTATCAGGATCCTTAAACTCATAGATCATGATTGTTCCTATATCAATTGGCCGATCAGGTTTGTACCTCCAAAAGGCTTCGTCAGTCTCTCGATTGAGGAGCAAATCTATGTTCTTATTATCCTGGGGAATCCACTCCGGTGTGATAATCCTAGTGAGAACCGATTTACCTCGAGGGGTTCTAAGTTCTGCACCCATGTTTCCTTGCTCCAGGTCACCTAAGTCTGCTTCGGGGATCACATTTCCAAATTCGTCCGTCCTATCTGGGTGACTGGTGACTACGTATATGGTTCCTTCTTTGTCCAAGTATGCTCCGTTTTCAAACTTGACAGCTGGGTGCTCTAATCCAATGGATTGATCAGGATTCTTAGTCTGTACCACAGATCTTCCTAGGCCGTCCTCATAGATGTTGGCACCTAATCGGTTGGTCCTAAGGTATTCCAACTGCGTTTTGTAAGGGCCTTCTACCCTATGCAAGTATGGCACTCCTGAACTTCCTGTAGGTCTCTCCATACCTTGAGACATCTCGGATTCACTAGTCTCAGAACTTGGGTAGTATGAGTGGTGGCTCAACTGCTGGGCCCACGACCTAGCAGTGTGGTTGACACTAGCCTCTGAAGACCTAAGGCTTTGTCTATCCCTTACTAGATGTCGTCTTGATCTAAGGTTCATATGCCTGTTTAAGTAGCCCAATTTTTTGCCCAGAGTACAACCTCGTTGCCGATCAATTGGTATCAGTCACTTGATTCTTTTTTAGTGTGTTATCATGTTTATGATCTTGTCTGATATTGCGTCGTCAGGAATACTTGAGTAGTTTTCGTACTTGGAGTTGATCGTTCCACGTTAGGTTCTTTTCCTTTATGTTATCGACAATACAGAGATTAGGTTTTTAACTTGAACTTGAGTTTTTAGGTAGTCTTCAACTTGATAACTGCCTATCGTCGCCCTGACTTACTTCTAGCACTATTCGTACTTAACCTGAGCTAGAAAATGACAGAGGGAGTTGAGAGTATTCCAACCTTGAGTTCCTTTCCTTGTGTTGATGCCCTAGTATGCTCAGGACGTGTGTTCCCAAGCTTGCACTTACACTTGCTTAGAACGCCTTTCGATGCTCTCAATAGATCTGTAAAGTTCCAAAGTTAGCTTTAATATTTAAATTCCAAAGACAGAACCAATGATTCTCATTCCTGTAGCACAAATACTAATTTGCATAGTGAATTTTAGGAAAACAATTCTTCAGACCCCTGACTTTGATCCCCCTAGGTATGGTCAACTTCAAAATACCCTAGCTAAAAATCAACGCATTATCTTTATAAAAAACAGTTGAGGGCGTGTAGTATATGCCACAAGCTTTCCAACAAGCCCTAGAGCTCAAAAAATGGATTTCGTATGAAAAAGTTATGACCGTTCAGGGTTCTAGGGTTAAGACAGGGTTCAAACAGGATCACTGTGCAACAGGTTTTCCCCAAGTTGTTTTCCTAAGGCCTCCTTATGTGCTCTAGAGTAAAATGTTTATGCCCAAAATTAGCCCAACTCTTCAATTAAAAAACCCTAAAAAATTTGGCTAAAATTGGCTGTCAATCGCGATCGACAGGGCTGTCAATCGCGATGGGCAGGGCTGTCAATCGCGATGGACAGGGCTGTCAATCGCGATGGACAGAGTATCAATCGCGATGGACAGAGTATCGATCGCGATTGGACAGGCGGTCAGTCAATCGCGATGGATAGGAGTCGGTCGCGACAGACAGGCAATCAATCGCGATGGACAGGGGTCAGTCAATCGCGATGGACAGGCAATCAATCGCGATGGACAGGGGTCAGTCAATCGCGATGGACAGGCAATCAATCGCGATGGACAGGGGTCAGTCAATCGCGATGGACAGGGGTCAGTCAATCGTGATGGACAGGGGTCAGTCAATCGCGATGGACAGGCAATCAATCGCGATGGACCGGCAGTCAGTCGCGATGGACAGAGCTGTCAATCGCGATGGACAGAGCTGTCAATCGCGATGGACTGAAATTTTGCAAAATTTTCAAAAATTTTTGTGGAAATGTGGTGTGCAGGGTCTCTAGTCCACTGTGGTGCACTCAGATTTACCAAAAGGTGAAAATTTCTGTCAATCGCGATCGACAGGAGTCGGCGACTGCGAGACAGTTCTGCACATTTCCGTACCTGCGCGACGTGCTGGAGGGGATGATGCTGCTGAAACCTACAAGAAACTCCAAAAGCATGCAGAAAATAGCACACAACAGTTCGCTCTCTCGCTCTCTCTCACAAGTGAAATGAGGGAAATGAGGTGGAGAAGGTGATATAATATAAAAACTGAAATTTTCGCGATGATGGAAGTGGAGGTGGAAGATGGTGATGATGATGATGGTGATGATGGTGGTAAGGTAAGAAAGAGAAAAATAGGAAAAGTAGAGAAATTACCTACAACGCCAACGTCTCCAATCTACGTCTTACCATCACACGCTCGTCCTCAAAGCTCGATCCCCGGCAACGGCGCCAAAATTTGGTGTAGCTCAGTGATGAGTAGCACCTCCTTTAATGTCAATCCGGGAAGACGTGAGGATGGTATGAAGACCTCGAGCAAGTGGAGGAACAAGTGCGTGAGTGAGAAGCACACAAACATGCACACACATACACACACACGCGCACACACGGCAAGACAAAGAGTGAGAAGCAATGGAGTTCTTAGATTACTTTCAAAAAGCTCTTACAAGTTCATTTCAATTACAAGCTAACCTCAAAAATGAGCTCTCTAGCTCTTTTTATAGTTTTTGACTAGGTTTTGGCCCTGTCCAGACCTAGTGTCCGGCCTAGTTAAAAATTAGGTTCCAGGGCCAATTCGAGGGCTTAAACGGAGTCTAAAAAATACGAAAATTGATATGTAGGTACTTCTAAGGCTCCTCAAGCTCAAGGACTCCTTGGCTTGCACAAAATGGAGCTACAAAAATATGAAATGGTATTTACAATGATTGTTAGTGATAAGAATCACTGTTATAAAGATGTTGATTTGGAAAAATTTGAAGGGCCTATCTGCTAGATTTGCGTCGACTGCTTTGTCTACTTACTCCTTCACCTCGCTCTGACTCTCCCTGCTGGCTTCCTTGTCTAGTCAGTCCTTGGGTGCCCATACTGCTCTCAGTAGTGTGCATATATGAACATATCTTTGTGGGTACACATGCATATATGTGTATGCATATATGAGCATTTCTCTAAGGGTATGCATGCATACATATGTGTGCATATATGAGTATTTCTCTATGGGTACATATGTGTCTATATGTGTGCATATGCGAGTTTTTATATGTGTGTATGTGTGTTATGGTGTAATGTAATCTATATAATTAATTAAAATATACCGTAAAGCATTGAAATTAATAAATTTAATACATTAAAATAAAAAACATAATAGAAATAAAAACAAAACAAAAAAAATTTGCATACTTGAGTGTAGTCGTGTGTGGATGTGAATAGAATGTTAAGTGTGTGTGTGTGAGAGAGAGAGTTTAGTAAGTAGAAAATGTGTGTGTGTTGTGTGCTTTTAGAATATCTACGTGTATGTGATATGTGTGTGAATAAAAATAGAATGCATGTGGTGAGTATGATGTACTAAAAAGAGTATCAAAGTGTGTGTGTTTTTTTTTATATATGTGTGACTTTTGTGTTGATTTTTCTAATGGTTCTTTTCCAGGTGCGTACGTCAAGAGCGAGTGAGAGAGAGAGAGAGAGAAAGAGAGAGAGAGAGGGCCTAAGAGAGAGAGAGAAAGTTATTGCAGGTACTACACAAGAGAGAGAGGGAGAGAGAGAGAAGAGAAGAGAGGGTGAATGAGAGAGAGAGACCCTTTCTCGCTATGCTCAAAAACATAGCAGAGATGGTCACACGCAGAAGGCAAAAATGAGAAAAGAGAGAGAGAGAGAGAAAGAGAGAGAGAAAATTATAGGTGATGAGAGCTACAAGACTAGGCATGAAGGAATATCAGCTCGAAAGCTTGTTTTTGCATCATACACAAATGCATGGAGGTTGTAGATATGCCTTTTACACTTGTATATGTGCCAGGAAAGAATAGCTCCACCTTGCATTACGGATATGCAGAGGTGCCAAATGATAGGAGTGTAAAGGATGGTGACATAGTTTTGTTGGATATGGAAGCAGAGTACCATTTTTATGAATCTGACATAACATGTTCTTTCCCAATTAATGGGACCTTCAATAGCTATCAGTGTAGGAGGGTGTCCTAGAAGGTGTTAGCTAGATTGACATGCACAAACTAGCCGAGTCAAGAATACTACATGCATTAGTGAAGGTAGGGTTTCGGATGCCTATGAGAGAGAGAGAGAAGAGAGATAGAGAGAGAGTGAAGGGAAAAGAGAGAGAAAGAGAGAGAGTTAAGTAGGTATGCATGTGTGAGTATGCATGCATGTGTGAGTTTATGAGCATGCATATGTGTATTTGTGTTTAATGCATGTGCATATGCATATAATTAAGTGAATGATTATGATAATGCATATTGTTGATATATTTAGGTAGTGATGTGTGTGAACACACTAGGACCCTAGGGTACTTTTTTCCCTCTTTAGGAACTTTTTTCCCCCAACTTCTAGATATGCCTATTGCCCTAACGAGTCACTTATCTTTGTACATTCTTGTGGTAATACATTCACTGTTGACTGTTGTGCTCCAAGCTTCTTCTTTTTTCCTTGTGTTGTTTGTGTGCTTTTGTAGACCTAAAAATCCAACAATTGGTATCAGAGCAGGTCACTTCTTCATATGGGGTGTCATGGACACCTCTTCGGTCACATTCTCTGAATCGCACGAAATTTGGTGAGCATACTTAGGGTGATTCGGAGATCAAAACTGCTTCACTTTGTGGTGCCAAAATCACGATCTAACCTCATTTTGACCTCTAAGCACACTATCATAGTGCTTGTGTAGGCAATTTCATCTTTTTGTGCAATAGATATATACAAGTTTTGGTTCGCCAATATAAGGATCTCGAAGTTTGCTACAGGTTTATCAGAACTCAACGTGATAGTTTTGCTCAACGTTTTGAGATACAATTATTTTCTACATCAGGGTATCTTAGTTAGTGGTTAAAGTAGTGATGTATTCCATATGTTGGCTATTGAGGATAAGTTGGACGGTACCAATTACCCATTATGGGCTTATATGATGCATGATGTACTGCTTGCAAAAGGACTGTGGAATATTGTGTAGGGTGTTGAAAAATGTCCTATTACACCTACAAAGACAATTGTTGAAGGTGATGCAAATGGCATTGAAGATGAAGATATCCTTCATGTTCCTATTCATCATGTTGTTCTTGTAGCACCTACTACAAAGAAAATTCATTGGGATGGCAAAGATGCTCAGGCACATGCATTGATAGCCTTGTCTGTCAAACATGCTATTATTCCTCACATTCTCTCCTGCAAGGTAGCGAAGGATGCTTGGGATACACTTACCACTTTATACCAGGAAAGGAATGAGGCTAGTATTGCTTACCTTCGAAAAAGCTGGAGAGTGAGCACATGAATGAAGGGGATTCCATGGATATTTTTTTGACAAAGATCAAATATTTGAAGGAACAGTTGATTTATGTTGATGAAGTCTTCTTGATATTTCACTTGTGCAGATTGTTCTAAATGGTTTTCCCAATTCAAATTAGAGTTTCGCTTCTACTCACCGTTTGATGATCAAAGGCAATCCAAATGCCTTAACATTGGAGGAGTTAGGTTGTGTTCTGTTGCAGGAAGACCAGTCTGTGTAGAATAGTTCCATTATGCATGTTGCTCGTGGCTAGTCAAAAGGGCAAAGGTAAATGGAACTCTTCAACTAGTAAGCAAAAAACTAATAATTCTACACAAACAAAGAAGGAAGAGAGAGATGAAAAAAAAAAGAAAAAAAGAAAAAAATGTTTTGAAAATATTGTAAAGGAAATAATCATTTCATCAAGAGTTGTCCAAAACTGGCTGCTAAAGAGGCAAGGAAGAAAGAGGTTGGAATGGTTGTTGCAGAGGCCTCTACACCCAAAATAGAGTCTGCTAATCTTGTGCAGAATGAAGAATGGGCATTTACCATTATTTGCAGTAATGACCCATGTTCTCATGAACAGTCTGCAGTAGACTTAGATGTTTGGTACTTTGATAGTGGGGCAACCAAACATATTACATTGTAGTGCGATTTCTTCACTTCACTCGAGCCCACCCCTATAGGGAATATTGTCACATGTGCATGTTGGAGCAAGTCTATGACAAGCCTAAGTATTGGCTTGAGTCTCACAAAGTCTTAGAAGAAGCTTTAAAAACAAGACTATGTAAAGTTCACTTGTGAACTACCTCTTGTAACTTTTGAAGAGTTTACTTAATGTAAAAGTAAGAGAATCTTAAGTGGTTGAGTCCACTTGATCAAGAATGGAAAGAGGAGCCACGAGTTCGTGATTTGTGGTAGATAGAGAATCAAATCAATCATTGATTGATTGGAGAGTGATTGAGGGAAGTTAGCCTCCCAAACTCAACTATAAATAGATGGCAGTTTTAGTCGTGGTTAGAGAGACCTATGTGAAGACCTCCAAGAGCTGAGCTTTATGCCATATCAAGGTGTGATTACAAGGCACACATATGTATCAGTAAGTAATTGTATTGTACAAGAAATATACTTTCATTTTCATGATTATTTGGTTTCATCTTTCCATGTTCTTGTGAAGTGTACTACTCACTACCATTACTCTCAGTTTTCTCAGTCAGCTTGCAGAGATGTTTTCTCTGAGCTTGGTGCATCATTTTCAGTGATTTAACTTGGTAAAGTTATCTCTATAAGTCTAATATATGCTCATTAATTGTCATGTCATTTGGATGTTGCAATCTTCAGTTATGTTCATTTGAAGTCAACAGGGTCTGTTCATCTTCACCTCTCTGTCAGGTACCCGACTTTTTCACTCATCTTGTCAGAGGTGTTTCTCAGTGGTTACTTATTCAAATTCAGTGATTTAAAGCTTGTTGGATTCAGCTTACTGTCTAATATAACCATACAAATTTTCATAATCATTGGATTTCTACATTTTGAGTTATGGTGATTTTTCTGCTCACTGGTCTATTTCTGTAGCAGCCCGTGAAAATCGGGATGATGTCATCACTTGTTAAAACTCATTCTCAGTGTGTGCTTTGTTATTTTTTATGAGATTACTCTTGAAAGTTAGCTCTTTAAGCTAACTAGACTTCCCCAAGAGGAATTAAGCTAATTGCTGCTGTGCTCAGAGAATTATGTAAAACACTGGACAGGTGTATGAACCAAGAATAGCAAGTTTTCACCTTTGAGCTAACTCCAACTTATCTGTTTTGATCTATCTTTTTGAGAGTGATCTTCCAAGGTACATAGGGTGTCTAGTACATCCATTGGCAAGCTAAAAGGGCCCACCATCTACTCCTAGAGTTCATTTGGCTGGTGTAGATCAAGGATTTTGCAACACCTCTTCATCTTCAAACACATACTTATCCATCTCTTCACAGTGCAAACAACTCCTCTTATCATATCATGGGAGTTGGTAGGATCATTTCGACTAATACTGATGGTAGTTGTTTTAGATTTTCAAATGTTTTATTTAGGGGAGGGATCAATAAGAATCTTTTATCAGTTTAAGCTTTAGCCAAGATTGGGTTGATTGTGAAATTTATGATGATAGATGTATAGTTCATGATATGTCAAATGGTGATGTCATTATTGCTTTTGGCATTTTATGTCGTGGGTTGTATAAGCTCATAGACTATGAAAAATCTAGGAATGATTCAACATGTGGAATACATGACTTAGGCTTCGTCAAATGCAAAGCTTTGGCATGCATGCTTTGGTCATCTGAATTTTTCTAGTTTGCTATGCCTACAAAAATTTGAAATGGTGTCCTCTCTCCCCAAACTTGAGGCACCTGTTAAACATGTTTGTGAAGGCTATATTTTGAGAAAAATGCAGAATTCCTCTTTTCCAAAAGATTGTTCAGTTTGAGCTACTCAAAAATTGCAGCTTGTTCACAGTGACGTCTATGGTCCTATGCAAACACCCTCTTTTGGAAACTATCTTTACTTCATGACTTTCATCGATAATTTTTCCAGGCATGCATGGGTATATCCATTGAAATCAAAGTCCAAAGCGTTTATATGCTTCAAATAGTTTTTGATTTTGGTTGAAAACCTGTCAGCATGTAAAATAGGTACCCTCCATTCTAATCAAGAGGGGGGAATATATGTCTTCTAATTTTAATGCATTTCTGGATGAATGTGGGATAAAACATCAGTGTACACTATCGTATACACCTCAATAGAATGGAATTTTTGAATGGAAGAATAGGTCACTCATGGAGATGGCAAGGTGTATGGTCAAGAGTCAGGCTTTACCATATAGTTTCTAGCTTGAGGCTATTATGTGTGCAGCATATGTACTTAACACGTGTCCCACTAAAGCATTGTATTCTATCACTCCATACGATGCTTCGCATGATCATAAGCCATCTATTGCCCACCTGTGTGTTTTTGGTTGTCTCGCATACGCATTAGTGCTTGAACAACAACATAGAAAATTGGATGATAAAGCATTGAAATGTATTTTTGTTGGGTAGAGTTCTGAAAGCAAAGGGTATCATCTCTATCATCCATTGACTAAAAACATTTTGGTTAGTTGTGATGTTGTTTTTGTGGAAGTTGCTATTCAACCATTACTTTTATGTACTAAGGAGACATCAGTTAGCTCCGAAGACATCTATGACACTTTGCTACCTCTTTTTACATGTGGATAGTGTAGTGTTGGTCCTAATGAGGCAACTTCTCAGCCTTTGAAAGTTTCATCTGAAGATGCAGATCATTCCATTTGTGATGCAGATTTACATGATCCACTTGTTGATGAGAGAGCTGACATTGAGGAGGCAAAAAGTATGCCAAGATGGATGGTGCAAACTTTGCATGACAACAAATTAGATGCACCTTTGACATATCCTACTTGTTCTGGCTCTCATAGTGCTTCATTTGCATCAGATTGCTATGCTATGGTTGCCTCTAGTCTCTATGATGAGAATGATCCTGTTTCGTTTGATGAAGCACAAAATTCTAAAAATTGGATGGCTTCTATGCAATCAAAATATGATACTACCATAAAAAATGGTACATGGTCTTTATGACTTGCCTCTTGGAAAGAAGGCCATTGGCACTAAGTGGGTATACAAGCTAGTGTAAGCCTGATGGGGAACAGTTGACAAGTATAAGGCTAGGCTTGTTGCAAAGGTTTATGCTCAGGAAAGAGGCATTGATTTTGATGAGACCTTTGCTGCTACTTGCCAAATCACTACTATTTGTGGCACTTGTGCACCAGCAACTCATCATGGTTGGAATGTACATCAGTTGGAAATTGAAAGTGATTTTCTAAATGGTGATTTGCATGAAGAAGTGTATGTTTTTCAACCCCATGGCTTTGTGCAAAAAGGGCATGAAAACCAAGTGTGCAGGTTGAAAAAGGCATTATATGGTTTGAAGCAAGCACCGCGTGCTTAGTATGAAAAGATACATGCCTATCTGATTGCACATGGTTTTGAGAAAAGTCCAACTGAGAGCACCTTATATGTTAAGCATGAAAATGATGTGCTTCTGATCATTGTTGTGTATGTTGATGACATGCTGCTCACTGTTCCTCATGACAAGCATATTGCTCATTTTAAGGCTGATCTGCATGCCTCATTTGAGATGTCTAATTTGGGGCATGTGCATCATTATTTGGGCATTCAGTTTATGCAAGTTGATGGCGGAATAGCTTTGTGTCAAACAAAATATATTAACACATTAGTGCATCATTTTGGCATTGAAGATTGTAAACCTATTGCCACTCCTATGGAGACAGGTTTACGATTGAGTCTTCATGATGCTGGAGATGTATTTGATGATGTTCTCTATCAGTGGGTTATTGGATGCTTGATTTACTTATGCATTACTCGACTTGATATTCAGTTTGTTGTCTCATAGATCAGTAGGTTTATGCATTGCCCAGGTGTCAAGCATTGGCAGGTAGTTAAGCGCATCTTTTGCTACTTGAGTGGTACTCAGCTACTTGGATTGTTTTATCCCAAGGGGGGATCAATACCGCTAGATTTACATGATTTTGGAATCAAAATCCATGTGATTCAAGACTTTCACTTCACTTCAAAAATTTCTTTTAGAAAGGTATTGAAGCATTTTATCTACCTTTAGGAGAAGTACACTAGATTCTCAAAACTATTCTAGAGAAAAGCTAAACATCATCATCTAGCCACAAGATATTGGTGTGGTAACAAAACATCAATGTGTCGACCCATCGAGGTTTGATTGATGACATTTTCACTCAAAACACTAATGCTTTACTTGAGACTAAGTTAATCTTTCCTTTGTTCAATATGTTTATGACTTCCTTTCTTAGAATGCAATTCTTGTGCATTACTTTGCCTCAAGAGATTGACTTTGCTGAGTAACACTAGGAAGTTGGTGCTTAATTTAGTCTATCTTACCTTAGTTGAAAGGTTCTTGAGACTTCAAATGTTCACTTGATTCAAAACTTCAACTTTGTGACACTTTAGAGACTTCACTTTTGATCTCAATGTGAAAGAAAAACTCTCCTTCATTTCTTTTTCTAGTGGTTTAGTTACATTAACTTAATGCACTTTCCTCAACACCATCTACATCAGCTTCAATAATTGTGCTTGTAGGTGTAATAGGAAGTTTTTCAACACCTTGCACAGTATTCCACACTCCTCTTGTAAACAATACATGATGCATCATATAAGCCCATAATGGGTAATTGGTACCATCCAACTTCTCCTCAATAGCCAACATACGGAATACATCACTACTTTCATCCATGGCAATTGACTAAAATACCTTGATGCAGAAAAATGAATATATCTCAAAAAGTTGAACAAAACCACCTTGACAAGTTCTGCTAAACCTTTAGTAGACTTTGAGGTGCTTATACTGGTGAACTGAAACCTATATATATCTTTGGCACAAAAAGATGAAATTTCCTGCACATGCACTACGATAGTGTGTTCGGAGGCCAAAGCAATATCCTAATCGCCTTGAGTATGCACACCATTTTTCGTGCAATTCTAAGATGGTGACTAGAGGGGTGTCGATAATGCCCTAGATGAAGCGGTAACCTGCTCTGATACCAATTGTTGGAGTTATGAAAGCATGCAAACAACACAAGGAAGAAGAAGAAGCTTGGAGCACAACACACAATAATGAATGTATTACCAAGAGAATGTACAAAGATAAGTGAACCGTTAGTGTTATAGGCATATATACAAGATGATGGAAAAAAAACCTCCTAAAGAGGGAAAAAAGTGCCCCGATGATCCTAGTGTGTTCACATACATCACTACCTAAGTATATCAACACATAGCTCTTCTTGATGAGATTTAACAGTTTTTTACTAGAGGTAACAACCTCCTGATTCTAGATCTTTTGCATCATTAGTTAAGTATTCCTTAATTCTCTGCATGTCAAACCTTATTGTTGTAAAATCTACAATTATACATTAACATTTGAATAATCTTTCATGATAAGGTCTAACTTCTTATTCATGGTCTGCAAACAAGATGTATTCCATGTGTTGATAACCTTGATCAAACTATGTTGATTAGCCAGTGGCTGCTTTAACTTAGAGTTCTATGTATGGTTTGCATTAGTAGATTTTTGGATCTCCTAAAATTGAACTAGTGGATTTCTAAATGAATTCTACCACTCTTGATTAATCATCTTATTTCTCTGTTGTTCTTCAATCTATGTGTGAAGCTATGCATCCCCTTGCATCATTCCATAATTTTATTTGGTGATGTAATCTAGCTTTATCAGAATGTACAATGTCTCAAGAAAGTATTGGATGTGTTGTTGGCAAACAATGTTTGTAAAGCAACAAGTAACATACCATCCATGACTAGTGATGGGGTTGCCAAACCTACACTTCATTAGGAATTGGGGGCTTTACCAAATTGGATTTTCACCTTTATAAGCTAGGCATAAGAGTTACAAAATCAAATCCTCTAAAAGTCAAAGCTCACCATAGATGTGCACATCTGAGGTTGATATCTTCTTTATGATAAGTCCACATCCATATGTGATTGGAGTTCATGCCAAGGAAACTTGGTAAAGTTTTTTAGGCCAACTCATTGTAGCCATAGTAATTTTTCTGTATTACCAATGTACATGTCATATTAAAGATCCAAAAACATGAATTTATATAATTGTTTGTTGCCAAAGATTGAGCTTAACTAGCCTTCATTGAATTCTACTATCATTTGAACCATTATGGCCTTTGCAGTGGTGGTACTTGGGAATTGGTACCTTTGCCAAAGGACAGGAAAGCTTTACCATGTAAATGGTATATAAGTTGAAACGCACATCAAATAGTGCCTCAGCAAAGTATAAACCACAATTGGTTGGAAAGGGTTTTAAGCAAAAATATGGTGTTGATCTCAAGGAAATCTTCTCTTCAATATTCAAGATGACTATACAACACATGTTGCTTGGATTTTTTGCAATGGAGGACTTATAGCTGGTCCAAATGGATGTGAAAACTAGAAAAGAGGGTCGACTTTTTATGAACATTTGTTGGCTGAATTTGTTAATGAAAAATTATATTCAAGTACCCAAATTTTAAACATAATAAAACACCTTCCTTTAAAAACATTTGTTTATTAATGCCTTTGATAAACTTGAGAATTGCCCTGTTTTATATATTGAAGAGCGGTTCATTGGGAAACTTTATCAAATTTAAATAATAGTGAATTTTTCAATAATAATAATTTTGATCAGATTATACAAAACTTTCTAAAAGAGGTCAATACTAATGTTGTGTTGGACTACAACTACTAATAATTGTGTCTTTTCAAGGATCACATCATTAGCATTATCATCCCTAAAGTCTTTCCACAAAGGTTTTATTGAAGTAGCCAATAGTATAGAGAAAAAACACAGTTTTTCCAAAAGAATAGAAAAATAAGTTTATTTGGATTGTAAATAGTATGTATGAATTTTTTTTATTAATTTAATTGAAAGAATTCACCGTATGGGCACCTTTGACACTAAATGTTGATACGAAAATATTCAAGACAATGGAGATTTAGGTTTGATAGGAACTAATTAAAATTGGCTATATTGGCTTCAAATTTTATAGAGGAAAGTGGAAATCATGTAGAAAAAAAATTTAAAAATACTTTAATATTTAGGAAAAAAATTATACTTAGTTCATTGATTTTAAATAATATTGCATTAACCTATTGTGATTGACTATTTTTTTCACAAAAAAGGAACCCCAAAGGGTTTTTCATGCTCGATATTATGGTGTGACTTTTCTTTTGCAAGGTTTGAATTTGATTTCATGAGAATTTTTATTAAGAAAGGTTTGAAATAGTAAAACACTTCTTATTTTCCTTTAGATATATTGATGATTTATGTTTTTAAATAACCAATATGCAGACCTTTTTATGAATGCAGGAGAGGGAATGACACCAATGTATCCCTCCCATATTTTAAACCTTAAGAGAGCCTCTTCCATGGAAAAAGATACTTTTTTAAACACTTCTTTCAACCTTTCTAAACCATTCATTGGTTATAATACTTCATTACTTTATGGAAGAAATATCAGTTTACAATATTTGAATTCATGTAGAGCTCAAAAGTTTAGTTATAATATTATTTTATTTCATATAAAACCATTCATTTATAATGCTTTCTATATTAGTACAATAGATTCTGGTAATAAAAAGTTAATTTACTTGTTGAGGTTAAATGCTTTGCGGAAAAAATTCTATGGCAAAAATTCTTACAAATGATAAAAATTTTAGGATATTTCCGTAGAATAAAAAGTGGTGACCTAAACTCTTGGATGGGGGGGGTAACCACATGGTGATTACCTCCCACCATGTGTATTCCCTCGGGATTGTGGATGGGTGCATACATACATACTTATGGATGGTTACTTGGAATAGTGATGGTTGTATATGTAACTTTTAGGATGCAAGCATACAAATCGGCTAGAAAATTGGCCTCTGAAGATGATGGTGAAAAATGTTAGTTAGTGATGGATAAATTTCTCTCAAAAAAATGAAAAGAAAATTTAAAAAAATGAAAAAAAAAATGAAAAAAAATGAAAAATGTATCTTTAAGTTTACTAGGATCTTTGTTAAAGACTTAGCCATATATTTAGCTTTATCATGAATATTTCCAGAAGGGTTTCCATATTTGTATGAGAACAATGGGAGAAATGACTCCATCAGTTACGCAAATGAAGGATGGTGTCTACCCAAAAGCAATGTAATGGCGTGGTGCTTGGATTGAAATATATAATAGGGTTGATAACAAGCATACACCTTCGTTAGAAAATTGATCTTTGAAGATGATGTTGATCTCTAAAGATGATGCTGCTATTACTCACATGATGGTGAAGATCGTCACTTAGTGATAGATATATTTCCCTTTTAAGAAAAGAGAAAAAAAATGAAAAATGTACCTTTAAGTTTATTAGTATCTTTTTTCAAGGACTCAATATGAATCTTTTCAAAATGTCCTTGCAATGGATGCATTGTAAATATCATAGATCTAGTATTATAATGAATATTCAAGTAGGGTTTCTTCTTTCCATCTTTTTATGAGAACAACAAGAGAAATGACTCCATCAACTATGCAGATGGATGGTCTCTACCCGAAATCAATGTAATGGTGTGGTTCTTGAGTTGAAATATATAATGAGGGTCGATTGCATCAAATGGAGCTTGTGATTATAGTGGCATTCCCGTGAGATCTCTATTATGTGTGCTTCAAAATGGTTATGGTGTGTGCTTTGACTTCTACCCAGGTATATATTGGCTCCCACATTTATGTTTGTGTAGCATATTGATTGGAAGTACTTTGTTACGAGATGATTGAGGCATGGAGTCATCTATATGACTTCATTTGTAGTTACATTTGGTCATGATTTGTGAATAGAATGCTAGTTGTAGAAATGTTAGATAAACACTGAAAAGGTAGTTTGTGAGTTTGGTTCCTTTGAGGTAGTCATGATTGGCATCATGATCATCCTTTGAGGTAAAATTGACTAAACCAAAAAGATCATTGAAAAATGATTATGATCTTAGCTAACAGAGGCCTATGCTTTTGGAAATTAGCAAGGATTGGGCTTTTTGTAGGATTAAGGAGGAGAACTTATAACTGTGAAGTGAAGTACCCAATCCTCACTTACCATTTTATGCATAAACGGTTTCCATATGGGGTATCTCGGTGAACCTGGTAGATGTCTTGGATGGCACATGCTAAGTGATCCATAGAGTATGCTACCTTAGGGGGTTTAATGGGTAATATGAAAATGTGCTCTTAGGAAGGTTATGGGTTTTGTTGTGGTATGTCGTATGAATTTGGGACTGCACGTGCATAAGGAAATGATGAATCAGGTAATATTCTAAATAGATTTGTATGGTGCATTGGATGATATGGAGACCTAGATGCAAATGCTTTGGTAAACTATTCTACATATTACCTAAACTCAATAAGCTAGGTGTTGTCTATTTGATATGATTGGAAAAAAACTAGAGATATGTGTTCAATATAGGTTAATAAACCTATAGGTTTAGTAGTTTATATGGATTAATGTACAATATGATGGTATGATTCTGAAAATATGCTAACTGATGTGAGAATATTTCAATAGGTAGAA
This sequence comes from Ceratopteris richardii, assembly GCA_020310875.1. Lineage (NCBI taxonomy): Eukaryota > Viridiplantae > Streptophyta > Polypodiopsida > Polypodiales > Pteridaceae > Ceratopteris > Ceratopteris richardii. The sequence goes on along the minus strand of CM035441.1, from coordinate 82,580,439 downwards.
CAATTTAAAGGTTACCTCTATGTTGGGAAATGATGAATGGGGGGACCTTTGATATAAGTCTATTAAGTTGATTGATAAAGGAGGAATAGTGAATGTAGAGAGGCATGATGATGGTATAGGTTGAGTGAGTGTAAACCCCTTATAATAGTATGTGTTAAGGAGATAAGTATTTATTATGTGTGTCTCTTGTTAGGTGTCATCTCTACTGTTACTGAACAGCATGAGAAATATGGTGTATGAATAGGTCTAGGTATTTACTATCATAGTTTTATGAACAATATGGCATAAGAAGCTTGTTTTGAATATGGTCCTTATGGGGTTTTTATGTTGTAGTTTAGCATAAGGTCATATCACTCTTACATTGCTTGGGATATGCTCGGACAACACTTGTCATCATATCACTCATGCATTGCTTGGGATATGCTCGGATAGCACTTGTCTTTTTTAAGGATGTAGATATGATTTGGGCTAGCATTGGCTAGCCATCTTGACTATTGAATCCATGGATGTTATTTTTGTACATTTTTGGGCATTATATCTAGGAAGAGTCTTTGTATTGGGCTATGGCATGAATTCTTGGAGCATTTCCTTGAAGCATTTTCTTGGGTGATTTTTGTGGGGCATCTTCCTTGGGCTTGGAAGCCACCTTGGGCAACCCCTCCCCTTCGGCTTGGAGTAGCCACCATGGGTGACCCCTTGCCTATGGACAAGTTTGCAGTAAGGAGGCATAGAAGACATCATTTCCCGCGACAATCTCGAAGTTAATGGAAGGTAAAAAATTGAAGGCATAAGCAATGGCTAAGCCATCATGAAAGCCTAAGCAAGAAGAATGAAGCGGAATCCATTGTTGCCTAGGTGACCAGCCCTATCAAATTCTCACAAATTCACCCTGTCAGATTCGCCCTTCCCTCACTCCCAAATTTGCCCCATCTGCACACCAAATTTGTCCTCACTCTCGAATTCACCCTTCCACCTCTCCTCCCTCCAAAATTCACCTTCCAACTCTCCTCACTCCCAAATTTTCCTTTCCAACTCTCCTCCCACGAAATCATCCCCATTGACCCAAATTAGCCCTTCCCTCACTCCAAAATTCACTCCATCTTCTCACTAAATTTGTCCTCGCTCCCAAATTTGCCCTTCACTCACTCCCAAATTCTTAATTATTCCTCACTCACAAAATCGTCTCCACTGACCCAAATTCACCCTTTCCTCACTCACAAATTTGCCCTATCTACCCACCAAATTCATCTCATGCCCAATTGATCCCTACTGAATTCGTCTCATGCCCAACCAATCCCCACCAAAATTCATCTCCTCTAACCATCTAAATCAATCTAAATTTGTCTCTCACGTCTTGCATACATCTGTCTACGAATTCTTGAATTTTTCTCTCCCTCCTTCCCAATTTGGATTTGGGTTTTGAAGTACACCCATCTTCTACTATGGCCACTACTCCACCCATGCACAAGGCAACTACTCCACCGCTTGGGCTAATGGGTGATTATACCTACTCTCAAGTAGGTGACTATACTCTGGCAAGGTGGCTCCATATTGGGCATCCAAAGTGGGAAACTCCATGTGAGGATGACTAATCTCTCTCTCTCTCTCTCTCTCTCTCTCTCTCTCTCTCTCTCTCTCTCTCTTCGCATTACCATTTCCCTGTGCGCCATTTCTGTATAGCTAATATCTATGCACCACTCTACCTCTCTCTCATCATCTCTATTCGTCGCCGATTTTCTTCTCCAACTGAAGTCTTCTACATGTGTCGGCCCTCTCTTTTTCCTATGCACATGCCCCTGCAACTCAATTCTTACCTCCCTCTTTTCTCAATTTCTTTTTTTTCCTCTCTCTCTCTGTTCTCTACGTAACCGCCTCTGATCTACTATGACATCATTGCTTCTCTCTCTCTCTCTCTCTCTCTCTCTCTCTCTCTCTCTCTCTCTCTCTCTCTCTCTCTCTCTCTCTCTCTCTCTCTCTCCCCTTGCCGACATCATCCTAGCAGCCCCCATCTCCATATCTATCATGCGACCTCTATCTTCCTTACTTCTCTCTCTCTCTCTCTCTCTCTCTCTCTCTCTCTCTCTCTCTCTCTCTCTCAATTGCATCGTGTTCCACCTCTTTTTCTCTGTGCGTGAGTTTTGCTACCACCAACTTTAGAGTTCTTGCACACAGATTTTCATCGCTTTATCTATCTCCACTCTATCGTTTCTGCTGAATCATTTGTACTTCTCTCTCTCTCTCTCTCTCTCTCTCTCTCTCTCTCTCTCTCTCTCTCTCTCTCTCTCTCTCTCTCTCTCTCTCAGCCACATTCCATCTACAACAGCGCTTCAATCCATTGATCTCAATCGCTTTGTCTCTCTCTCTCTCTCTCTCTGTGTGTGCCAACTACAACCTTCACTATGTGTGCGTTTTTGCTCAGCACTCCGATTGTATGTGCACATCTCTGTCTCAGATTCAACAGTGTAATAGAGCAGCCAAATCTGTACCAAGACCATTAATTGCTGATAAATGCCATAGGATTGACGACTAAATGGCCGAGAGCATGTGATTAAATCCTGGTGACAACCTCAATGGCTCAAAGACTTTGCTAAGCACTTCAATTCTAAAGAATGGGAGGATTTCGATACCAATTCTCTGACATGAAACGCCCTCCAAATTATAGAAGTGATTGTCTCTCTTTCTTTATCGCACCTCAAGAGCTATGTGAATCTCCTCTCTCAATAAATTTTTGATAGTAAAGTACTTCTAACACCTTGCTATCTACCACACCATCTCTAGGTGCTACAATGAAGGAACAATCAGATTTCATGCTACACCCATCTGCAATACAGATATGATCATTAAGATAAAGACATGTGTGCATGAAAACCACGTGATGCTCTATCAAATATTGGAGTTAGCTTCATAAGTCAGATGTTATAGCGGGTTTGAAGGTTGAAATTATTTCTCCAAGTCTCTTCATTTTGACCACTACTATTTTTTGCTCTCAGCTGCTCCAAAATAGCACTTAAAATGCAACTTTATTCTCTTACCATGTCACAAGGAGAAGATATACCTACCCTTGTAAACAAGCTAAAGATTATTTGTACCCAATTAGCTTATGTGCAATTCCCTATTGAAAATGAGGATCAACTACTCAAAGATGTGCCCATTGATAAGTTTGGACAAATTGTAACTATTCTTAAAGAAAAGGAACTCAACTATAGATGTCATTAATTCTCTACAACAACATGAAAATAAGTGCAAGACTCATGATGAATTCACAACAAATGCCTTGGTTGTAAGAGCTACAAAATGCATTCATTATAATTGCACCAACCATTTGTCAAAGGATTGTTTTCAAGTTAACCCTTGCAAAATATGTGGTAAACTCAACCATGCCACAAAGCATTGTTGATTACGCAACAACAACAATGGAAACAACAACAACAACAAAGGATCTTTCAAAAGGCCTAGCAATGTCAATGTAGTAGAGGAGATAAATGAAGAAGAAGAAGCTCAAGTTAATTTCACCTATGATGATGTATTGTAAAACATCCCCTTTGTACCATCCTCATATGTAAAGGGAAGAAAATGTATCACCCATGAGCTTGTTGAAGGAAGGATATAAACATTGTACCACCTTCTTTGTACATGGGAAAGAAACATATATTTGTACCACCCTAGCCTAGTTGGGAGGGATAGTTCCCAAAGAGCTGCTCGTATAATCAAGCTGAAGGGATGGATTGTTAGCAATGAGATTTTTTTCTCTATATATGTGATCACCTCTAACTTAGAGAGAAATCTATCCAAAAAACATATCTTCTTTTGATTGGTCAAATGGATCTCCACTTTTGTATGAAAAGACATCTATTGTTATAGAAAAGCAAGTCACACTTCCTCTTCTTATCCATGTGTACGTGATATTAGAGAGAGACCTTATCCATTTCTATCTCTCTCCTATCTCTCAAGTAAATCTTTTGATCCTCCATCCCCAAATCATTGCAGCATGTTCATCATCTCCATAGCTCATGGGGTTCACTACTGATGCACAATCACCATTGGTTTTCAATAGTACCATCCATTGATGGACACAATTATTATGAGTCGAGATGTGTTATTTGCTGAAAATTCAATTTTCCTTCTACTTAGCCAAGGATTAGCTCACAAGATGTGTTTGATACACTCATGCCTTTGTTCCAAAGTGGTGCACTTGACTATGGTCATGTAGAGCAACAAATTGAGGCTGAAAGGGCTGAAAATTTCTAGCAAAGTAGAGCTAAAAATGTAGTTCTAGCCAAACATGACTGAAAGGGGAGAATTGTTATGCATCAAGCAAAGTATGTTGAAAAACTACTTTAGCGTTTTGATTTTGAGGATTCCAATTTCCACACCAATGGAGACGAGATTTAGGATCTTTGTTGAGGATTCTAGTGATGCATTTGACACTTCTTTTTATCAGCAAGTTGTGGGATGTCTTATATATGTAGTATGCAATTTCTCAGTTGAGTCAATTCATGCATAGTTGTGACACTAAGCATTGGCAAGTAGTGAAACATGTGTTTAGATATCTCTAAGGCACTTTGAGCTTATGTCTCTTTTATGGAAGAGGTATTCAGCCATGCTTGCATGCTTTTATAGATAGTGATTGGGTTGGTTGTTATGATACTCGTGTGTCCACTAGTGGTAATTGCTTTTGCCTTGGAGGCTCATGCATATATTGGTTGAGTAAGAAGCAACCTACAATGGTGATATGGAGTTGTGAAGCTGAGTATATGGTAGTTTTCACAACTACAATGGAGTGTATATGACTTAGATGCCTATTGATGGATCTTTGCATGGAGATTGATCATGATACACATATTCTCACTAATAGTCAAAGTGCATTGGTTGTTGCACGTAATCCAATGTTTCATGCACAGAGCAAACATATTGAAGTGCATTATCACTATGTGAGAGAGCACCTTCATGCGGGAGATATTGATTTAGTATATGTGCCGACACAAGATAATGTGGCAAAGATATTCACCAAAGCTCTTCCATGGGAAAAGTGTGAAGCTTTTCACAAAGCTTAGGCTTATTGCCTAGTGGGGGCTGATCTTTCACTCCCTGTATGTGTTCACATCATTAGCTCCAGGGGGTTTGTTACACTTATGTGTTCCTTGAGTAGCTTTGGTGTGAACCTCTTCCCTATGCATGTACGTTTTTTTACTCTAGTGCTAGCTAGAGGTTTTTCCCCATGTTACCACATACATGATTCACTCATATGTGGTGGAACTTTGTACTTAGGGACATATTTAGCTCTTACTTTAGTTCAGTTCATCATCAATAGAGAGAGGTATTCCAGTTATCCATCTTCTCCATGTGTTTTGCTGCATTTGTGCTCCTTGTGTGCTTCTTGTGTGTGTCTCACACTTTTACACAGCCAACAATTAACCTATGGTTTCTTCAGTAGTATTTTGGCAAGGATGAGAGTTACTATGAGCGTGATGGTCTATCCTATGATTTTGGAGGACTATTTGCTAGGTTCTCGGTTAAAAAAATGGTTGTTGAACATGATGCATAGGTAAAGTACCCTATTAGTGATGGGCATACTTTTGAGTGTGATATTTTGATATGTTTGATGGGATTTTTTGTATGTCCCAATTATTACGTTATGTGTTTTATGAATTCTAGATTGATGGCTAATGCTTTTGTGATTCGAATGGGTTTATGTATGATTACCAATAGAAATATTGGTGTCTCATCTTATAATATGATAAGGATGGTTTCAAATTACAAAAGGTTTGTACTTTCAAATATACTCTACCTTGGATGATTATAGATTTGAGCTAGATTGTTTGTCCTTTAGTATTGGTTGATATTACTTATAATTATTGCTTGATGTTACTCATAATTATTGGTTGGTGTTACTCATAATTATTGGTTGATGTTACTCATAATTATTGGTTGGTTGGTTGATAGGTTGATCCTTAAGTTTCAACTTGATATATATTAAAGCGACCCTTCTTTCATATGTGCTTTTTGTTGGGGTTCCGTTTCTATATTGTGGACATTTGTACCTTCACAATTCTTCTGGTAAGGATGGGTATGGTTTTGAGCTGATGAGATGTCCTTAATTATGGGTTGGTAGTATGATTTTTTTTTAATGGTTTGATGGTAGCTTGCTAAGTTTTATGGAATTGTTGTAAAAATAAAAGGATATATATGGATGGATTCCCCTAACCGGCTATGCTATTCTTTGTCAATAAGAGTAGGTGGTTCTATGGTTTGCCCCTAGTATGATAGGATATTACCTATAGGTTTAGGAGATTTGTATGACTATGGCCTAATAAATTATGTGAAAAAGGTGGCTTTAACTTTGCTCTAAAGCTTCCCAATCAATTGGTTTCTATGTGTGAAAGGCATTGATGTTGAGCTAACCCCAAGTAGGGTTAATATAAGTCTTACAATAGAACATCTATGCACATTAAAAGGATTTGATGAAAATGGAATTATTTATTTTGTATATGTTATGGTAATTGACATGTGTGGTGGGTTTCTTGTTTGACAAGACCTTGCTACATTCATAAAACATTCTAGTAGGGATGATGACTACTATGAGCCAAAATGAATGTCCCTCATAATCTCATGTGCTTCTTCTTGAATATAATGCAATGAATTTATGGTTGGATTTTGATTAAGTAGGTTTACGAGAAGAAGGTGATTACGACCTAGTACATTATGGAAAAAAATGGTAAGGATTATGGGGGTTGGAATATTGGTATGGTTTGTAGTTTATCCCAATCATCTTCTTTTTATAGATGAAAGGCTATGATGTTGAGGTGAGCCCCAACAAAGGTTAATATAGTTCTAGCAACATAATATCTATGCACAAATAAACTGATATTAATGATGGTACTTAAACCACCCATGGACCAAATCTCTATGCAAAACAAATACAAAAGAGATCTTTGGCAATAAATGTATTTCAATATTAAATCAATCATCTACAAATTCCGATGCCTCCTCTATTCCTAGTCATTGAATAGCCTTCAGCTCCATTGTATATAATCACACACCCTTCTTAACTTGTAAAAAATCAAAAGGATTGAGTAGTTTGTTACCTACAACCATCCAAAATAACACACATTAGTACTTGTATTCTAATGGGATGGCAAGTACTTAGGCCTACTCCTTTGCTATTGGTTTTATCCTATTATTATCATACAAGTCACTTGGGTGTAAAAGCACACTCACTAACAAATTCCAATCTCATAATAACTATTCCAAAAATATTTTATACAATAGATAATGCATAATTAAGTATCCATATATCATTTATCCTCTTTTTACTAGAACATCATCCAAGTTGCATTATATGTTGCTAACAAGAACAAACTTATGCATATTTGAACCATAGTTGAACATAGGCCTATTTTATCCTCCCCCAAACCCTAAATTAATCCAAAATCCCATAAATACCATCCAAGCACAAAATCTTTCTAAAAGAATCAATAACATTTATTTCACTTATGGTTGACACTCATTTATGGAATGGCTTCTATCGAAGTAAAACAAACCACACCTCACATAGAAAATTCCTTTCCCTCACTACTCATTAATCTAAAAAGACATACCAAATAAAACCCTCATAATATCAGTTAAAAGCGTTTTGAAAACTTCATATCCACCATATCTTACAATAAGTTGCAAATTTCACACCTCTATTGTTCCTAGTCCATCTTTCTATACATTTAACCATGCACATTATAAAGGTCCATCTAGGCATTAGAAAACCTCACCAATAGCACATAGGACAGCCTCAACATGATAAGCAACAATATTGCCTCATGTCTATCACTAGCTCTACTCTATGAAAGATGCAATCCAAATTCAACATTACTTAATATCAACAAAATGGACTCTTCTTTACATAAATATAGTTCCATATTCATCAAAAAAAAAATCACAAACAAAAAATCAAAAGTTTAACTTATGTCAGATAAATAACCAATTTCATTATAAATATATAAATATGAAACTATTTAAGAAATAGTAAGAAAGTGCACACATTAAATCCATAGTGCCTAGTACCTATCCATAATTGTGTATATAACGTGGACCATACCTACATATGCCGCAATCATATATATCACAAAAAATTCCAACACTTCAATAAAAATCCAAAGACTTGATCACCCATAATGAATGACCATATTTTAAAGAAGTTCCAATTACCATTCTGCTCTGTACCAACATCATAGCACAAAGCCAACTTAGCACTCAATTCTTCATTGTTTGGATACTTTACCATTAGAAAGGACAACCCATCTTGCAGAAAACCATGTCCCCCTTGCTTCATATCCATCCCAGATGGGAGACATATCCTATACCTTTATGTTTCCAAATGGAATCATGTTTATCCAGAATATTTCAATTGTCATATTACCTAGATCACCCAAGAACCATAAATCGACAAGTTGAAAAGAAATACTAGTCATGTGATAAATCACTCTACTCGGAATTCTTCATCACAACAGAGAGCCATCTTAGATATAAAATTCTTCATTGTTTGAAGAAATATCCCTTTACAAGAATATTCACTTGCACAACAGGTTTGTCAACCAACAAAAACCCCAATCAATTCATAAATCCATCAGTTATTCACCAAATTAATAGGGACATCCATATTGGTTCAAAGTCATCATCCTCCATATTAGAATATTTATGAAAGTATTTAAGTGAATGGGGAGTTCTGACTTTTCGACCATTAAATTGAAAACCAATTTAAAGAAGTACCAATCATATGGTTATTATTTTAATCATAACTTTTCATCATAACAGAAGGTCAACTCAGATCAACAATCTTTATTTAAGCATTACATGATGGAAGTCAAGCCATAAAATACCCGTCATTATATTTACCTAAAAACAAATTATTTGGGATATTGGGAATGGCTTAGAGTATTCATGTTGCCAAAAACTAAATTTAAAGTAGGAGGGTCCTCTAAATAAGAGAGCTAGCAACAAGTCAGTCACAATAAAACCCACAATTCCATCATCATAAAAAAAAATTCAAAAACCTTTTGATGTGCACACATATTGTCTTGCTAGGCCTTGGGGCTGAGCTCAACATCACAACTTTTCATCCATAAAACCCAGATAATTGGGACAAGAAATAGAGCATACCAATATTCAAGTCCCCATAATCCTTACCAATTTTTTCCACAATTTACCTTGTCATAATCATCTTCTTCTTAGAAACTTGCATATTCAGAATACAACCATGAATTCACCCCATTCTATTCACCAGAAGTAGCACAAATTATGAAGGACATTTAGTCTGGATTAGAGTAGTCATCATCCGTACCATACTGGTTTATGAATGTAGCAAGGTCTTGTAAAATAAGAAACCTAGTACACAAGTCACTTACCATACCATATAAAAAATCAATAATTCAATCTTCATCAAATCCTTTTAATGTCACATATATTCTATCTTGGGGATATAGATCAACATCACCGCCTTTCACCCATAGAAACTAATTGATTGGGACAAGCTTCAGATCATACCAAAATTTTAAGCCATCATAATTCATACCACTTTTTAAACATAATTTATTAGGTCATAATCATATAAATCTCATGAACCTCTAGGTAATATCTTGTCATACTAGGGGCAAAACCATAGAATCACCTACTCTTATTCACAAAGAATATCATAGGTTGTTAAGGGCATCCACCCATATATGTCCTATGGGACATCCCATGAGCTCATAAGCATATCCATCCTTGCTTGAAAGACTATGAAGGTACAAAAGTCCACCATATAGGAGAGTAATCCCAACAAAAAGCACGTACGAAAGAAGGCTCACCTTCATATATATCAAGTTAGAACTTAAGGATCATTCTATCATCCAACCAACCAACAATTACCAATAACAATAACCAATAATCAATGACACAATCATCCCAACCAAATTGAATGTGAAAGTACAAGCCTCTTGTGAGCGACCATCCTTCTCATAGTGTAATATAAGATGCCTATTGGCATTCATACATAAACACATACAAATCACAAAAGCCTCAGTCATCAGTCCAACATTCATCTGACATATAATCCCATCATACATAATAGGGAAGTCCAAAAAATCCCATCATACATATTAGAAGATCAAACTCAAAAGTTTGCCCATCATTGCTTGGGTATTTTATCTATACATCACGTTCCAACAAATAGTCCTCCAAAACCAAGGGATAGACCATCAAGCTCAGAGTAACTCTCTTCCTTGCTAGAATAATAATGAAGAAATCATAGGTCAATGAGGGATCATACCAACCAATTAGGTGGTCAGCCATCCTATATCTAAAATATCCATCATTTAATTAGAATGCTATCATTCACTCACAACTCTTATACTCCATGAGATATAATCGCAGCATACATTTTTTGTAATGGAAAAACTCTTTTTTATCAAGTGTCATGGATCCATGTTACCATTCAAAACCATTCAACACAAAAAAAAAAGGTTCATGAGAACATCTTTGCTATCACATGGCACAAAAAGGATCAAGCCTCAAAGACTAGCAGTCACTTAATCCGAATGTATCATTTCTTCAAAACTTATCTTTATTTGCATACATGCCTTATAAATATCTAAAAATAGGGCATCAGGACTACTTATAAGTATCTAAAAAAAGGGCATCGGGACCACTTATCAAAGCCCAATACTTGCACATAGAAAATAAAGAATGACATATTCAAAATAATTCTTGTATATTATATTGTTAAAAAAAGAACCTTCATAGTAAGTCCCTGGATCTATTCTTGCACCACATTTCTCACATTGGTCAATACCAAAAGAGAGGATACCTAACAAGGTACACACATAGTAAATACTTATCTCCCTAACACATACTATCATATGAGGTTTACACTTACTTAGCCTATACCAACATTATGCCTCTTTACATTCTCTATCCATCCTTTATCAATAAACTTAATAGACTTTTATCAAAGGTCCTCCCATTCATCTTTTCCCAACATAGAGGTTATTAAATGGACAACACATAGGTTATTCAATTTAGGTTATATGTAGAACAATTTATCAAAGCACATGCATCTCGCTCTTCCTATCATCCCATGAACCATACAAATCTATATAGAACATTATATGATTCACCATTATATACGTAGATGAAGTCTCAAAGTCATTTGAAATACCACAACAAAACCCATAACCTTCCTAAAAGAACACATTTTCATATTTCCCATTAAGCCCCAAAGGTAGCATAGTGAATGGATCACTTAGCATGTCCCATCCATGATGTCTATCAGATTTGCCCAATTACCCCATATGGAAATCATATATTCATAAAATGGTAAGTCAGGCTCAGGCATTTCACTTCTTACTTATAAGATATCTTGATTAGTCCCACAAAAAAGCCTAATTCTTGTTAATTTCCAAAGAGTATGTACTTCCCTAAGGTAAGATTATAATCAAATTTCAATTATCATTTTTTGTTTTATGAGTTTGATGCTATTCGTGACCACCTCAAAGGACCCAAACTCACAAACTCCCCTTTCAATGATTGTCAAACATTTTAAAAACAAACACCTATTCACAAATCACGACCAAACATTTTCAAAACCAACATCCTATTCACAAATCACGACCAAATGTAACTACACATGAAGTCAAATAGATCACTCCGTGCCTCAATCACCTCGTAACACACACACACACACACACACACACACACACATATATATATATATATAACTTGAGCATATATGAGTTAAACCCATATGATAAATAAATAACACACACTCTCTTGCTTTCTCTTTTTCCCACAAAATATTTGTTTAGAGTTTTTCAAAATCAATATGTGCATTTTTCCTTCCATATTTTCCTCTTGATCACAATCTAGAGGGTCATAAGCACCTCGTGACTCCCCATCACCTTGTCTAGAGGGGTTTGTTGCCATGAACCTTCAAGTTCCATTGAAGGAACTCTTCAAATTATGTCCACATTTTATCACTCTTTGATCATGCGAATAAGAGGTGCTTGATGTCTTCCAATACTCCGATACATCTTTCAAAATCTTGCTCTACATGGACCTGAAATTTGATCTTATGGAAAGGGACGACTTGGTGCGATCCTTTGGAGAACTCTATACCTTCCCAAATATTTATTGGCAATTCCAAAATAAATATATAGTTGATGAAACCTGTTGGCCTTCACGAATCCATTTTTGAAGGAGTTAGAGATTTTGTTTATCAAAGTTCTGATCATTCTAATTTGTATGGAGCATGGTTATAGGTCTCTCTGAATCTTGATAATGTTCTTGTTGTCTTTCTTATGAATCAATTCAATCACTCTCTTGTTGAACACTTTGGGATGCAGGTGAGGCCATCCAAGCTCGGAATTTTCCCCTTAGTGATCGACTTCAATAACCTCCACCGACTTGGATCTGTTCCTTGATTTTCCGAAGCACTTCACCACACTTGATAGAGCCATGGGCCACCCAATTCTTGAAATAGAGGCCATACATTCATGTTGATGAGTAGTCAAAGGGGAGGAGGTTCCTAAAATTTCTTTGAAATGACTTGATACAAAGCCATGGTTTTCTCTATAGGAAGTGCATTTCGTACCATCCTCCTTGAACATCAAGGAGATGTGCTCTTTACATCATCATAATAAAACTCCCCCAAGATATGCCCCATCTTCCACAACGAAAGCTATGCAACTATCCAAAGCCTAATCAACACGAGCACCCTCAAGTTCACAACATCAAGCCAATCGGTTTACAACATGAAGGTTTTGCATGCTAGAGGGTGTCTTGACCTTTGAGGTACAACACCATCCAGAGGAGACTCAGAGGGTGTCTTGATCTTTGAGATACAACACCATCATGAGACTCCCTTGAGGCTCAATGATTTGCTAGATGAAGAGCCTCCTTTGTTCCAACCTTCGAGGACGAACACCATTATTGTAAACCTTTCCTATCTATGGGATGAATAACATAGTCCAACATAACAACAACTTGCATTGCCTTGGTAGCATCCGTTTGTCAAGTCATCCTTTGTGTAAGATTCATTGAACTTTAGGCATTCCACTTGTAATGTTTCCAACATTATGTACATCGATTGTCAAGAAATCACACCCTTGCATTGAGGATAATGTTAATCTCCACTCGAAGAAACTCTTAATCTAACAAGCTTCTCAGCCAATTAACCATTATTGCCTACCTGATAGGATTGATGATACTCAACCATCAACCATTAGAAGTAATTTTGAATCGGCCACTACCACACTTTGTTGTTTACATAGATTATGAAACAAAAATTCACAAAGAGATGAGGGATTCATGGTATATGGATAAAACATTGAGGTCCATGGTTCAAACTCGGAATGTTGCGTGACATATAACTCTTGAAAAGTGGGGGATAAGAGAGATACCAAGGTGTGTGTTGTCCATTTCAATTTTTCAAGCATAACTAAAAGAGTAGGTCGACAATTAAACTTCCAAAAAAAAAACCACAAAAAAATGGATCCATCAAAAAGAGATGAGAGGACAACAAGTTTATTAACTTAATTTATATCTATTTTTAATTAATTGTTGTGCTCTTTTGTAATCTATATTTGCATCATGGTCGAGATGTTTGGGTGCTTGCCTCTTGAGGTGCAAGTTGTGTGTTCGACCACTGTGGGCTACTGGACATACCTAGCCCAGTGTGGCCAGTCTACCCGTTTGTAATGCTTTTGGGCCATTGAAAATAAGTGCCTTTGTCCAACCCTTTTCTTGTGATGCTTTGGCAATCTAATCCTTGCTTTGTGGAATACAGGGTTTTGTGGGGACTATGCCCTTCACTTGTACATTTGTTCTTTCAATATATTCAAGCGTAACGAGATTAGGTTTTCTTTGAACTTCCTCTTAAAAAAAAATAAATTACAATGAAATGACACAACAATGATTTGAGATCCTCCATAAGTGAAATGTATGATGTACAACTTCAATGAAAGGAAAAAAAAATAATTGTCCCAAGGCGCTTGGTTGGGTGGTTGGGCCTTTCGCCTCTTGAGGCAGGGGCGAGGGTTCAACCCCCACCGACAACATGTAAGGGACATGTTATCATGGAAACTTGTATCTTGTGGCTGAAGGCCATTGTTTATCCTGCTTCGCGGTAGTTGTGACCGTAGTTTAACCCAGCTATGTAAACCCCTGTTCTTGTGGGATAAGAGGGGTCACATGGGTACTATGCCTTTTCTTGTAGAGTTGCAATTTCAAAGTTAAAGCTCGAGGAGTAGGTCTCGGCTGAACCTCCATTTAAAAAAAAAAGTCCAAAAAATTTGATTGTTGCATTTTGGGCGAGGTCTCCTACAAATTTTAAAATGCTAAGGAGAACATGGTGCGTTCAAAGTTCGGCCCAATTCTTCTGCGTACCTCAGTGTCAACCCTGCAGAGTTGAAAGATTTGTTTGCTTCTGTGTTTGCGCCACGAACTTCAACGTAGACTGATATGCTTTCTGGATGAACGTTCCAATTTCAGCTGACATCCACTTGTTTCAGTCCCAAGTCAAATGATACTGATTAACTCCCTGCGAAGCCCTTAATCTATTCGGACATTCCGTAGAAAGAAGCTATAAATCTTGCTTGGATTTTGTTATCTCAAAATTTTGCCTGAATTCCGTTCGACACTCCCATCTATTCGAGAGGACCTCGTTAACAGTTCATCTTCTCGATAAGGAATACCGATTCTCTTCAACAAGAAATGGATGAAGAGCCAGTAACTCTCTCCCTGAAGGCCTTACTGAGACCCTTAATCATACCAGGCTCTGATTCAAATAAGGATTTGATCTTGGAAACGTACAATGGAAGCTATGCTTCACAGAGCCATCATGCTTATCTGAACACGGCTTATCTTTTATCTCCTATCAATCCTGTGGCATGGAAGGGTGCATCTCCACGTGCACGATTTGGACTTGATATCGGTGGTACACTATGCAAAGTAGTGTTCTTTGAGCCGTTTGATTACTTGGATTCAACGACACCCCTGAGCAGAGGAACAAAATGCTCCTCAACAGACATCCTTTCTGGACAAAATGGTTTGGATATTGATAACGAAGCAGTTTCAATCACACATTCTTGTCTGGAAGAATGTTGCTGCAGCTTAAAGTTCCAAAACTTCTTTCCTAGAGAATCGATTTCATGCAAAACACCATTAGTCGGTCGGAGCGCTGGAATTTCTAGTCAAGAAGATTGCATGCTTGATTTGAACGAAAATAGTTCAAGTACTTATACTGCCAATGAAATTTCAAAGACTGACGATCTGTTTTCTATGCGTTCAAACCTGGATAGAGAGTCTGCCATGCACTCCAACCACGTTCACAAGTTATGGGCCTCAATCCATGATCCCATAATATTATTAGGGCGTGGCACCCTCTTCTTCAAGTGCTTTGGTATGCTGAACATATTCTTCTAATAAATGCTTCTGTATCTGCTGTGGGGACACCATGTATTGAAGTGTCTACATAAAGAGAAACGTGTGATTTATTGTACTAGTGTGGCTCGCCGTCTAATGACTAATCATATTCTTAATATTCTTGAAGAAACATCAAGAATGGAAGAGTTCCTTTATCTCACAAAGGAACACTCTTTGGTCACAGATAGAAGGGCTTTAGGGGCAACAGGGTATGTGGTCTTATCAGTTCCTCTATGTTTTGTATAGATTGCAAGAGTAATTTTATATAGATTGCAGTAGCAATGGGCAATGCTTTGTACACCAAGGATTGAAAATTTTAAATGTGGCATGTATAGGGGTGGTGCAAGAAAATTCGGTTCAAAGTTTTGGGAGATAGCAGGGCTGCGGCTAAGCCACTTTGATGAGCTGAAGAGGTTGGTATAATTCAGAGGGTTTGTTTAAACTATGTTATAGTCGGCAGTGTAATGCTTAACATTTATTATTGAACGTTGTTTTTTGAAGCTTGGTACGAGGCATTGATTTTCTCATGAAATACGCTCAACATGAAAGTTTTGAGTATCCGAAAGGTTTCTCCTGTCAGTTTACTGAATTATACAGATGCGATTTCAAAATATTTGTGTCACTTTTTTCTCTACGCTGCAGGTTCGTTCCAAGGAGGCTTGATTCAAAGACCTTTTAGATCTGTGGAGGACAGTAGTAGTGAGTGCGATGAGACTCTTTCAGAGGAGGAAATTTTAGAGTCTGTTGATCAGCTCAGTAAATGCAAAGTAGCTCTAGAGAAGACAACGAGCGATGCAAAAGATCATGCTACAGCGAAATTCAGAGCAGTCTTTTGCAGCGGTCTCACTAAATGTGGAGTCACAGAAGAAGCCCAGACACTTTATCCGTATCTTGTTGTATGTAAACAACTTCTGTTGCATTTTATGTATAGTCAACATTGCCTTTTTGTTCTTTAATGCATGCAAATACTCATCGTAGGATGTTAGAACAAAAGGTACCCTATGTTATCGAATCAAGGTGCTGGACAACGGTCCAAATCCCTCTTCAAATAGGCAAGGAAATTGGCCACATATCTCATAGTATGGCAGTTTATCACATATGCAAGGAAGCTCAGTGTTATGTTCTCTCTGTCATATCTAACATATCCTGTCTCAGCGAGTGCCCCTCTAAATCTGCCTATTTTAACCTCAAGTTGTGTGAGGACGTGCATATCTGCCCAACCGCAGAACCCAATCCGTGAGGTAGGTGTGCATCTATATAATTCGGCTTGGTTATCGAACCATCTGCAGCAAGCTGAAGAAAATGTTCTCTATAGAAGACCATCGTTGTGCCTGATTCATGTACTGGCTATATCCATGTTAGCTTGGTGTCAAACGGAATGAATGAATTTCTTAACCTTTATCCTTGAGGGAGGTGAACTGTTCTTGCTAAAGTCATCTTTCTGAAACCATGATGTCATTGCCCGTAGCAGCATGCCATGTCTCCATGCAGAGCTAAATCAAGGGAGGTTCAATGTGAGCGGAGCATAGCTATCCCTTAGGAAATCCCATAAGCTGCAATGAATTAAACTGATCTAGTTAGCACCTTGATCTGTAAAGGAGCAGCAGTTAATTCCTGCTTGAATTATCATGTGGTAGCGAAGCATTGGTCCTAGTCATAATGGAGATCATAGATACTGAGGGTTTCTCCATGCATCTCTCTCCATCCATCTTTACTATGTGGTTTTCAATGATGACTCATTGAGGGTCCCCAAATCTGCATCCCAAAGAGCATAACTGGTGTAACGAAAGTCTCAAAAAGCCACAGTTTTGTCTGAGGTTCCTGAAATTGGACCTGGAGCCACATTCTCTCTGATTTTCCCAAGTCAACATGGGCTCGCTGACATTATGATCCACTGTGGATTCGTATTAAACACAATCTTGGTCTTATCAAGGTTAACATGCGGTCTTCTATCATGTGCAAACTCATGCAACACATCCAAATGCTGGTGCACACCATGTAGAGATATCAGCAGGATATCATCAGCACATAACAGCAAAGAGAATGAAATCCCTGCCAACTGAGATATTCTTGCACCAAATCTATGAATGCAGTAAAAAACCTCATCAACATACATGCCCAAAAGTTTTGGGGGTAATGGGCAGCCTGCACCAGGCCTACAATGGAGTGAATTAAGGTTAGAAGTCCCTTCAGGAGTGCATACAGGTCGTGCTACCAATTTATGCAAAGCCATCATCCCCATTTGAGCATCTAGTAATATCTCCAATGTTTGTAAATGGTGCATTATATTCTGCTCTGGTTTTGTGTCAAAACTTTTGCAGTAATCCAAAAATCAACAATAAATCCTTCTCCCCCATGATCCTCCCTCTTTGATAATGGCTTTGGGAGTCAAAATGTGGTTAAGTGTAGAGAAGCCTCTCCCAAAATCTTGCTTGCCCTTTAGATGTGGCTTCCTTGGCACTGCATATAAAGATGTTGCATATCTACCCCTGACATTCATAGAAGTGATGGCTAGGTTGGGCATTGACTCTTTCATAATTTTTTGTGCCTCAATTGGGTCTTGGCTCAAGAAAAGCAAGGGTAGCTCATGATCTACATGATTAGGGCCCTTTCCTTCCTTTGTACTAAGCATTTGAAGAAAATATGAGATTCTTTATGAGTAGCAAATCCTAGAGCAAGCTCTCTCTACAATAAAGCTTTGATTTTTATGCACTCATATGAGCTGTTATGGGGCATATTGCTTGAATCTCTTCTCTTTTCAAGTTTAGTATGCAAATGTGACTTCTTCATTGTAGTACAAAGTCTTTTTTAGTACAAAAGTAAGCTCATCCAAAAATCTTTTATGGGCCTCTAAGCATAGATGTCTAGGTATCTGATGTGTGTAGGTATTGTTATGAAGCAAGAGCATTAGGACCACCACTTTCTTGAGAGATGACTCTCCTCCAAACCTTATGCCTCTATATATAGATTTCTCCAAGGAACTGTCCTCTAGGCTCTATGGAAGGTGGATACTAACTTTAGTATCCACCCTCTATTGCAGGTGGATAGTAACCATCCAAGTGTCAGCCATGTAACTACAAATGTGCCAAGTGTCCTAGTTAATTGATCGATGCTTCTAGAAAGTTCTAGAGCGCTTGCAAAACACTCTCCGACGACTCTCGTAGGACTTGAACCCAAGACTTTCTCCTTGTCATCTATTTGACTTAACCACTAGGCCAAGCACCTTTATTTGTTTAGAGAGCACATGACGCATGCTTAAGTCTATCCTCAAGATTGTTCCTACATGAGAATGACCAAACGGTGTCCGATTTTAGATTTGTCTGAACCACTAGGACGTCCATGTCATAAACTTACTTTATAACATCCCCCCCCAACCAAAAAAAAAAAAAAAAAAAAAAGTCTTCTTCCTTTTCTCCTTCCTTGGGGAAATATTTTTTTCCTCGAAAATATAGTTAAGAACATGTATGTCTCTGTGGTGAGATTCATCTCATATCCAAATGAATAGAGGGGAATCCACTATCCGATCCCTGCCCAAATGATTCATAATACCAACAGGCTCTGCACTTAATAAACGGATTTGAGTGCAAAGTAAGAATGAATGATAAGGGTGGACAAGAAGACATCCCTTGGTCAATTCATTGATTTCACTATTTGCTATCCGAGCACTAACATGTGAAATGTGTGGATTCAAGATAGTAGTCCATTTTTGGAAATAGGACTAGAAAACATCCTTTGGCCAATTCATTGTGCTCACTATGTGCTATCTGAGCACTAACATTTGAAATGGACGGATTTATGATACTAGTCCATTTTTAGGAATCATTAATCCATGGACCTAGCAACTGAGGTGGGATTCTTATCACTTTCAAGACGTTGAGAACTTCTATTTCATTGTAATTTGGTTTGGAACTTCAACTTTAGATTGACCCAAACATTTAAGTTAGATGTTTGTACCATGGTTCACTTTCAAACAACATTTGATTTGACTTATTATCTTACGGAGGACTACTTTATCCCGCTTCAAATTTTTGGGCAAAATGTAGGTTGAAGTGTGTGTGCCGTTTACTTTTGGTGAATCCTTACTTGAACTAGATCAAAGCGAATTCTATGCGAACTTTGTCCGATTTAGGATACTTTTCTTAAATACTTTTACTTCAAGTTCTTGAGAATGCTTATAAACAATTCCTAACTTTTCTTTTCAAGAGTGTACAAAACTCTATGGAATTCATTATGCTACTTAACCTTGAAGCAAACTCAACTGGATAAGTCAAGACTTAATCAGAGAGGTGCTTCCAGCTTCCATAGAGGCAATAGAGAGCTATACACATTGAGGTATAGTTTTATAGATTGTAGTGATAGTGTAGAGAGCATGTGTAATGCATGCCACACAAGTATTCTCACAATACAAATGTGACTCCAGTATAGAAAATAGACTACTAAGCATATGATCACACTATTTGATGAAATTCCAAAATTCTTCTTGATGAAAGTGTTCACCTTACATCTACAGATCCTTGCTATCTAATGATATCAAACTGTGCAGCACGAGAACATTTGTACTATGGTATGTGGAATGCATGTGTTTGTGTATACAGTCTGTATGTGGAATGCGTGTGTTTGTTTATGTAGCCTGTATGTGTATACAGTCTGCTCATGTGTGCACTATGTGTCTATGTGGTCTGCATATGTATACAGGATTGAGTATGTGTGTCTATGTAGTTTGTAGCACGTGTAATCTGTTGTTTGTAGCATGTGTGTCTAGGTGTAATGTGAACCTCCGCTCTTCTACCATCCATTGCATAGAGAAGGATGTTTATAATATGGCATCGACATGTGTCACTGCATCAATTAAATATGATGGAACATGCATACATCACTGAGCTTGATTTAATAGGCTCTGACTGAACCTCAACGCAATCTTTTTCTTCATTTAACATGGTAGTTTGCAATCGCTTGTAGTCAAGTCCATACCAATCATCACATGGACCAACATGAGCATTGACTTTCACCATGCATCTTCATGCCTCCATACCACGTTGAATGCAAGATTGCATTTAATAACACACTTTGCAATTTGTATTTTTACGGCCTTTCGTCTCTATTTTTGTATGGCTGATGATATAAAGGAGGCACTAATTCCTTGCCTAGGATGCTGTATAGGAGAGGTGGTGCCCCCCTCCATATTATCGGCTCTTTGTGATGCAGTTAGACTCTGAGTAGCACTAGTTGTAGGTTGCACCATTTGTGAAGAAGGATCTATATCGTCCATCATCTCGATATCGGTTGAAGCCAAATCATGATGACGTGCAGCACAAGCACCTTGTGCTAAGGCATGCTCATGTTTTACGATGAAACTAGAAATGCTCATTTCTTCTAAACTCGACACGTGACATGTAAGTCGTGTAGTGGTGGTAGAGAAGGACTTGGTGCAATATTTGCATGTTTAGTTATGAGTGCTAAAGCTCGAAGTACTTTGAGCATTAGCCAATGAGTGGCTAATGGTATGGGCATCCCGCATGACATTCATGATTTGAGGCATATTGAATGTTGAAGCAAGAGTATGATATGTACTCAATAGTCAACTTTCAAGTCTCAAACTCAAGGGCTCAATATAT
>CM035441.1:82551877-82554377 GCA_020310875.1 Ceratopteris richardii | reverse complement strand
ATCTCTAGTCGGTGTGATGAGACCCTCAACTGGTCAATCGCTACCCTCAAGCTATGAGGCATTTAAGTATCCATGTAGCATGGTCGCTGGATGAAACCGTCTGCCAGTATGTCTAAGAACTGGTCTTGGTAGTGTGATAGTTATGATCCCGTGTGATGTGAGCCATGTCTGACTAATGTAGAGCTGCCAAAGATCTTGTCTGAGCACAACATTTCTCTCACTACGGGAGAGGTGGATGTGAGGTGAGTAGGTCTCATATGGAAAGGGTGGCAATCTGTCCATATCACATGTCCTCTCTCTCTCTCTCTCTAGTATCTACCAACCTACCTACCAGCCAAATGATATAACCACCTACCTACCAGCCAAATGTCTACCTTTTGAATTAAAACAGAAAGAAAAAACTAAAAAATTGTAAAAGGTAAAAAGAAAAGAAAACAAGATATCTAGGTGATTTATTTGTGTTCCTGGAATGCAATGACAATCAAAACAAAAAATGTGTCAAAAGAAAAAGAAGAGTAAAAATTTCTCCCAACAATGTGAATCGTGGGAAAGATTTGAAAGATATATAAAAGCCCGTAGATTTTTTTAACTATGACCTGAAAAATATTTCTATAATGATTCACTTCAAGCAAAATAGAATCCCAAAGTCCAAGCCCGCGTAGCCTAGTAGCTTACGCTTTGAAAATATGTGGGAGGGAGTCCCGAGTTCATATCCTGGCTGGACATATCCATGAGTTCCTCAAGATGGGTACCTCTACCTTATGAGGTCAGGTGTGTCTCTCTTAATTCATTGTACGATCAAGAAAAAAACAAAAAAGGAACTCCCAAAAAGGAAAAAGATAAACCAAACTAAAAGCCCATGATTCATTGGGTTCACATCACTCAAAGGGGATCATAAAAAGGGGGTATCTACTGAAAATAAATGAATGTATTAGTGCCGTGTGCATTCTAATACAACTATAAAGCTCAAGGTGTACTAGTGACATGATGGATGAATGATATGTGCTATGAGATTGCAATCATGAACATGGAAAGGAATCCATTCTCCATCCTGGATACTCCTGGGTATAGAGTGCATAGAGGGTGTCTCCACTGCATGTACTGTCATACATCATGCTCTGCAGTCTGCAAGCTGTGTGCCGCAGAGTTTAATCTTCAAGATTGCATCTGCATGCTGTCTAGGGGCTCTAAAAGACTAGGGATTTGAGGCTGTCTATGTGCTCTCTGTCTCTTTGCCTCATCAAGAGTAGTTGAGGCTCTTTGGAGAGTTCAAATGCTGTTTCTTGCTGTCTCTGGAAGAAAATTATAAGCTATCTCACTTCACTCCCCCTATGAATGAACTCTGTGTAGCATATTTCTCTAATTTACTGAAGATCAAATGTGTGCCTGTCCAATCTCCTGAAATTACATGTCATTGGTAACTTTGATGCGTGCGATGCATTGCGGATATCTCTGTATCTGTCTCTGGGCTCTATATGTGCAGCACATCTGCAAAGAAAGTGTGATTCACACTTTACATCTGATGAGCACAATCTGAATAGCCTCTTCTCACCAGGAGTCCTTCTAGCCCTGCCTTTCTTAATCTTGAGCTCTTTTAAAGAGTTGCCCGATAGTTACTCTAGAGCATGTTGTAGGTGAACATCTCACTATCCAGGAGCTTTATGGGCCCAAACTGTGATGTTTGCATGAACTGTATCTTTGAGGAAGAGGCTCTGGTGGACCGATTGATCTCTCTCAAATGTATATCCACCATATCTTATGTCTGATCATCTGTTCTGCTCACTCTGAGATGATCGGCCCATGGATGTGCCACCATAGTAGTGGAGCAGAGGTAGGTGATCAATATCTAACCCATGCTCATATGGCCAAGCCACTGTGCGACTGTACCAACAGGTCATGTCCATTGAATCTGACAGGGTTGTGGATGCTTTCTGAAGCTCTGCAAGACAATCTGTCTGAATATAGATCATGTTCTCTGAGGATGAAGCTCACCATCTGGAAGAGTTCCATAATGAGCATAGAAGCCATGGCAAACTCTGCTCTGTGTGTAAGTGGTTCTGTAATTCACTGTAGTCGAAAGGTGAATTCCAGTTTATAGCTGAAGAACGTAGTTTTTCAAGGATGTGATTATCAGGTGACAAAATTCTGGCAGTAATTTGCACAAATAATAGTGGTTGAAACCTTGTTTTGAATTTCTGTGACCTTTTTCTTTTATTCTCTGATCATGTACAAGAACAATTTCAGAGGATAGAAGTAGAAATGGCTTTAGAGCATGCATCAAAGAAATAGGTCAGTAGGTGGAGTATATGATCTCTAGTGTGTCATTGCTTTTTTTTGTAGTTTCTTCAATCTTGACCTACTCTTAGACAGAACTAGAACGAATTGCTACCATAGTAAGCATGAAACATGCATATGGTCTGATAATTAACTCTTTGAACACATTCTGCATGTGAAAAACTGCATCTCATACTGTGGATATGGACTTGTATCGCTGTGACAT
>CM035441.1:82529377-82531877 GCA_020310875.1 Ceratopteris richardii | reverse complement strand
GTGTTTGTGGATCTAGTTATAAGTCTGGGCTTGTTAGATTTGTACAGATATGCACATCTTTTCTCTATTCAATTATCTCTATCCTTTCAAATAGTTTAGGATTTTTTATTATGAATCTACGACTCCTTTCCTAGTTTTAAGTTACGAGGGGAATTGTAGGATATTTGTTTGTCATATTTGTTTTGTTATATGTTAGTTATGTGTTTGCTACATATTTTACATATGTCTGTGTGTATTTGTGTTTTGATTTCTGCTATTTCGTATATTTATGTGTTTTGAAATGTTTATTATATGTATTTTTATATGTTTATAATATAAATCTTCATTAGGATTTAAGTTACTATTTTTTTTTATATGAATTTTTATCTATTTATTTATTTTTTTGTTTTATACTCTTGTAATTCTTCTTATTTTTCTTTTATTTTTTATTGTTTTATCATTATTATCTTATACTTATCATTTTTTATCTATACTTATATAAGTTTATTCTTGATCAAAAGTTATGTATATACTTCCATATATTATGATAGCTTTTTGTGTATGTCTATATGCCTCTATTTTGTATTTGACTATATGTTCTGTATTCATATGTTTGTTCTTATATGTGTATGATTATACTCAATCATCATACATGTAATCTGTATACTCTCTTCATATATTTGATATGCTTTGTATTTCTTTGCATCATTATCCTTTCTCTCTATATCTCTTTGTTTAACACTCATAATACCAACAAATGGGTATCTCAGATGATTAAAAAATATGGTCTTTAAAAACCCTCTTACTTGTTGAAGGCAAGGAATCGAAGTCTCTAGTCGTCACATCAATTAGACGAGATTTTTCTCTAGTTCATAAACAAACTCGAAGCTTGTCCAAATCTTCCAAAATGTTAAGGCATGAAGTGAGAGAGTGACAATTAGCTCCTAGAAAGAGAACAAAGATTTGCGAAGCTCACACCCAACAATGCATTCGTTCCCATTGTCAAACCATTGAGAGCCCTTGGTGTGAGTGCATTGTCAAGGAGACAATACAAAGGGTGTGTTGCAATAGCAAAAAACAATGGACTGAGAGGGAGGACATCTATGATGGACCCCTTGCTTTAAGGAGATGAGATGCATGGGGTTGCCGTTGATGAGGATAGAAGTACTTGCATCTTGACTTAATAGTGAAATAATTCCACTCATTCTAGCACTGAATTCGATCTCCCTCATTACTTAAGCAATGTAATCCTAAGAGACAATGTCGATAGTTTTCATGAAATCTACTTGCATAAGAATTAAGTTTACATGATGTTGAGCCACATAATTTGAAGCTAGCATGATAACTAGAATGTTAGCATAAATCGACTTCCCATTAATAAACCCATATTGAAATGGATGAATTAGGGAGGATAGAGGAACTTGAAAATGTCGTGCCAATGCCTTAGCGAAGAATTTTATATACGAAGTTAAGTTTTGGGTCTCCAATCAAGGATGAGTTTTGGTTCCTCAACCTTAGGAGGCAGAATTGCGATTCCTTCATTTAATGATGCCAAACAGACATGTATCCCATGGGCCAGAGCTCGTTAATATTTGTAGTGATGAGATGTTTAAGATTCTCTTAGTAGTTGAGAAGAAATTTCTTTGAATGCCTGTCATTCATCAAATGCAGTCTCCAAAGGGAAGTGAGGAGGGCTTAACTGAAGATAATAAGTGCCATAAAATATCACTTTGATTCCTCGAAGAAGATGGCATAGAACCAAATACACCATTGAAATGATTTTAGCAGAAGGAAGGCAGAGCATTAGTATTTGAAATCCATTCTTGCAAGGGTGTCTGCATAGAAACGAGAGACCTCTATAGGCACGCAATATCTAGATGATCAAATCGATGTTGTGGCCTTTTCTTCTTTTGAAGATCATACAGTGTTTGCATATGCAAGATGCATGAGGAGGTGCAATACTCTGCATGCTCATCAGGAGTCAAGGATCATATTTGCAATTGCTGTTAGCTGATGAAGCATGGATAAAAATAACTTAATGGAGTTGGGCTCATCCTTAGATCTACGAAGGCTCTAAAACAATTTGTGACAGCCCTAAAACAATTCACCACAATCGCTAATAATATCCTGCATACGGGACACCCTAAAATGTTGCCATTATATGGTTGGAAGATAAGGCATAAATTGAAGTTTAGAAAGAAGCTGAAGGATAGTATAGCGAAAGAAAAACATTCTGATACTAACATGTATCGATAAGTACAGCTTTCCATGCTGATTTTAAAAATCGGAGTCTAGTCATCGAGAGAGTCTAAGTAATACTAGAGCATGATCTCACCCAGTGAGTCCTTAGAAATAGAAATATCTTAGGCACATCTTCTTGAAAAAGAGCCACTACACTAAATACGATCAAGGCATGCCAAAGCTTGAATATGGGAGGACTCGAAAGTAAAACCTTGCCGATTAGGATATTTAGCTTGCCAAGCATCCATGAAACCACCAATGGAAGTACATTCTTGTTAAA
>CM035441.1:82521877-82526877 GCA_020310875.1 Ceratopteris richardii | reverse complement strand
TATATATATCTGTTTGTTTCTCATTTTTTATTCAAGGAGTTTCGATCATTTCTGTAGCGTTTCTGTTTCTTTGTTTCTGAAACCTTTGAAGACTATGATTCAATCATATTAGCATCGTCAGTGGAAGACATCCTAATGTAAGTAGATGCAAATTTAAGAGCTAATCTTCCTCTTGTTATGTGTAGTCCGGTTGAATGTATCTTCATCCTCTTGACTTTTGGACTTGAGTAGGCCTATTGGTCAGAGTAGTCAATGAAGATGGAGTTGTTGATTTAATCGGAACGAAAAACATAGATGTAAGAAAGCAATTGCACAAGACAAAGTAGGAGGGACAACAGAGAAGAGAACAAATATATTAGAATTTCAAATATTCATTACTAACAGCAAGTACAAGGATGGAGTTGTCCACATGTACGCTCTCAAGTTAGAGCTTAAATGGCAATGCAGATAACTCTCGGTGGGAGATTACAAGGTAGAGGTATGTTGACTCAACTCGATGGGAGGTGGAGAGGGTCACCTTATGTGAACGATTAGGCATGGGCGACTAGACGTGGGAAGCCATCGCTCAAGTATGCCCATATGTGCTTAGGCAGTTCAACTGACATAACACATATGAATGATTCCTTAGTCAGACAAAATATTATCGTTGGGATGTGGGATGCTTCCTTCGAACCCTATGCAAGGGCTTCCTACTACTCTAGACTCCACAATAAGGGACCTTGGTAACTCCCTTTCTTTTCAATTTATCTCCATTATCTACAAATCATAAACAGTCCAATTCAGCCTTCATCTAGCATTGAAGCTCGGGTTCCCGTTGACATGGTAATGCACAATTGGCTTCTCTTCATAAGGGGGCCTTATAAAATGTGCAATACGACATACAGTCATGAGGGGTAGGTATTGGTCATATATTAAACCCCCCCTCAATGTTAACAGTAACCGAACGATGAATCAAGTAGGCATATGTCCTATACCTATTTGCTGAAGTCATCTATTGAGATTCTCCTTTCCAAGTGCTTTGGTGAACACGTTGGCACAATTTTCCTCTATTAAGCAATACTCCAGCTCCATAATGTCATTGTCTATTATTTCACGAATATAATGGTACCGTACTTCCATATGCTTAGTGAGAGCATGAAACACTAGATTCTTTGTGATAGCCAAGGTGGTAAGGTTTATAAGGTTCGTAAGGTTCGGTACGCATTCGGTTCGAGGGAAGAACCTTACCTTCGAGGTAAGGTTCGTCCATGTATTAAATTATATATATATATTTATTTATTTATTTATTCATTCATTTATTTATTTCAAAATAATACAAGCACAAATAGATTTCTAAACTCTAGTTTCTACACCATATACCATGGTCCATAAGTTATAACCATCAACAATTTAACATAACCATCTTTTAGACTTTATGAATAATATCGCCATCCACTTCAAACATTACTTCCAAAAATTAAAGTTATATAACAATAATCACAAACTCAGGAAACAAAGCAATGAGCATAGCATCCACATAACATGTATTAACTATGAACCAAAATGTACGTGAATAATACGTGAAGCATGAAATGTATCAAGTGAACCATAAATCTTGATACAAAAACAAAACGAAGAAAGGACATCTATGATGCGTGAGTCCATTGTTGAGTGTCAAACTCCACATAATGACTAATCTATATAGTATAGACTCTACATAATGGGATCAATCATCATGCTCCTCATCATCCATCCCCTCCGAAGAAGACAATGATGATGACTCTGATGAAATGTCTCCAATGACAGTGACATTCCCATCCTCATCCTACTCTGGCTCGACAACCTGAGTGTAATCAATGCTATGTGGTGCTATGTCAATATCATCTGCTTCACGAACTGGCTCTCCTCGTTGTCGTGTGCGCATTTTGCGCCTCCTGCTTTACACTGGTGCTGGAGCTACACTCGTAGATGCAATGTCGATATGAGGCTGAATACCCAATCGACGAGCACGTGCACGTGTCACTCTGCGATCAATACTCTCTAGCTCCTGGTGAAGCATGCGATAGATATCCTCCCGCTCGTCTGGAACAACTGTCATCTCGTCCTCTGTCTCCATCGAACTCTCAAAGATGGTAGGAGATACCTATACATTACATAAATGATAAAAAAGAAATTTGAATTACAATTTGTAATATTAAACTTAAAAGAATGAAGGACATAAACTCAAGTATATAAAAAAATACCTGTTTTGGTCTATGTGTTTTTGTTTTGAGGTCATGCACCAATCTCAAGTTTGCCTTACAAAAGACCAACCTCTCTAACTGTTGTAGAGTCAACCTATTCCTTAGCTTTGTATGAATGAGAGAATAGGCGCTCCAATTGCGCTCACATGCACTAGAGGAAGCATCCTACATAGATTATAATTTATGAGTCATGACTAATGACTCATGAGATTTGAATCAATGTTCAATTATCGATACAAAAAAAAATACCTGTGATAAGACTCGTAGAGCATGTGGGGTCATTGAAGGGTGACCATAGCCATAATGTAGCCACCACTCCAATGGCTCTGTAGTCACCTCTTTGCGCATAGATGTGCTCCGTGCATAAGCAATGCCCACATTCCCCATATAGCCTGTGAAATCTCTATCAAAGAGAAGCTGATCGTCAAGGGACATGATGCGCTGCATGTACTCATCCTTCATGTGTCGTAGTTGGCCTTCTGCCCATAAAGGCGGACTCTTGAAATATGGATACAAGAGTGCCGAGAATCCATGTATGGGTCTAGATAGGAAAGACCAAGGATAGTCCACTAGTCGTAAAATGCCAGATTTCCTACAAAGTAAAATCAATGTTAAATCTGAATTTTTATATAAATATATTAAATAAAAGAAACATACATAAATTTCAAAATTCAAATTTATACCTCTCTTGTGAAAGTTATCTTCCTCGCACGATAGCCTGTCTCATCTGCATATAGAAATGGTAGACAAGTCCAAGTGTACAACCCTCTTTGTGCACTATACGAAGCAAGATATAAATGGGCTTCAAAGAAGGAACAATAGAATCAATTTCCTTCCAAAAGCTCTCATCCAATACTTTCCTTTGCACATAACGTGCAAGCTTTGTCTGAGAGTGTGGTACGTTTGTCCATCTGCGATCTATGATGGTCACACGCAATGCATCTATGACTTTTTGAAGTCTACATAACACCAAATATATGTAACCGAATCTAGTATCTGCAGGGCGAATCATCTCCATGCTTCCATGAGAACGGAATACAGATAATGCCAAATGATTTTTATGTATAAAATTCACAATGCATTTGGCAACATTCACAATGGGCTCTATCCATGGTAGTTTCCCGATATCCTCTAATAGGAGATCTACACAGTGTGCAGCACATGGTGTCCAAACTATTTTGGGGAACTCATCTTCAATCATTTCTCCCATTCTCTTACAGTTGGATGCATTATCTGTGATAACTTGTACCATATTTTCAGCTCCAACCTCAAGAATGGCAGATTTGATATGCTGAAAGATAAACTCACCCGTAATGCAAACTCCCCCTTTACTAGCATCCACCGCACGGAGGAAATAAGTACCTAGGCAAGATGACACCAGGATGTTTATAATATGGCGTCGACGTGTGTCACTCCATCCATCAGAAATGATGGAATATCCATACATCATCCAACCTGTCTCAATAGGCTCTAACTGCACCTCAATGCGATCCCTTTGCGATCCCTTTCCTCATCTAACATGGTAGTACGCAATCGCTCGTAGTCAATTCCATACCAATCATCGCATGGACCAACCTGAGCAATGGCTTTCGCCATGCGTCTCCATGCCTCAGTACGTACCACATTAAATGCAAGATTGCATTCAATAACACACCTCGCAATTTGTATCTCTGCGGCCTTTTGTCTTTGTTTTTGTATGGCCGAGGATATAAATGAGGCACTAAGTCCTTGCCTAGGACGTTGTGTAGGAGGGGTCGAGGAGTCCTCTTCCATAGTGCCGACTCTTTGTGATGAAGTTTGACTCCGAGTAGCACTAGTTGCAGGTTGCGTCATCTCTGAAGAAGGAACTATGTCCTCCATCATCTCGATGTCGGCCGAGGTCAAATCACGATGACGTGCAACACGAGCCTCTTGTGCCAAGGCATGATCACGTATTACGATTTGAGCAATCTCCGGAGGAACTTTATCACATGCAGAAATGCACATTCCTCCTAAACCAGACACATGACGTATAAGTCGTGTAGTCGTGGTAGAGAAGGTCTTCGTGCAATATTTGCATGTCCACTTACGGGTGCCTGAACCCGAAGTACTTTGAGCATAGCCAATGAGTGGTTAATGGTATGGACATCCCACATGGCATTCATGCTTCGAGGCATATTGATAAATTAATGCAAGGCACTAAGGGCTCTCACAATTGAACTTTGAAGAATGCAAGACACTTGGGACAATGGCCAAGGCTGAATATGGTGGTCACTTCAAGTGCTTAATGTGAATGCAAGAACAAAAGTTTAAAGGGTTGAATAACGTTGAATATGGTTGAGTCCCGACTCACGAGTGCTCAACTAACCTAGTAGCCTCTCACGAAATTCAAATGCAAGAACAAGTGCTCACTGATTATAGGTTGCTTAATACATTAATAGATTATTGCAACTTCTTGTTCTTGTGTTTCAGCTTTCAACTCGCACTCGGAGTCTCAAAAAAGCATTGATTCGAGAAGGTCAAGCGGCAAGCCTCGGCCCTCAATCGCGATTCGCAAGTGCTGAAGGGCTCACGGAGTCACGCGATGGCCTCACTACTTAGAGAGCTCGAGCTCAAGCTCTATGGCCATTGGCAACTTGCAAGCTCTTAGCTCACACAGTCGACAGTCGCAAGTCTCACGGGCTGGAGCATGGAATGTGGTCGCCGGTCAGCTCTCGAATATCGAAGCACTTCAGTCGTTAGAACTTAGATCTTGCTAGAATGTGGTCGCCGGTCAGCTCTCGAATATCGAAGCACTTC
>CM035441.1:82481877-82516877 GCA_020310875.1 Ceratopteris richardii | reverse complement strand
AAAAACGTATTAGAACGTTTAGGACATCCTAGTGTTTTAAACATTTTTTATTTTGGATAAAAAACGCGTTTTTTTCAACTATGGAATGTATGTATGTATATATATATATATATATATATATATAGATATAAAACGAACTTTACGCATCTTACTTTGGAGGTAAGTTTCAATACTCAAACCTTAAACACACTGAACGGACCAAACCGAACACACTTAACTGCCTTGCTCCCTCCTCAAGGTTATAATTTCAAGAGCTACCTAAGGGTTACTTTCTCTTTTTTGAGTGTCCTATTTTGTTTTTTTTTGGGGGGGGGGGGGGAGAGAGAGAGAGAGAGAGAGAGAAAGAAAGAAAGAAAAAAAGTCATATTAACGTCTTCTGGAGGCCAAACTTGGCCTATGAGACAAAAACCATGTACAAGTGTAGTAACCCTGTGTAGGGGGAGGGAGAGGGAGAGGGAGAGGGAGAAAGGGAGAGAGCGAGAGAGAGAGAGAGAGAGAGAGAGAGAGAGAGAGAGAGAGAGAGAGAGAGAGAGAGAGAGAGAGAGAGAGAGAGAGAGAGAGAGAGAGAGAGAGAGAGAGAGAGAGAGAGAGAGAGAGAGAGAGAGAGAGTCACTGCAGTTTCAAGGAAGCTATTGAACTCGCAGCAGCAGGAGACTCTACAGAGATTGACATGCTTGTAGGTGACATCTATGGTAAGTACACACTGCACACTTTTTGGTTTCAATTGATGCTTTGTGAAAGTATCAGGTGTTTCTAAAACATAGAAGTTATTTGCAGGAGGTGATTATTCTGAAATGGGCCTCGCTGCAACAACTGTAGCGAGCTCTTTTGGCAAGGTAAGAAACATTTGCTGATTAGTTTCATTTAACGTTCATGCAACTACATTGATGAACACCAATTATACCTTTCTTTCTGCATAGTTGGTGCAACCGTTAAGAAGAGATGCTGCGATGCAGACTCCGCAGCACTTGGCCAAAGCAACTTTACTGATGATCACCAATAATATCGGTTCCTTGGCAAAGCTACATGCAGAGTCTACAGGTGTTAAGCACGTGCTATTCACAGGCAGTTTTCTGCATGGAAATAAGGTATATACTTGTAGACCAATATATTCTGGTTAGAACTTATCGTTTGTTGCTTTCATTGGTCTGCTTGGACTGGCTCATTGATCAGACCTTTTGCCTGAATTCGTATTTTGTGATTGCATCAGTTGGCAATGAGGCTTTTGGCTGTTGCCATGGAATTTTGGTCTCGAGGCCATATTAAGGTGAAAATCTTTCTAGTTTATTCTATTTTAGCCTCCTTAATACTCGGAAGTTTCAGAAAACGATTTAGGTGTTGTTTTTCACAGGCAATATTCCTGCGACATGAAGGCCATGCAGGGGCCATGGGAGCATTATTAAGTGCGTTGGATCCATCTAATCAGACTGATGCCTTGCTGCTGAAGTAGCAAGAAATTTTGTAGCTTTCCCTCCTGTTTTTGCTATGTATCGATAATTGATCAGTACATATTACTCCTCGTATTGGTTCAGTCTACAGAAGTTTGTCTGTAGTGTGGACAGTGCAACACCTCAAGTGCTTGGAAGAAATGCAACATCTCGAACGCATGGAAGAACATTGTGTATACAGTTCCAATGCATTTCTAGGTGCAATAGTACATCCACTCTCGTCGTTCTGTAATGACATTTCCCAACAACTTATATTCTCCATCAGTCGACATTACATCTCCATTTGAAGCTTGATGAATTTTACATGTATACAGAAGGCAAGCCTTGGCAAAAAGCATGGCCCCTTTTAGCTTATATGCAAATTTGAATAAAATCAAAGCTTGAGGGTTGGGTTCTCTTTAGTGCTGAAGCATAATGCCTACCTTGATTACTGAAAATTTTCACCTGCGTCAGCTTTGAAATGAAAGAATTTAACCTTACAACACCATTCCATGTTTTACATCGCTTACATCCACACTGTATGTTTGACATCGCTTACATCCACACTGTTTGACTATCGAACGGCTTTTGGTGGTGCTAACCGTATAGTCTAGCCCCTCCCACCCTCTCTCTCCCCCACATACATTCAATGCTTTTTGAGGAAACATGTTTTATTGTGCAAGATACGTGCCCCTCTTGCGCAAATTAAAAAGGATATGCGAGAAGCAGCCAAAAAATGGTAAAAACAGTCAGGAGCATTGACGATGGAGATAATTCCTCCTTAAATAGAGTAAGCGGGACACTGGACGTGAGGATATCCCTCCTTCCGAAGGTCGTATTGTTTCTTGATTATCAAATGAACCATAATATCCAGAATCTGAAACGATCCAAGAAACAAATAATATGCATGTTATCACCGGCATATAAATCGAAGGTCATTTTAAGAGGAGACAGTTGTGAGGACTTCAAATATAAAAAAGTCTATGATCCCACCATCCCTTAATCCAATGGCAAATCCCAAAATGCACTTAATGTCCTATTTTGGAAATCACATTGTGGGCATGGAAATTGGGTGAAATTTTCATATTGAAGATTCATGTAAGTGCCTTTGTGCAAACCTCTTGCAATACTTCTCCAGAGGAATACATTATAATGATGATGAATATGTTCTCTGTAAATTTGCACACATCTACGTTTCCACCATCAAATATAATCATAACATCTCCCATAAATTTTTGAGAGGATATTGTGATGAATTTTTAAATTTATCTTGAATCTCGGTATGTCTTTTAGGTTGCTTCCATTGCTCCACTTCAATTCCTTTGGTTGCGGAACCTCCTTTCCAAACAAGAGATGAACCTTGGATGCATCCTGGACATAGACCTTATGATCATTTTTTTTTCTTTTTTTATATGTATAGACATTTGATCAGATGAAATAAATTCAACGACCTTTCCAAGGATATTTCCATAAGCAATTGATGACCTTATGGTTTGAGATGTTGAGAGAGAGAGAGAGAGAGAGAGAG
Organism: Ceratopteris richardii; assembly: GCA_020310875.1. Lineage (NCBI taxonomy): Eukaryota > Viridiplantae > Streptophyta > Polypodiopsida > Polypodiales > Pteridaceae > Ceratopteris > Ceratopteris richardii. The sequence continues at coordinate 82,513,922 of CM035441.1, read as the reverse complement.
ATTCTTCAAGAACTCAAGCTTGTTGGTATAACCACTACATAGAGAAGCCCTCAAGCTAATATGTAGCGTTTGAGTACTTATACGGCTCTCTAAAGATTCATACTCACGAGGAGCATATTCTCTACTTTGTGTTGAAATAATGCTTGGATGAATGGGTATAAAGCTAACCAAACATAGCTCGAAGTGACCTAAAACCATGAAACTTGTTTGCATCATTCTTGAAAAAGAGAGAAAGAAAGATGGTGATTGAGCAAGATTGCCAAATGCTCTTGTGTGATTGCATTATTTGTTTTTCATTGAGAAAGGAGGGATGAAACTAGGAATATACAAACAGAGACAGACTACTCTATATGATGGACTCAACAAAAATGCCATGGGGCAAGATATTCAAGTAGTTGAAAAGGGGATCTTTTCAATCATATAAGGATTCTACTTATATTTTGTTGACATAGGTTGAACTATGATGGCTATGTTTGCTCCTTCCTTCTCTTTTAGGGGTTTCAATAAGGAATCTTGCACATAATTGGAAAGAAAACTTTATGGAGGGCTTCGATGCCTTAAAAATGGATTAGATAAGATAAGTTTTAGAAGTGATAAAAAAATGCACAATTACTATTTGATTTCACTCTCAACCATGTGCTTACATGATCTTTCAACCTAAGCTCTACATCATACTTTCCCACTCCTTTCCATGAATGTGATGACATACCTGGTCCGATGTGAATTGAGGGGGTGAGTAAATTGTCAAGCCAACACGTTGATGATTCAAGTGGGTGAAGAAAATCTATCGCAATAAACATGTATGATCTTTTAGCCCAATTCCTATGTTTTCAATAAAAGGATAGATGACACAGAGCTATCCACTCTCTTCACGATAGGGGTTTTTCAATGGAGAAGATGTTTTCAAGCTTTGTAAAGAATATGAACTTGAGGCGAATTACTTAGGTATTGATCTTACACCTATGAAGGACCATGAACTATGTGAGAACATTTTTTATGTGGCTTAACTCAATCTACGTGATCATTTGATGCAAATTAAGAAAACAATATGGTCTCAATATAAACCGTCTCTCCTCAAGCAACTGATGCTAGAGATAAAGAGATGCGAAAATCCTTCTTAAGTTGGGTTCGTATGCCTAAGGACCAACCAATCATGGAGATTATAAGAGAGCTCAAAGAACAATTTGATGATCTTTTTCAACACAGTGTATAAGATATGAAAAGGTGTTGCTTTTTCTATGATCAATAGATGTTAAAGCCCGAGTGGAGTTAATTATCTTCATGCAGATGATGAAGAAGACATACAATTTCTATGCAACAATTATGGATATTGTACAAGTTCATAAAGTATTAGAAACCCATCTTGTGCATGAAGGAACTATGAAGTACAGAAATGTGCTTATGATGAGGTTCGATAGAAATAATCCACAAATATGAATGATACAATCTTTGAAGTTCGAAGATGCCAAGAGCCTATAGATAACTTTACATTGTTCACATAATTGCTATGTATGCACAACCCCAAAAGATGGGAGGAGCAAAGGAAAAGATGGAAGTTGGTCAAATTAAAATCAAACAAATTTCAACCATAAAACAAAACAAAATTCAACAAAATACATCAAGAAAACAAGATGAGGCTTTCCCTACTCAGATAAAACTCCTTGCATCCATCAAGGGATAATCAAACAAACCAAGAAGCAAGACATGATACTGACCAAGAGCTAGAGATATCTACAAGGCTTAAAGGTGATCAAATGGAAATTAAAGATGAAATACATTAAGAGAATCTAGCGATATTTTGTGACGATCAAGCTCCATTTGCTTCCATAAGTGATGACACTAGTGAAGGTTTGGAGACTGATTTGATGCCGATCAATTGTGATCTAACTTTTCAAACACATGATTTGATTTGCACCTTATGACATAGTGATTGATTTACATGAAAAGATTGCAATTGATCATGATGATAATTCCAAGGACATGTCAACAAATGATCCTATGGAGAATGAAATGGATGTGAATAATGCCATGTGGATGATCCTAAATACAAGAATGAGGAGGATATAACATTGACTATTTGTCTAGGTAATGATATGTATGTAGTTGGTGATGCACCTGATGCTATGCATATACATGTTGATATGCAAGTAGTAATGAGATGCAAGATGATGGGAATGGAAAAGATCTCAAAAAGTTTGAGTAAAGAGACAAGATGGTATGACTCAAATGATTGAAATTTCCATAAATTCCGAAATGTGGACATATAAAGACATAGGTCTTTGTTTTTAGCATGACATGAGTGGAAGTAGAGATGATCACTTTGATGTGAATGATGATCATGTTGAGTTGAGACCATATGCTAAGGAAATTGGGCATGAAGAGACATATGCAACATTCATTGAAAGGTATGATAAATATGATATGAGTACATCACCTAAAATTTTTCAATGGGAAAAGACTGAATCAAATGGCTACATTGATCAAGCTTGATATAAATAATATTTGATGGATGAAGGTTGAGTTGATTCAAATGTATGTGCTGAGAGGTTGAGACATGATGAACATTGAGCAAGAACCAATGGCTGAAGATATGCATGAAAGGTGTGGTGCAAGCACATCCTTTGAACAAAATGGGAAGGAAACAACTCACATAGATAAAGAATCATACGATTGTGTGTTCAATGCAGAAATTTATTTGACATCAAACAACACCTATATTCATGAGAAGGATCTTTGAGGATATGAATGAATGAAGAGATTGTATTGCATCTAACTTGAAGAGGCAAGAATTTAGTGATTTGGATGATCAAGACTTTCTTTTTTTTTTTTTTAAGGAAGTGATCAAGGCTTTCTTGATTGTGATGATATGGATTCCCTTCATGATGAAGGAGAAATTATTTTGGAGCAAAGCAATGATGAAGAGCTTTTGGAGAGATTAGAAATAGAAGCAAATTCTATAGTTGTTACCACTGAAAAAGAAAGAAATCATGATAGATTGGATGATAAATATAAGCATATATTATCATTTCAACATGATGAACATTTTTATTTGATCTAAAAATCTTGTGAATCTAAGCAAAATCTCTATTCTAGTGGAAATGAAATTTCTTCTAATGATTTCAAATATGAAATTCCTTCAAATGATTGCAAATTATGAAATTCCTTCAAATGATTTCAAACATGAATTAGATTGAAATGCACGCTTGAAGGAGCTTTTTGATGATGGTTTAAATATATTCAAAATTAAAAACTATATATACAAGTGCTCTCCATTCATCAAGTGCATGTTCATATGATGCATTTGAAAAGGTCACAAACAAAGGCATCTATATTCAAACAGTTACATCTTGGACTTTCAAGTTTTTCAAGTGCTATGTATGTCAATCAAGCCCCCAGGGAATGGATAGGAAGATGAAGTGGCTTGTCCATATATCTAATCTTTTTAAAAATGCTCCTATGATGAATGCATGACAATGTTGGCTGATCCCTGAGCATAGCTTCTTTGGTGAGCACCCCATGATGGAAACGTATTTCAAAGGGAATCCTTGATTGACAAGGAATATAAAATATTGAAAACAATGTTGTAAGTATAAATGTATCAATATCTAATGTTTGTGTTTTGATTTTAAGATAGATGCAAGAAATCAAATAAAGAGCAAAAGATGAGAATTTGGATGTATATGTTTGTGATGAAGAACACATATGACGTTAATCAAATTGTTGATTAACCAATAGGTGAAGCAGTTCCATTCTAACTTCTTTTCATCTTCATATGTATATGATATGCATTGCATCTTTTGCGCGATTGATATGTTGGAATTTGTACAAATCTTAAAGGTGATTAAGAAGAAACAAGTAAATATATGCCTGTTATGACTACATTACATACATGAAGGGCATGCAGCTATATGAATGGATTTAGCTAGTGGATTAAAGCTTTTATGAGTGAAAGCCTAAGTAAGAAAATGCAAAATCTAACCAAATGCATGTATATATTAGTGTGTTTGAACACTTAGTGAAGTTGGATTCTTCAATTCTTGTTATTGGTCCCTTACCAAACCCTACCTCCAAACTTGATTATGATATATTATTATCCGTCATATACCATCCAACTATATATCTATATATGTATGTGTGTGTGTGTGTGTGTGTGTGTGTGTTGTCGGTCCATTGCAATGGGCTAGTAGGTGGTGGAACTATGCTTATTGGGTGATTAGGGCCACGAGCCAAAGTTAGTTGTGTCATAAATTGGTATGACCTATATGTTGTCATGGGCCTATGTGGGTCAATAGGCGGGTGGAGTCACCCTAGCCAGGTGGTCATAACCATTTGTTATGTTGAATTTTCATGGGGGTTCGCATTGTATTTTTATGTGCTATGTCGAGTCAAAAGATGGGTGGAGTAATTTGGCCAAGTGGACAGGTCCATGAGTCACACCCGATTTTGGCATGGGTAGACTTGTCTAAATAAGAAGAAAATAAATAAATAGTCTGAGTTGAAATAAAGAGCAAAAAGAAAAATCAAATAAAATAAAATAAAGGTAAAATAAAATAAAAATATATGATGAAGTTATTGGGTAATGAGAGATCAATAGGGGAAAGAATAGCAGTTCAACAAACCGAGTTAGTAAGGATTGGTATATATGATTGTTTAGGATAGGCTGTTAGATCCGAATGGGTCAAACAAAAGCAAGATCCATGAAGCTCACAACTCATTTATATGATTTATTAGTCTCATTGTGTTGATTGTGATATGGTAGGCTACGCTTGATGGCTGAATTTACTATACTCACTAAATTGGTACAAAATTCAATGTGTTTGTATGGAATGAACATATGTATGTCTTTTATTTCAAATGATTTGTATTCATCTATGAATGTTTGATACTTGTTTATGATTCTTATGTATGCTAGGTTGGCACACCTAGCAGATGCATAGATCAAGGGAGGGTGGATGTGGTCGAGGTTTGAAGTTGAAGCCCACAGTCAAGATAGAACCATTAAATAAAGACTCAATAAAATTAATTATAAACCCATTAAAGCAGATAAATATGCTACTTTTGCAGGTAAAATAGTGAATGACATTCAAATAAAATGAAATGAAATGGACAAAAATCTTGTGATAAGGTTGTTTGAATCGGAATGTGTGTACCTACAAGTGTTAGTACGAGTGTGAGTGTGTGAGTTCAAGTCCAAACCATGCATTTATACAAGTGAAAATGCTTGTGTTTCGTAAATATGCATCAAGTGCATATGTGTCTAGCATGCATGCATGTTAATGCATCCTATTGTGTGCACACGTGTAAGTATGAGGGTATCTATGTGTTACTGTGTGCATGTGTTCCTATACAAATGTGTGTCCATGTGCAAAAATGTGTGTGCTTCAATGCATGTGTGTATGTGATTTATGCCACGTGTTTATACATGTGCATCTGCCTGTGTTCATATGTGCTAATATGATTGCATTTATTACCAGTCTTCATATTGTTGAATTTGTTTCAAGATCCCATAAATGATATCCAAATTCTCCATTTCTTCCATATCCAAGAAAATGTGATTTCTAGATTTCTATATAAGGTTCTTTAGAAAATGAACATATGCTTCACAACCAAACACTTAAAGATGATCACAATGTAGTGGCTTCCTTGTCCATAAGCCTTATGCCACTTTCAAACCTTTGACATGTGATAAATCTATCACTTAAACAATCATCCATGTAGCTTCTGTCTAAAACTCTTGTGTAAGTTTAGCATGATGCAACATAGACACTAATCTATCTTAAATAGTTATATTCATCCTCTTAATTTCCTTTTCCGATGTATAAAGTGGATAAAGGGATATAACCTTGTTGCCTTTTGCAATCACCATATTTTCCTTTGATATACACAATTATTGAGCATAAAAGATGACCTTAGGGTCAATGTCATCCAAGTACCAACTAACATCAAACTACAAGCTAGATAAGGTGCATGGTAAATATTATGCATAGTGAACTATGAACCTGTTGATATATTTAGGTAGTGATGTGTGTGAACACACTAGGACTGCCGGGGCACTTTTCTCCCTCTTTAGGAGGTTTTTTCCCCCAACTTGTATATACGCCTATTGCCCTAATGGGCTACTTATATTTATATATTCTCTAGTGGTACATTCAGTATTGTGTGTTGTGCTCCAAGCTTCTTCTTCTTCCTTGTGCTGTTCGCGTGCTTCCGCAGACGTCTAACTCCAACAATTGGTATCAGAGCAGGTCGTCGCTTCATCTAGGGCGTCGTCGACACTCCTCCAATTGCAGTCTCAGAATCGCACGAATTTTGGTGAGCATACTCAACGTGTTTTTGAGATAAAAAAGGCTTTGCTTTGTGGTGCCAATATCGCGATCTGAGCTCGTTTTGGCCTCCGAATGCACTATCGCAGTGCTTGTGTAGGCTATTTCATCTTTTTGTGCCAAAGCTATATACCAATTTCTGTTCGCCAGTATAAGCATCTCAAAGTCTGCTATAGGTCTAGCGGAATTCGTCTCGGCAGTTCTGTTCAACTTTTTGAGATACAATCAATTTTCTGCATCAAGGTATTTTAGTCACCTGCCATGGCTGAAAGCAGTGATGTATTCCATATGTTGTCTGTTGAGGATAAGTTGGATGGTACCAACTACCCGTTATGGGCTTATATGATGTGACATGTGTTGGTTGCAAAAGGATTGTGGAATATTGTGCAGGGTGTTGAAAGAGGTCCTGTTACACCTCTAACAACAGGTATTGCAAATATAGGTGCTGGAGCTGATGGAGATGGTGTCGAAGATGATATTGTGCAGATTCTTGTTCGTGCTGCTGTTTCTGCTGCACCTACTGCAGAGTAGATTTGTTGGGATGGTAGAGATGCCTAGGCACATGCATTGATAGCTTTGTCTGTCAAACGCGCCATTATTCCTCATATTCGCTCTTGCAGAACAACTAAGGATACTTGGGATACACTTACCACATTGTACCAAGCTAGGAATGATGCTCGTGTTGCTTACCTCCAAAAATAGTTGGAGAGTGAGCACATGAATGAAGTGATTCTATGGACAGTTTCCTAACAAAGATCAAAGACTTGAAGGAACAATTGATTTCTGTTGATGAGGTTATACCAGATAGCTCACTTGTGAAGACCGTTCTGAATGGTCTTCCTAATTCATATCAGAGTTTTGCTTCTACTCTTCGGTTGATGATGAAAGGCAATCCAAATGCCTTGTCATTTGAGGAGTTAGTCTCTATTCTGTTGCAGGAAGATCAGTCCAGGCAGAACAGGTCCATTATGCGTGTTGCAGATCAAGCTTTCCTGGCTAGTCAAAAGGGCAAAGAAAAATGGAGTTCTACTAGTAAGCAGAAATCTGCAAATGCTGCACATTCGAAGAACCAAGACAAAGATGAGAAAAAATCAGAAAAGCAGAAATTGTTTTGTAAGTACTGTAAAGGGAATGATCATATCATAAAGAAGTGTCCAAAATTGGCTGCAAAAGAGGAAAAGAAGAAAGAGGCAAGAATGGTTGTTGCAGAAGCCTCTACACCAAAAACGGAGTCTCCTAATCTTGTGCAGGAAGAAGAATGGGCGTTCACTACTGTTTGCAGTTCTGACCCATCTTCTCATGAGCAGTGCATGTCTCCAGTAGACTCAGATGTTTGGTACTTTGACAGTGGGGCGACCGAACATATTACCTCACAGCGCAGTTTCTTCTCTTCACTCGAGCCTGCCCCTACAGGGAATACTGTTACATGTGCCAACAACTCCTCTCTCCTGTTATGGGAGTTGGTAAGATCATTTTGACTAGTGCTGATGGTAGTTCTTTCACTTTGTCAGATGCTTTATTTGTGCCAGGGATCAAGAAGAATCTGTTATCAGTTTCTGCATTAGCCAAGATTGGCTTGGTGGTGAAATTTGTTGATGACAGATCTACAGTTCATGATCTGTCAAATGGCGATGTTATTATTGCTTCTGGCATTTTATATCGTGGGCTCTATAAGCTCATGATTTGGCATGTGCAGTAAATAATTCTCAGGCTATGTATGCAAAGCTTTGGCATGCACGCTTTGGTCATCTGAATTTTGCTAGTTTGCTACGCCTGTAGAAATCTGAAATGGTGTCCTCTTTGCTCAAACTTGAGGCACCTGGAAAACATGTTTGCGAAGGCTGTATTTTGGGCAAAATGCAGCGTTCCTCCTTTCCAAAAGATGGTTCAGTTTGGGCTACACAGAAATTGAAGCTTGTACATAGTGATGTCTGTGGTCCTATGTAGACACCCTCTTTTGGAAATTACCTTTACTTCGTGACTTTCATCGATGATTTTTCCAGGCATGCATGGGTATATCCACTCAAAGAAAAGTCCGAAGTGTTCATGTGCTTTAAACAATTTTTGGTTTTGGCTGAAAATCTGTCAGCATGTAAAATGGGCACCCTCCGTTCTGATCGAGGGGAGGAATATATGTCTTCTAATTTTAATGCATTTTTGGCTGAACGTGGGATAAAACACCAGTGTACAATGCCGTATACACCTCAATAGAATGGAGTTTTTGAACAAAAGAACAGGTCACTCATGGAGATTGCGAGGTGCATGATCAAGAGTCTGGCTTTACCACATAGTTTCTGCCTTGAGGCTGTCATGTGTGCAACATATGTACTGAACAATAGGCGTATATACAAGCTTTTGGAGGTTTTTTCCCCTGGCTTGAGGCTGTCATGTGTGCAACATATGTGTGCAATAGGCGTATATACAAGCCAGGGGAAAAAACCTCCTAAAGAGGGAAAAAAGTGCCCCGGCGATCCTAGTGTATTCACACACATCACTACCTAAATATATCAACAAATCCCCCCTGGAAGTGATGCAGTGAACAAGGAGCTTGCACTCATGTATAAGGAAGTGCCAAGCTATGTGGAAATCACTCCACAAAAGGAAGTAAGCCCAAAGCTTTGTGGAAAGCTTCAAACTTCTCCCTAGGCAGAGCCTTCGTGGAAAGGTCTGCAATGTTCTCCTGCATGGGCACATATGCCAAGCTGATCTCCCCAGCAAAGAACCTCTCCCTGACATACTGATAATGCACCTCAATGTGCTTAGTGCGAGCATGGAACACAGGGTTCCTCACAACTTCCAATGCGCTCTGACTGTCAATAAAGATGGTGGTGGCAAAAGACTGGCCAACACCCAAATCAGCCATAAGGCATCTAAGCCACACACACTCAACAGTCGCTGTGAAAGCTGCCCTATACTCAGCCTCACAACTGGAAGTGGCCACAGTAGGCTGCTTCTTGCTCAACCAAGATATACATGAGCTACCAAGCATGAAGCAAAAACCATTGGTGGACACATGAGTGTCATAGCAACCATCCCAATCTGAGTCAGAAAAAGCATGCAAATCTGGCGGTAGTGATCCCCCCTTGGGATAAAACAACCCAAGTAGCCGAGTACCACTAAAGTAGTGAAAGATGCGCTTAAGCGCCTTCCAATGCATGACTCCTGGGCAATGCATAAACGTGCTCATCTGTGAGATAGCAAACTGAATATCTGGTCGTAATGCATAAGTAAATCAAGCATCCAACAACGTGCTGATAGAGAACAACATCAAATGCATCTCCAGCATCATGAAGACTCAATCGTAAACCTCTCTCCATAGGAGTGGCAATAGGCTTACAATCTTCAAGGCCAAAACTCTGCAACAATGTGTCAATATATTTCGTTTGACACAAAGCCATTCCACCATCAACTTGCATAAACTGAATGCCCAAATAGTGTTGCAAATGCCCCAAATCAGACATCTGAAATGAGGCTCACAAAAATCTTTGGGATAAATACCATCACCAAACACATCATTATTTAAATACATAAAATCTTGAAACGAACTAAAATCAGGAACAATTAGATAATCTACAAAGCATTTGTGTAAAATGATAGGATAAGTATTAGGTAAAACAAACATTTCCATGAATTCAAATTCATGAGTAAAAAGATAAAAATTAGCAAGAAAAACAGCACATTGGACCCATAGGAATTCCAATACATTATTTAAATAAAGCATCACCAACTAAAATATACAAGTTTTCTAGAAGAAAATCTAACCAAACAAGAATGTCACTTTCACCTATTATTCTAGTGTAATGTTTCTTTCTACTATCTATATCTAAAGACTTGGATTTCAACCATAAATAATTAAAATGCACAGCACACTTTTCCACCAAAAGAGCCTTACATCTTTCATTGGTGAATTTAAAAGAGAAAACTCTCCTAACTAAAGAGGAAATTCTATGTTTTAAATCATTCAAGTTTAACTTTGTATCAAGGTTGGAAAAATTTGCGTGCCAAGCCTCTTGAATGTGTACGATTCGTATGGTACGTACCGAACGTACCGTATACGTATGGTACTTGTTCTATAAAAGAAAATTATCATTCAACATTTTGAACTTGGAACCTCATTATATGAGCCATACTATTCATAGTTAACTATGCTATGAGACTCAAGTGCTCATGTTGTCAAAATTCTTTTAAAAATATAAAAATATATATATTAAAAAATATATATATATGTATTGTACCATACCAAACCTCCCTTCCATGTACCGTACACATATTGTACGTATAGTACCAAATGTACCGAACCACCTTGCTTTGTATACAAAGTGGTGAAGTCAAAAGTTTGAAGCCCCAAGGGAACGGATTTTTCTTCTGGAGTTCTTGAAGAGTTGAGAGACTTTATTACAGGGAAAACACCTAGAGAATTATCTAAGATCCAACTAGAGGAAGATGGCACAATTGCTTCTTTGAGTAATTCCTCCTAAATATCATGAATAGTAGGTAAAATGGCTTTAAAACAATTGCTTAACCATTTGGAAACATCCGTGAAAGATATATTACAAGATGCATCTATAAATCTCGGTTTGAGGGTTCTTATGGAATTTTCCATGCTGTACATAAAAACGGTAAATTTTGATACAATTTGAAACCATAAGATTTATAAAAATCTTGATAATTTGAAATAAGTTCCCTAGAAAAAAACATTGGAAAACTGGTATGTAGAGAAGTGAATTTCTTTCATAAGGTACTCTACATCAAATTTTTACAAGTAAAAACAAATTATTAAGACATTTATCCACATAAGAAATTAAAATGTTTCTATGAAATTCTTTTAGTGAAGTCAAATCACTTATATTTTTATGTAACCAAAGGATGGATCCAAAGCTTTCTAACATAAGAAGGAAGAGATTCTATCACTTCTTTTGATTTCAAAATAAAGTTCAAACCAGCTTTATCTATATTTGGAGAAGTAAAGATAGTAATTAGTGAAACTCTTTTGAAATCAAAGGATTATGAGAAACGCAAGAGGATTTTAGAAATTTGGATATGAGAATTCGAAGCTGAAAACTATGGGATTTTCTAAGACTTAAATCCTTGTGAGAAAAAAATTATGCAGTGCATAAAAGTTTTAAGAAGACTCTTTCGTTATATTTTCCAAAGAATTTGAAAGAAACAGAGCCCTCTTGCATAATTCTAGCCAAGAAAATTAATCTTTTTTTTTTAATCACTAAAGTTTAGAGATTGACCACTCAAAGAGCTAACCAAAATGTCATTAGACGAGGATGATGGGAAATCCTCATCCACATAGTCTACCCATAACATGAACCAAGGGACCTATGGGAAGATGAAACAGAAACATTAATATTACGATTTGGAACCCAAATTTCTGTATGTCAAGAAGATTGAATTATTGAGGAATGTATGGATATGTATGCTAAATCATAAGAGTGTTCTTATTGATAGATCTACTCTTATGAAGGCTAAATTTTCCTTCCAAATTGAAGCCTTTAGGAAAGAAAATATGCAAATCAATTCAAAACGATATTTTGCAATGGATGCATAAAGAGGTTTTAATTCTCACTAACATGCTTGTCATGCAAAAATGATGCTCTTGACCGTTTACCAAATTGATAGGCTACACATAAGTTTTGTATCTCCGCAACCTTGAAATTTGGTAGTCCATTGATAATCTCCTTTGACTGCATCAATTTTAGCCTTTGCAAGTTTGCATGTCCAATTCGTTTGTGCCATATCTCTATATCAGCAATAACTCATGCACCTTTGATTTCACATGGTTTTGAGAATAGCCCAACTAAGAGCACCTTATATGTTAAGCATGAAAATGATGTGCTTCTGATCATTGTTGTGTATGTTGATGGCATGTTGCTCATTGGTCATATTGAGAAGCATATTGCTAATTCTAACACTGATCTGCATGCCTCTTTGAGATGTCAGACTTAGGGCATTCGCATCATTTTTTGGGCATTCAATTTATGCAAGTTGATGGAGGAATAGCTTTGTGTCAAACAAAATGCAAACTTATTGCCACTCCTATGGAAATAGCTTTACGATTGAGTCTTCATGATGGTAGAGATGCATTTGATGTTGTTCTCTATCAGCAAGTTGTTGGATGTTTGATTTACTTATGCATAACTTTGCCTTATATTCAGTTTGGTGTCTCTCAGATGAGTAGGTTTATGCATTACCTAGGTTTCAAGCATTGGTATGCGGTTAAGCGCATCTTTTTCTACTTGAGTGGTACCTCGCTACTTGGATTGTTTTTTCAGAAGAGGGGTTCACTAACTAGGCTAGTTTCTATGACACTCATGGGTCCACTAGTGGTTTTTGCTTCATGCTTGGTACTTCATGCTTGGTAGATCATGCATGTCTTGGTTGAGCAAGAAGCAACCTATTGTGGTCACTTCTAGTTATGAGGTTGAGTATAGGGAGATTTTCACAGCGACTATTGAGTGTATGCAGCTCATACACCTTTTGGCTAATTTGGGTGTTGGTCAATCTCTTGTCACCACCATTTTCACTGACAGTAAGAGAGCATTGGTAGTTGCGAGGAATCATGTGTTCCATGCTCGCACAAAACATATTGACGTGCATTATCATTATGTCAAGGAGAGGTTCTCTACTGGAGAGATCGATTTGGCATATGTGCCCACACAGGATAACATTGTAGATCTTTTCACAAGGGCTCTGCCTCGAGAGAAGTTTGAAGCTTTCCACAAAGTTTTGGGCTTACTTCCTTTTGTGAATTGATATCTTTCCACATAGCCTTGCATTTCCTTATTAGCTCCTTGTTCAGCACATCACTCCCAAGGGGGATTTTCTTATATATTTTGGTAGTAATGTGTGTGAACACACTAGGACCACTGAGGGCACTATTTTCCCTCTTTACGAAGTTTTTCCCCCCTTATTTGTATACACGGCTATAACCCTAAAGGGCCACTAATCTTTGTACATTCACTTGGTAATACATTCAGTATTGTGTGTTGTGCTCAAAGCTTCTTCTTCTTCTTTCTTGCGTTCTTTGTGTGCTTTCGTAGACCTCAAACTCCAACACATATAAAAAGTAATCATTTTTTTTATTGATGTGAACAAACTATCTTTATGAAATAGAAGTGTAGTTCTTTCCCTTGACACAAAATTTGTCTATAGTTTCAAAATGAATGTTAATAAAGGAGAGAGTACAAGAGAAAATAAGAATCTACAAAGAAGGCCAATGGCCTTATCACCCTTTGCAAGGGGAAACTACCAGGAAGAACTAGGAAGCTTAATGATGGCTTGGTCACCCTCGTGTTGTAGCCATTTACTTTTGGGCTTGTTGTTCTCTAAAACAAAGAAGTGAACAAACTATCTTTTTATTGATGTGAACAAACTATCTTTATGAAATAGAAGTGTAGTTCTTTCCCTTGACACAAAATTTGTCTATAGTTTCAAAATGAATGTTAATAAAGGAGAGAGTACAAGAGAAAATAAGAATCTACAAAGAAGGCCAATGGCCTTATCACCCTTTGCAAGGGGAAACTACCAGGAAGAACTAGGAAGCTTAATGATGGCTTGGTCACCCTCGTGTTGTAGCCATTTACTTTTGGGCTTGTTGTTCTCTAAAACAAAGAACGATGCATGGAATTAGTTATATAATTGCCATTGTTGTTATTAATATAATTGTGGTTGTCATTTTTTAAAAAAGTTCATGTTGTTATGTGAAGAAACTATCTTTGTGAAACAGAAATGTAGCGCTTTCCCATAGCATATCATTTGTCTATAGTTTCAAAATGAATGTTAATAAAGGAGAGAGTACAAGAGAAAATAAGAAGCTACAAAGAAGGCCAATGGCTTTATCACACTTTGCAAGGGGAAACTACCAGGAAGAACTAAGAAGCTTAATGATGACTTGGTCAGCCTCATGTTGTAGCCATGCTTTTGGGTTTGTTGTTCTCTAAAACAAAGAATGATGCATGGACTTAATTATAAATGCCACACCTTTGAGTGAAAACTTAGATTCTTCAAGAGAATTCCTCTCTCTTAAATTGAAAATTTTAGACTCCAAAGGATTACCTCTCTATTGAAGACTTTATTATGCGGGAAATATTGTTTGCCGAAATACTTATGTCTTTGTGAATCCTTTATTTGTTGTTTTTGTTGCATCATCAAACTCATATTACATTTATTTAAAGAAATAACCTATTACTTTATTCACATGTAGTTTTTGTTTAGCGATTTCACCATTGCCTAGTGCCACCTATAGTATGCTCCTTTTGCTTCCACACTTGGAAGGCATCGTAAGAAAAGCAACTTGCACATGAAACTTTTAAAATGTAATCCTTTCCCTTTATGGATAATGCTAGATTATAATTATGATGAACCCTGAGAAAGCACATCTACATTCCATTATTTTCATGATAGATCTCGAGCTTTTTTGTGCTTTAATTGAAGAAACACATAGCAAATATCCCAAAAAATAAGGTCACTATATTGGCATGGAGATCTAATTTTGATGCCTTAAAAAGTATTGACTTGCTACTATCTCTAGATTTGGCATTTCATTTCATCTTTGCTACCATCCTCTTCTATGATTTAACCATTATACTGAATGCTATTCTATGCTTCTTCATTCAAGCTTTGCTTCTAATGGCATCTCTCTACAATATGCAATTGTTCTTTGAAGAAATACCTCAACAACCTACACTACAAACAATTACTCAAAAAAAAATCAATAAATAATGCATATTTACTAGCTCTAGTTTGATCTAGCAAGCCAATTATTTCAACATAGAAAGAAATAAAGAGAAACAATGGAAAGAGTCATTTGAATGGTCATGCTATACATCTACACTTAACAACCTAAGGCAATATACTCTCCAAAACCTATTAAGTATAGTCTCATCTGGCATAGAGAAAAACAATGACATGACTTGTTTGCTACCCTCATGCATACATACATACATACATACATATATTCAAATGCACACATACATACATACATACATACATACATACATGCATGCATGCATGCATGCATACATACATACATACATACATACATACATACATACATACATACATACGTGTATAGTGTACATACATGCATGCATACATACAAACGTACATTTATATAGACATACCATTTCATTTGAAGTGTATGATTCTTTACTTCAATGTAAATGAGCACATAGTACCTTCAAATCAAGATAACAAATGGCTTCATCATAACCTTTAAAGAATTGGACCAATATGTCATTGTTTGAATCATGGATGACAAGTTGATTACTTATTCTTCCAAAACCTTGCAAAGTAAAGCTTCTAACAATATCCAACTCTTCTCAAAGATGAATGCATTCTTGGATGATAGTATTTACCAAAGCATCTAAAACCTAAGTTGATTCATGCCCTCATCATGATGCACATATGTGCCACCATGCATAATCACCACCCCCTCTTTTGCACCTCCTACATTCAAAAGCAAGCACGCTCTTTAACAGCCCATGGACAAAGATGATTATGTGCTTGCAATGGTATATAAAATGAGGGAGAACTTTGGGAGATGAATCTTCATTTTTTCATTACTCTTGGATACTCCTCCAACCCATCATCTCAGTCCACATGCCACATACTTCCACACAAAAGGTATTACTGCACTGGACCAATGTTATGGCACTTGAAAAATTTGACTTTCATTCCTTACAAGAGATTTGCATTGGAACCAAATTAAAGACTATGGATTCTGGTTTGTGGAGTTTATGAGCACTTTAACTTTACCGCAAGTATGTGCATGCCCCAAAGGCACAAATATTGGACATTTGCATCCTTTAAACAAGGAAGCTTCTTATTATACATATAGCTTTCCACAATGCATTATTTTACGGTCCGCTTTGAGCTAGATGAAAATAGGTACTTTCCTTCGAAGGCACAAGTTTCGTTATCTTAAGTATGTCCTTGCAACTTCGCAAAGTAATACAACACATACACCTTGTTATTGTAAATGCATGCATGCATGTAATGTGTGTACATGCATGTGTATGCATGCATGCATGTAATGTGTGTACATGCATGTGTATGCATGCATGCATGTGTATGCATGCATGCATGTATGTGTATGTATGTACTATGTATGCATGCATGTGTGTATGTATGCATGTATGTGTGCGTGTGTGTATATGCATGCATGTGTGTGTGCATGTACGTGTGCAAATGTATATATGCGCACACACATGCATGTGTGTGTGTGCACATGCATACACGTGTGTGCATGTGTGCATCCATGTACGCATGCATGTATTTATGTATGTATGCACAATGTGTTCGTGTGTACGGATTCATACATAGATACATCTATATGCGCATGATAAAAGTATGTCTACACAAGTACATATATAGATACATGCACAGAATATGTTACATAAGTTTCATTTTAATCAAGCGTATGAATATATGTACATATACGTACACAAAAGCAAATTCTGCTTGAGCCCAAGAATAATCATATCCATATGTTCCATAGGACTAGGGGATTAATGCAAATTATAGCTCACCAATGGATAAATAAATCTGGACGCGTAGTCACGAACATCCGCAATACAGAATTCACCCTCTTGTCACCTGAAATTTGGAAGGCAGTTGAAATTCTGAAGATGCCAAAATGTTCAACCCAAATTTCAATGATTTATACTGGAGCGTTTACAAAGTAGAGAATCGCTATATACAAATAATTTCAGTATTGCAAGTTGTACACAACAAGCAAAAATCAGTGCGTCGGATGTTGAGGCCTCAAGTGTTAAGGAAAAAAGCACAATCAATACATTCAAGAATCTTCTTCCATCCTTGGCGTTTCCCATTTACACAAAAATCGCATTAAGCTGGCTAGGCTAACATGTAAGTTTTCATCTGTTAAACCTTGCAAGCCGTGCTCTTCTCAAATCCTCTACAGACATTGAACCAGATGGCATTGGTGGGGCTGAGGGTGTAGGGCCACTACTGCTTGCACCATCAGAATAGGGTGAATCACACATCTCACAATATTCTAGAGAGGCAAAATTATCATAAGTACATGCACGGCACCGCCAGACAGCTGAAGATGCCCTACTGCCTCCTCCTATTCTTTGTTCAGAAGTACCTCCTCTGTGATCTTCTGGGAAGTTATTTTCCCTTGGGTCCCCGCCAAGTCTCCCTCTCCCAAAAATAGATGGACGTCCTGTTATTCTTCTCCAAAACCATGACCAACTTCTAAAAAGAGCTCCAAAAAGACCACTAGCTGTTAGCCATCTTCTATGGTGTACATAAACCAATCCAGCCATTATCCCACAAAGATGCCCCAAAAATGAACTGCCAGGTACGAACATCTGTATCAGCAATAATTCAGCCCATGCAGCATGCCTTGATGGGACCATTATACCATACACATTTGTGAAAGTTGGAGAATTCCAATTCAACACCACCTTTAAAGCAAACAAGACTCCAGAAAATCCAATTGCACAGTGATTGTAAAGTGCATCTGGATAGCCCCAAAATACACTCAAGCCTTTGGCAGTCAACACAACAAGGCTATGTGATAGCCCAAGCAGCACAGCCACCATCTCTGCAAATTTTAAGCTGCCCATTGTACTTTCTAGCTGCACCCCTTTCCACAAAAGGGAAAGCATATTGTACACCAGGTGAGCCTCATCAGCATGGTAAAATGCTGAAAGCAGCAAACGCTTCACATCCAAATTCTGAAATAACGCAGTTTTTAGCACATAAGTTCATGAAGGAAAAAGATTCCAGTTTATATCTTTGAAAGGGCCCGCCAAGGGGGGGGGGGGGGGGGGGGGGGGGGGGGGGGGGGATCAAAATGTAATCCTCCAATTGCGCTTTGGAGAAAAATAACAAATCATGAGCATTCATTGTTTGCACCAAGCTTTCACTTTGAACATCTATACCCCACAATTTTCTTTTGGGATTTGGGGTGTGGAAACAAACAAAAAAGCATCCTGGCAATGTTCCATGGTCAATGCTAGATGACACTGCATCACGCTATCAATCAGCTTTCACATCCTCATGTAGCCATGAGTTCCTGATGCACTCACATTTTATCATTATTTTTTATGCCCAGAATACAGTTCTACAATGATCACATTACCTTCACGATGTTATCCACTAAAATAAACTCTTATAAATGCATATAGTTCAAATTGTTACCATCATTACTCTGAATAAACGTGTCCAAAAACAATTTTTAGTTTGATTCTTCATAAACCCTGAGATATGCAAAATCACATGAAATCTGGAATGTAAGATGGTTCCTTTTGTATCCATGATATCGCCTCCCCCCTCAAGCGATGAGTTCCACGAGGAGCCCTCATGTTCTCTGGCTTAGGCTTCATTGGATTCTTCTTGTGGAATTCACAAAGTGAAGGGCAAACTCAGCCATGATAAAGTCTAGCACAAAGAACAAACCAATAACAAAGAATAAATAATAAAAAAATAACAAAAAACACGAAACAACAACAAATAAATCAATATGAATAAACATTAGACAAATAAATTTAATAAAAAAATAAAAAAATATTATAATAATTTTAGAAATTCCAAAAATATAAAAAATAAAAATAAAAACAAATAAAAACAAAAACGTATATAGCTTAAAAATAAATATTATGAAAATTAAATTTTAAAAAATTAAAAGAAAATAATTAAAAATTAAAAATTAAAAATATTATTAAAATTTAAAATTAAATGAATAATAACAAATCAATAAATAGCAAAAATAATAATAGTAATAATAATAATAAATGAACAAAGGACTAAAATAAAACTTTTTCTTTTTTAAGAAAGAACCCCAAAATATCTTATCATTAACGATTAGAAAGTTCCCCTTTTCTATTGAATTCGCTAATGATCAATTTGAACACATGAAAAGAAGAACCATAAATGAACTTGTTATGAAGTAAGAAAGTCCTTACCTTCTTTATAATTTTCTTGAAAGAATACCCTTTTTGAACGAGGAAACAGATTAGTGGAGAACACTAAACTACAAACGAAGACAAGTTTGAACATAGACGAGAAAATATAAACAATTGAGAGCAAACAACACCATACTCTGCTAAATGAGAAATATTTGAATCAATATGAGGCATTCGGATCATATTGATGCTAGCAAATTTCAGTTCTAATCTTTTATCATAAATATCTACTTCCAAACCAAAAGGAGATTGAAATACTTTTAGATCCACAAAAGCACAAGAATCACCATGTGAAGTTCAGTTCATCTCACAAAAATCTTTGGGATAAATACCATCACCAAACACATCATTATTCAAATACATAAAATCTTGAAAAGAACTAAAATCAGGAACAATCAGATCATCTACAAAGCATTTGCGTAAAATGATAGGATAGGTATTAGGTAAAACAAGCATTTCCATGAATTCAAATTCATAAGTAAAAAGATAAAAATTAGCAAGAAAAACAGCACATAGGACCCATAGGAATTCCAATACATTATTTAAATAAAGCATCACCAACTAAAATATACAAGTTTTCTAGAAGAAAATCTAACCAAACAAGAATGTCACTTTCACCTATTATTCTAGTGTAATGTTTCTTTCTACTATCTATATCTAAAGACTTGGATTTCAACCATAAATAATTAAAATGCAATGCACACTTTTCTACCAAAAGAGCCTTACATCTGTCATTGGTGAATTTAAAAGAGAAAACTCTCCTAACTAAAGAGGAAATTCTATGTTTTAAATCATTCAAGTTTAACTTTGTATCAAGGTTGGAAAAATTCGCGTGCCAAGCCTCTTGAATGTGTACGATTCGTATGGTACATACCGAACGTACCGTACACGTATGGTACTTGTTCTATAAAAGAAAATTATCATTCAACATTTTGAACTTGGAACCTCATTATATGAGCCATACTTTTCATAGTTAACTATGCTATGAGACTCAAGTGCTCATGTGGTAATTCACTATAAATACATGCATGAAGAAAATATTATTATATACAAAATTCTTTTTAAAATATATATATATATATATGTATATGTGTGTGTGTACCGTACCGTACCAAACCTCCCTTCCACGTACCGTACACATTGTACGTATCGTACCAAATGTACCGAACCACCTTGCTTTGTATACAAAGTGGTGAAGTCAAAAGTTCGAAGCCCCAAGGGAACGGATTTTTCTTCTAGAGTTCTTGAAGAGCTGAGAGACTTTATTACAGGGAAAACACCTAGAGAATTATCTAAGATCCAACTAGAGGAAGATGGCACAATTGCTTCTTTGAGTAATTCCTCCTAAATATCATGAATAGTAGGTAAAATGGCTTTAAAACAATTGCTTAACCATTTGGAAACATCCGTGAAAGATATATTACAAGATGCATCTATAAATCTCGGTTTGAGGGTTCTTATGGAATTTTCAAGCTGTACATAAAAATGGTAAATTTTGATACAATTTGAAACCATAAGATTTATAAAAATCTTGATAATTTGAAATAACTTCCCTAGAAAAAACATTGCAAAACTGGTCTGTAGAGAAGTGAATTTCTTTCATAAGGTACTCTACATCAAATTTTTACAAGTAAAAACAAATTATTAAGACATTTATCCACATAAAAAATCAAAAAGTTTCTATGAAATTCTTTTAGTGAAGTCAAATCACTTATATTTGTATGTAACCAAAGGATGGATCCAAAGCTTTCTAACATAAGAAGGAAGAGATTCTATCACTTCTTATGATTTCAAAATAAAGTTCAAACCAACTTTATCTATATTTGGAGAAGTAAAGATAGTAATTAGTAAAACTCTTTTGAAATCAAAGGATTATGAGAAACGCAAGAGGATTTTAGAAATTTGGATATGAGAATTCGAAGCTGAAAACTATGGGATTTTCTAAGACTTAAATCCTTGTGAGAAAAAAATTATGCGGTGCATAAAAGTTTTAAGAAGACTCTTTCGTTATATTTTCCAAAGAATTTGAAAGAAAAAGAGCCCTCTTGCATAATTCTATCCAAGAAAATTAATCTTTTTTTTTTAATCACTAAAGTTTAGAGATTGACCACTCAAAGAGCTAACCAAAATGTCATTAGACGAGGATGATGGGAAATCCTCATCCACATAGTCTACCCATAACATGAACCAAGGGACCTATGGGAAGATGAAACAGAAACATTAATATTACGATTTGGAACCCAAATTTCTGTATGTCAAGAAGATTGAATTATTGAGGAATGTATGTATATGTATGCTAAATCATAAGAGTGTTCTTATTGATAGATCTACTCTTATGAAGGCTAAATTTTCCTTCCAAATTGAAGCCTTTAGGAAAGAAAATATGCAAAACAATTCAAAACGATATTTTGCAATGGATGCATAAAGAGGTTTTAATTTTTTAATGAAAATTATTTTGAAATTAATTTTTCTAGCTTCTCTAACATGCTCTTGAAAACAAATAAATGCAATCCTAAAAGTTAGACCAACATATAAAAATGAACTACCGTAAATGTTATAAATTACATAAATAACTTATGAACAATGAACTAGACCTAATGGATTAACTTCATGCAAATGTTTTTTTCTTAAATGCCTTAAACGAAGAAGAGCATTATCTAAGCATTATAATGAGTATTAACTAAAGCCGTTTTGAAAGAAGACCAATGAATATGACCATGTTGGAGATAGATGTCTGCAAAAGCACGCGAACAGCACAAGGAAGAAGAAGAAGCTTGGAGCACAAACACACAATACTGAAAGTATCACTAGAGAATGTACAAAAATAAGTAGCCCATTAGGGCAATAGGCGTATATACAATCCGGGGGAAAAAAACCTCCTAAAGAGGGAAAAAAGTGCCCCGGCGGTCCTAGAGTGTTCACACACATCACTACCTAAATATATCAACAAATCCCCCCTGGGAGTGATGCGGTGAACAAGTAGCTGGCACTCATGTATAAGGAAGTGCAAAGCTATGTGGAAGTCACTCCACAAAAGGAAGAAGCCCAAAGCTTTGCAGAAAGCTTCAAACTTCTCCCTGGGCAGAGCCTTCGTGAAAAGGTCTGCAATGTTCTCCTGCGTGGGCACATATGCAAAGCTGATCTCCCCAGCAGAGAACCTCTCCCTGACATAGTGATAATGCACCTCAATGTGCTTAGTGCGAGCATGGAACACAGGGTTCCTCGCAACTGCCAATGCTCTCTGACTGTCAGTGAAGATGGTGGTGGCAGAAGACTAGCCAACACCCAAATCAGCCATGAGGTGTCTGAGCCACTCACACTCAACAGTCGATGTGAAAGTTTCCCTATACTCAGCCTCACAACTAGAAGTGGCCACAGTAGGTTGCTTCTTGCTCAACCAAGATATACATGAGCTACCAAGCATGAAGCAAAAACCACTGGTGGACACACGAGTGTCATAGCAACCAGCCCAATCTGAGTCAGAAAAAGCATGCAAATCTGGCGGTAGTGATCCCCCCTTGGGATAAAACAACCCAAGTAGCTGAATACCACTCAAGTAGCGAAATATGCGCTTAACCGCCTTCCAATGCGTGACTCCAGGGCAATGCATAAACCTACTCATCTGTGAGACAGCAAACTGAATATATGGCCGAGTAATGCATAAGTAAATCAAGCATCCAACACCCTGCTAATAGAGAACAGCATCAAATGCATCTCGAGCATCATGAAGACTCAATCGTAAACCTGTCTCCATAGGAGTGGCAATAGGCTTACAGTCTTCAAGGCCAAAACTCTGCAATAATGTCTCAATATATTTCGTTTAACACAAAGCCATTCCACCATAAACTTGCATAAACTGAATGCCCAAATAGTGATGCAAATGCCCCAAATCAGACATCTCAAATGAGGCATGCACATCCGCCTTGAAATGAGCAATATGCTTCTCAATAGGACCAGTGAGCAACATGTCGTCAAAATAGACAACAATGATCAGAAGCACATCATTAGCACGCTTAACATATAAGGTGCTTTCAGTTGGACTGTTCTCAAAACCATGTGCAACCAGATAGGCATGTATCTTCTCATACCAAGCACGTGGTGCTTGCTTTAAACCATATAATGCCTTCTTTAACCTGCAAACCTGGTTTTCATGCCCTTTCTGCACAAAGCCACAGGGCTGAAAAACATACACTTCTTCATGCAAGTCACCATTCAGAAATGTTGTTTTAATGTTCAACTGATGTACATTCCAACCATGATGGGCTGCAAGTGCGCAAATGCTCCGAACAGTAGTCATACGACATGTAGGTGCAAAGGTCTCGTCAAAATCAATGCCTCTTTCCTGTGCATAACCCTTTGCAACAAGCCTAGCCTTATACCTATCAACTATACCATCAAGTTTACGCTTCAGCTTGTATACCCACTTAGTGCCAATGGCCTTCTTGCCAAGAGGCAAGTCACATAAAGACCATGTACCATTCTTCATTATAACATCATATTCAGATTGCATAGCAGCCATCCAATTTTCTGAATTCTGTGCTTCATCAAAAGAAACAGGCTCATTCTCATCACAGAGACTAGACGCAGCCATAGCATAGCAATCTAATGCAAAGGAGGCACTATGAGAGCCTGAACGAGTACGATATGACAAAGGTGAATCTAATTTGTTGTCACGCAAAGTCTGCACCAGCCATTTTGGCATAGTTTGTGCCTGCTCAATATCAACTCTCTCATCAACAAGTGCATCATGTAAATCTGCATCAGAAATGGAATTATCTGCATCATCAGACAACATCACGGCTAACCAGAATGCGTTTAGTCTGTGGATGATACAGACGATAGCCTTTACTTTCAGAACTGTACCCAACAAAAATACATTTTACTGCCTTATCATCCAATTTTCTGCGATGTTGTTCAGGCACTAGTGCATATGCCAAACAACCAAAAACACGCAGATGAGCAACAGATGGCTTGCGGTCATGCCAAGCCTCATATGGAGTGATAGACTGCAGCGCTTTAGTGGGACACCTGTTCAGTACATATGCTGCACACATGAAAGCTTCACGCCAGAAACTATGTGGTAAAGCTTGACTTTTGACCATGCACCTCGCCATCTCCATGAGTGACCTGTTCTTTCTTTCAGCAACTCCATTCTGTTGAGGTGTATACGGCACTATACACTGGTGTTTTATCCCACATTCAGCCAGAAATGCATTAAGTTCAGAAGACATATATTCCCCCTCTCGATCAAAACGGAGGGTGCCCATTTTACATGTTGACAGATTTTCAACCAAAACCAAAAACTGTTTAAAGCACATGAACATTTCAGACTTTGCTTTGAGTGGATATACCCATGCATGCCTGGAAAAATCATCAATGAAAGTCACGAAGTAAAGGTAATTTCCAAACTTGAGGCACCTGGAAAACATGTTTGTGAAGGCTGTATTTTGGGCAAAATGCAGCGTTCCACCTTTCCAAAAGATGGTTCAGTTCTGGCTACACAAAAATTGCATGCAACAGAATAGAGACTAACTCCTCAAATGATAAGGCATTTGGATTGCCTTTCATCATCAACCGAAGAGTAGAAGCAAAACTCTGACATGAATCAGGAAGACCATTCAGAACGGTCTGCACAAGTGAGCTATCTGGTATAACCTCATCAACAGAAATCAACTCTTCCTTCAAGTCTTTGATCTTCGTTAGGAAACTGTCCATAGAATCACCTTCATTCATGTGCTCACTCTCCAACTCTTTTTGGAGGTATGCAACACGAGCCTCATTCCTAGCTTGGTACAATGTGGTAAGTGTATCCCAAGCATCCTTAGCTGTTCTGCAAGAGCGAATGTGAGGAATAATGGAACGTTTGACAGACAAAGCTATCAATGCATGTGCTTGGGCATCTCTACCGTCCTGGCACGAATCAGTGGAATATCATCTTCGACACCATCTTCATCAGCTCCAGCACCTGTATTTGCAGTACCTATAGTCAGAGGTGTAACAGGACGTCTTTCAACACCCTGCACAATGTTCCACAATCCTTTTGCAACCAATACATGTCGCATCATATAAGCCCGTAATGGGTAGTTGGTACCATCCAACTTATCCTCAACAACCAACGTACGGAATACATCACTGCTTTCAGCCATGGCCAATGACTAAAATACCTTGATGCAGAAAATTGGCTGTATCTCAAAAAGTTGAACAGATCTGCCCCGACGAATTCTGCTACACCTGTAGCAGACTCTGAGACGCTTATACTGGCGAACAAAAAATGGTATATATCTTTGGCACAAAAATACGAAATAGCCTGCACAAGCGCTGCGATAGTGCGTTCGGAGGCCGAAACGAGCTCAGATCGCGATTTCGGCGCCCTGAGTATGCTCATCAAATTTTGTGCGAATCTGAGACTGCAAACGGAGGAGTGTCGACGGTGCCCTGGATGAAGCGATGACTTGCTCTGATACCAATTGTTGGAGATAGATGTCTGCAAAAGCACGCAAACAGCACAAGGAAGAAGAAGAAGCTTGGAGCACAAACACACAATATTGAATGTATTACTAGAGAATGTACAAAGATAAGTAGCCCATTAGGGCAATAGGCGTATATACAAGCCGAGGGAAAAAAACCTCCTAAAGAGGGAAAAAAGTGCCCCGGCGGTCCTAGAGTGTTCACATACATCACTACCTAAATATATCAACAGACCATTATCTAAGCAATGCATAGAATTCAAATTAGATCTAGCTAAAAATTCAAACCTCCTATAAACAGGAGAAGAAACAGAATTTGAAGAAGAGATTGAAACATATACCTGGTCACGAGAAGAAACAGAATTTGAAGAAAAGAATGAAACATATACTTGGTCAAAATTGAAACTTGAAGTTGATGAATAAATATTATGAGAAATGTCTACAGTCAAGTCAATAAATGAGAGCAACGCCTGCCTGTAGGCTAAAGATCCTACACTAGAGAAAGTATTAAACACACTCCCTATTTGTGTAGCAAGGAGCCTCCCTAGCACTGGGGCCCTTAAACAACGATGCTTGTTACACTTGAGAGATCATCGACGAAACTTGCGGTCTAGTTCCTGTGATCCTTTGCTAGCATCATTACTTAACTTCCTCTACCACAAGAAATTGTTCGTGAAACTACATAAAGAACCCTTGGTCTAAAAAGATCCCTTTTTTTCAAATAAATATAAATAAATAAAAATAAACCAACCAAATAAAGTAAAAAGAAAGACTTAAGAATAAAATAAATAAAAAAATAAAAAATCCAACAACATCAATAAACAAACCAACTTCCACACACACACAAACACTCGTAGAGTCATACATAACACATAAGCTAGAAAGTACATAATAAAAAGATATAAACAAAATAAAGATTACAAAATTAAGAAAATAAAACAAAAGAAATCCAAAAGGGAAAAAAAAACACAAAAGCAATATAAATAAGAAATAAAATAAAAATAAAACAAAAGAAATCCAAAAGGGAGAGAAAGAAGAAAAAATAAATAGATAAATAAATAGAAATTAAAAAAAAAATCACACACGTACACTTACATACCCAAATAAATACATACACATACATATACACACAACACATGAGCAAAATTCTCATATCTACGAACTGACACACCCAAACACGAATAAATGAAGAGATTAGATGTAGGGGTATGCACACCCTTATAAGAGCACAAACAGTTGGTCACAACTCGGATGAAAATCAAAAGATTTGAATGTCCATTATGTGACTTATTAGATATATACATTCATAAGTTCAGAGTTATCCAAACTTACGAACTCAAGATAGAGAACACAAAAAATACAAACAAAAAAGAAAATGAATCCAAAAAGAACCAAGCTAAAAATATAATTAATATTTAAATTTTAAAAATATAAACATGTTTTTAAAAAAAAAAAAAAAAAATATATATATATATATATATATATATATATATATATATATATATATATATATATATATATATATATATATATATATATATATATATATATATATACACACACACACATACATACATACATAGTTTTTTTCGGACGCATCTGAAATCTCATGCAAACGTATCAAACGTCTGATTGAAACAGACGTCTGAAATGATTTTCCATACTTGATGTCTGGGAGCAAAAAAATTTTGCCCATATTTACCCTGTTTTCAATTAATTTTCAGGTATTTAGACTTATACAGGTTGCACATAAGTGGGCGCAGAATCAAGGAGAGGTAAAACTCAACATTTATTAGTGCTGCAGCCTGAAGATATCCACATTAGCATTAGGCAATGCATCATTGATAGCAGAGCATGATAATAAGAATCATGTTTGGTTCAGCATTTCAAAATAAATAAATATCTTTGATGCAACATAAAGGGGTGGATATATATAATAATATATGTGTGTATTATATATATGTATATGCATGTCACATGTGTATGTGTGTGTATGTATGTATATATACATGTATACAGAATATGTATATGTATATGTGCATCATATATCTATATGTATAACAGTATATGTATGTCAGCCCATTGATGTGCCTTGCATACGTGTGTTATGTTTATATACCTGCATTATAAATACATGTTAAGACTAAAATCTTATTACTTGAATCTTAATTTAATGTGTGTATTATAAGTGGAAAATCTACCCTACATGAGGCTACATCTATAACGCCCCCCTCTAACTTTTTCCAACCCCTATTTTTTGGTCACGTATGGTCACATATGGTATTTTCAATCCTACTTTTTCCGTACACCGACACCGACACCGACACCGACACCGCCACCGACACCGACACCGACACCGCCACCGCCACCGCCACGCCACCGCCACCGCCACCGCCACCGCCACCGCCACCGCCACCGCCACCGCCACCGCCACCGCCACCGCCACCGCCACCGCCACCGCCACGCCACGCCACCGCCACCGCCACCGCCACCGCCACCGCCACCGCCACCGCCACCGCCACCGCCACCGCCACCGCCACCGCCACCGCCACCGCCACCGCCACCGCCACCGCCACCGCCACCGCCACCGCCACAGACACATATACATACATACACAGACACATATACATACATACACAGACACATATACATACATACACAGACACATATACATACACATACACAGACACATATACATACACATACACAGACACATATACATACAGACACAGAACAATACATACATACCTATAATACAGACACATACATACAACACAGACAGACACAGACAAGACAGACACAGACAAGACACAGACACAGACACGAACAGACACAGACACAGACACAGACACAGGACACAGACACAGACACCGACACAGACACAGACACAGACACAGACACAGCCAGACACAGACACAGACACAGACACAGACAAAGACACAAAGACAACAGACACAGACACAGACACAGGACACAGACACAGACACAGACACAGACACAGCCGACACAGACACAGAACACAGACACAGACAGAAGCAGACACAGACCAGACACAGACACGACACAGACACAGACGACAGACACAGACACAGGACACAGACACAGACAAGACACAAGACACCGACACAGCACACAGACACAGACACAGACACAGACACGAACACAGACACATACACAGAACACACAGACACAGACACAGACACAGACACAGACACAGACACAGACACAGACACAGACACAGACACAGACACAGGACAACAGACACAGACACAGACACAGACACATGACACAGACCACAGACACAGACACAGACACAGACACAGACACAGACACAGACACAGACACAGACACAGACACAGACCAGACAGACACAGACACAGACACCAGACACAGACACAGAACAGAACCCAGACACAGACACAGACACAGACACAGACACCGACACAGACACAGACACAGACACAGACAGACACAGACACAGACACAGACACAGACACAGACACAGACACAGACACAGACACAGACACAGACACAGACACAGACACAGACACAGACACAGACACAGACACAGACACAGACACAGACACAGACACAGACACAGACACAGACACACACAGACACAGACACAGACAGACACAGACACAGACACAGACACAGACACAGACACAGACACAGACACAGACCAGACACAGACACAGACACAGACACAGACACAGACACAGACACAGACACAGACACAGACACAGACACAGACACAGACACAGACACAGACACAGACACAGACACAGACACAGACACAGACACAGACACAGACACCGACACAGACACAGACACAGACACAGACACAGACACAGACACAGACACAGACACAGACACAGACACAGACACAGACACAGACACAGACACAGACACAGACACAGACACAGACACAGACACAGACAGACACAGACACAGACACAGACACAGACACGACACAGACACAGACACAGACACAGACACAGACAACCGAACACAGACACAGAACACAGACACAGCCACAGACACAGAAACAGACACAGACACAGACACAAGACACAGACCCAGACACATGACACAGACACAGACACAGACACAGACACAGACACAGACCACAGACACAGGACACAGGACAACAGACACAGACACAGCACAGACACAGACACAGACACAGACACAGACACAGACACAGAACAGACACAGACACAGACACAGACAAAGACACAGACACAGACACAGTACAAGACACAGCCACAGACACAGACACAGACACAGACAACAGACACAGACACAGACACAGTACACAGACACATGACAACAGAACACAGACACAGACACAGACACAAGACACAGACACAGACACAGACACAGACACAGACACAGACACAGACACAGACCAGACACAGGACACAGGACACAGACACAGACACAGACACAGACACAGACACAGACACCGAGACACAGACACAGACACAGACACAGGACACAGACCCCAGACACAGACACAGACGACAGACACAGACCACAGACACAGACTACAGACACAGACACAGACACAGACACAGACACAGACACAGACACAGACACAGACACGACACAGACACAGACAGCAGACACAGACACTAGACAAGACACAGACAAGACACAGACACAGACACCAGACACAGACAAGACACAGCACAGGACACAGACACAGACACAGACACAGACACAGAACAGACACAGACACAGACACAGACACAGACACAGACAAAGACACAGAAACAGAACACTAGACCACAGAACAGACCACAGACAAAGACACAGACACAGACACAGACACAGACACAGACACAGACACAGACACAGACACGACACAGACACAGACACAGACACAGAACAAGACACAGCAAGACACAGACACAGACAACAGTACACAGACACAGACACAGACCACAGACACAGACACAGACACGACACAGGACCCACAGACACATGACACAGACACAGACACAGACACAGACACAGACACAGACACAGAACAGACACAGACACAGACCAGACAAAGGACACAGACACAGACACAGCACAGACACAGACACAGCCACAGGACACAGACACAGACACAGACACAGGACACAGACACAGACACAGACACAGACACAGACACAAGACAGACACAGACACAGACACAGACACAGACACAGACACAGACACAGACACAGACACAGACACAGACACAGACACAGACACAGACACAGACACAGACACACACAGACACAGACACAGACACAGACACAGACACAGACACAGACACAGACACAGACACAGACACAGACACAGAACAGACACAGACACAGACACAGACACAGACACAGACACAGACACAGACACAGACAGACACAGACACAGACACAGACACAGACACAGACACACACAGACAGACACAGACACAGACACAGACACAGACACAGACACAGACACAGACACAGACACAGACACACAGACACAGACACAGACACAGACACAGACACACCACAGACACAGACACAGACACAGACACAGACACAGACACAGACACAGACACAGACACAGACACAGACACACAGACAGACACAGACACAGACACAGACACAGACACAGACACAGACACAGACACAGACACAGACACAGACACAGACACAGACACAGACACAGACACAGACACAGACACAGACACAGACACAGACACAGACACAGACACAGACACAGACACAGACACAGACACAGACACAGACACGACACAGACACAGACACAGACACAGACACAGACACAGACACAGACAGACACAGACACAGACACAGACACAGACACAGACACAGACACAGACACAGACACAGACACAGACACAGACACAGACACAGACACAGACACAGACACAGACAAGACACAGACACAGACACGACACAGACACAGACACAGACACAGACACAGACACAGACACAGACACAGACACAGACACAGACACAGACACAGACACAGACACAGACACAGACACAGACACAGACACAGACACAGACAGACACAGACACAGACACAGACACAGACACAGACACAGACACAGACACAGACACAGACACAGACACAGACACAGACACAGACACAGACACAGACACAGACACAGACACAGACACAGACACAGACACAGACACAGAACAGACACAGACACAGACACAGACACAGACACAGACACAGACACGACACAGACACAGACACAGACACAGACACAGACACAGACACAGACACAGACACAGACACAGACACAGACACAGACACA
>CM035441.1:82469377-82476877 GCA_020310875.1 Ceratopteris richardii | reverse complement strand
ACACAGACACAGACACAGACACAGACACAGACACAGACACAGACACAGACACAGACACAGACACAGACACAGACACAGACACAGACACAGACACAGACACAGACACAGACACAGACACAGACACAGACACAGACACAGACACAGACACAGACACAGACACAGACACAGACACAGACACAGACACAGACACAGACACAGACACAGACACAGACACAGACACAGACACAGACACAGACACAGACACAGACACAGACACAGACACAGACACAGACACAGACACAGACACAGACACAGACACAGACACAGACACAGACACAGACACAGACACAGACACAGACACAGACACAGACACAGACACAGACACAGACACAGACACAGACACAGACACAGACACAGACACAGACACAGACACAGACACAGACACAGACACAGACACAGACACAGACACAGACACAGACACAGACACAGACACAGACACAGACACAGACAGACACAGACACAGACACAGACACAGACACAGACACAGACACAGACACAGACACAGACACAGACACAGACACAGACACAGACACAGACACAGACACAGACACAGACACAGACACAGACACAGACACAGACACAGACACAGACACAGACACAGACACAGACACAGACACAGACACAGACACAGACACAGACACAGACACAGACACAGACACAGACACAGACACAGACACAGACACAGACACAGACACAGACACAGACACAGACACAGACACAGACACAGACACAGACACAGACACAGACACAGACACAGACACAGACACAGACACAGACACAGACACAGACACAGACACAGACACAGACACAGACACAGACACAGACACAGACACAGACACAGACACAGACACAGACACAGACACAGACACAGACACAGACACAGACACAGACACAGACACAGACACAGACACAGACACAGACACAGACACAGACACAGACACAGACACAGACACAGACACAGACACAGACACAGACACAGACACAGACACAGACACAGACACAGACACAGACACAGACACAGACACAGACACAGACACAGACACAGACACAGACACAGACACAGACACAGACACAGACACAGACACAGACACAGACACAGACACAGACACAGACACAGACACAGACACAGACACAGACACAGACACAGACACAGACACAGACACAGACACAGACACAGACACAGACACAGACACAGACACAGACACAGACACAGACACAGACACAGACACAGACACAGACACAGACACAGACACAGACACAGACACAGACACAGACACAGACACAGACACAGACACAGACACAGACACAGACACAGACACAGACACAGACACAGACACAGACACAGACACAGACACAGACACAGACACAGACACAGACACAGACACAGACACAGACACAGACACAGACACAGACACAGACACAGACACAGACACAGACACAGACACAGACACAGACACAGACACAGACACAGACACAGACACAGACACAGACACAGACACAGACACAGACACAGACACAGACACAGACACAGACACAGACACAGACACAGACACAGACACAGACACAGACACAGACACAGACACAGACACAGACACAGACACAGACACAGACACAGACACAGACACAGACACAGACACAGACACAGACACAGACACAGACACAGACACAGACACAGACACAGACACAGACACAGACACAGACACAGACACAGACACAGACACAGACACAGACACAGACACAGACACAGACACAGACACAGACACAGACACAGACACAGACACAGACACAGACAGACACAGACACAGACACAGACACAGACACAGACACAGACACAGACACAGACACAGACACAGACACAGACACAGACACAGACACAGACACAGACACAGACACAGACACAGACACAGACACAGACACAGACACAGACACAGACACAGACACAGACACAGACACAGACACAGACACAGACACAGACACAGACACAGACACAGACACAGACACAGACACAGACAGACACAGACACAGACACAGACACAGACACAGACACAGACACAGACACAGACACAGACACAGACACAGACACAGACACAGACACAGACACAGACACAGACACAGACACAGACACAGACACAGACACAGACACAGACACAGACACAGACACAGACACAGACACAGACACAGACACAGACACAGACACAGACACAGACACAGACACAGACACAGACACAGACACAGACACAGACACAGACACAGACACAGACACAGACACAGACACAGACACAGACACAGACACAGACACAGACACAGACACAGACACAGACACAGACACAGACACAGACACAGACACAGACACAGACACAGACACAGACACAGACACAGACACAGACACAGACACAGACACAGACACAGACACAGACACAGACACAGACACAGACACAGACACAGACACAGACACAGACACAGACACAGACACAGACACAGACACAGACACAGACACAGACACAGACACAGACACAGACACAGACACAGACACAGACACAGACACAGACACAGACACAGACACAGACACAGACACAGACACAGACACAGACACAGACACAGACACAGACACAGACACAGACACAGACACAGACACAGACACAGACACAGACACAGACACAGACACAGACACAGACACAGACACAGACACAGACACAGACACAGACACAGACACAGACACAGACACAGACACAGACACAGACACAGACACAGACACAGACACAGACACAGACACAGACACAGACACAGACACAGACACAGACACAGACACAGACACAGACACAGACACAGACACAGACACAGACACAGACACAGACACAGACACAGACACAGACACAGACACAGACACAGACACAGACACAGACACAGACACAGACACAGACACAGACACAGACACAGACACAGACACAGACACAGACACAGACACAGACACAGACACAGACACAGACACAGACACAGACACAGACACAGACACAGACACAGACACAGACACAGACACAGACACAGACACAGACACAGACACAGACACAGACACAGACACAGACACAGACACAGACACAGACACAGACACAGACACAGACACAGACACAGACACAGACACAGACACAGACACAGACACAGACACAGACACAGACACAGACACAGACACAGACACAGACACAGACACAGACACAGACACAGACACAGACACAGACACAGACACAGACACAGACACAGACACAGACACAGACACAGACACAGACACAGACACAGACACAGACACAGACACAGACACAGACACAGACACAGACACAGACACAGACACAGACACAGACACAGACACAGACACAGACACAGACACAGACACAGACACAGACACAGACACAGACACAGACACAGACACAGACACAGACACAGACACAGACACAGACACAGACACAGACACAGACACAGACACAGACACAGACACAGACACAGACACAGACACAGACACAGACACAGACACAGACACAGACACAGACACAGACACAGACACAGACACAGACACAGACACAGACACAGACACAGACACAGACACAGACACAGACACAGACACAGACACAGACACAGACACAGACACAGACACAGACACAGACACAGACACAGACACAGACACAGACACAGACACAGACACAGACACAGACACAGACACAGACACAGACACAGACACAGACACAGACACAGACACAGACACAGACACAGACACAGACACAGACACAGACACAGACACAGACACAGACACAGACACAGACACAGACACAGACACAGACACAGACACAGACACAGACACAGACACAGACACAGACACAGACACAGACACAGACACAGACACAGACACAGACACAGACACAGACACAGACACAGACACAGACACAGACACAGACACAGACACAGACACAGACACAGACACAGACACAGACACAGACACAGACACAGACACAGACACAGACACAGACACAGACACAGACACAGACACAGACACAGACACAGACACAGACACAGACACAGACACAGACACAGACACAGACACAGACACAGACACAGACACAGACACAGACACAGACACAGACACAGACACAGACACAGACACAGACACAGACACAGACACAGACACAGACACAGACACAGACACAGACACAGACACAGACACAGACACAGACACAGACACAGACACAGACACAGACACAGACACAGACACAGACACAGACACAGACACAGACACAGACACAGACACAGACACAGACACAGACACAGACACAGACACAGACACAGACACAGACACAGACACAGACACAGACACAGACACAGACACAGACACAGACACAGACACAGACACAGACACAGACACAGACACAGACACAGACACAGACACAGACACAGACACAGACACAGACACAGACACAGACACAGACACAGACACAGACACAGACACAGACACAGACACAGACACAGACACAGACACAGACACAGACACAGACACAGACACAGACACAGACACAGACACAGACACAGACACAGACACAGACACAGACACAGACACAGACACAGACACAGACACAGACACAGACACAGACACAGACACAGACACAGACACAGACACAGACACAGACACAGACACAGACACAGACACAGACACAGACACAGACACAGACACAGACACAGACACAGACACAGACACAGACACAGACACAGACACAGACACAGACACAGACACAGACACAGACACAGACACAGACACAGACA
Organism: Ceratopteris richardii; assembly: GCA_020310875.1. Lineage (NCBI taxonomy): Eukaryota > Viridiplantae > Streptophyta > Polypodiopsida > Polypodiales > Pteridaceae > Ceratopteris > Ceratopteris richardii. Next base: position 82,472,038 of record CM035441.1, on the reverse strand, counting down.
CAGACACAGACACAGACACAGACACAGACACAGACACAGACACAGACACAGACACAGACACAGACACAGACACAGACACAGACACAGACACAGACACAGACACAGACACAGACACAGACACAGACACAGACACAGACACAGACACAGACACAGACACAGACACAGACACAGACACAGACACAGACACAGACACAGACACAGACACAGACACAGACACAGACACAGACACAGACACAGACACAGACACAGACACAGACACAGACACAGACACAGACACAGACACAGACACAGACACAGACACAGACACAGACACAGACACAGACACAGACACAGACACAGACACAGACACAGACACAGACACAGACACAGACACAGACACAGACACAGACACAGACACAGACACAGACACAGACACAGACACAGACACAGACACAGACACAGACACAGACACAGACACAGACACAGACACAGACACAGACACAGACACAGACACAGACACAGACACAGACACAGACACAGACACAGACACAGACACAGACACAGACACAGACACAGACACAGACACAGACACAGACACAGACACAGACACAGACACAGACACAGACACAGACACAGACACAGACACAGACACAGACACAGACACAGACACAGACACAGACACAGACACAGACACAGACACAGACACAGACACAGACACAGACACAGACACAGACACAGACACAGACACAGACACAGACACAGACACAGACACAGACACAGACACAGACACAGACACAGACACAGACACAGACACAGACACAGACACAGACACAGACACAGACACAGACACAGACACAGACACAGACACAGACACAGACACAGACACAGACACAGACACAGACACAGACACAGACACAGACACAGACACAGACACAGACACAGACACAGACACAGACACAGACACAGACACAGACACAGACACAGACACAGACACAGACACAGACACAGACACAGACACAGACACAGACACAGACACAGACACAGACACAGACACAGACACAGACACAGACACAGACACAGACACAGACACAGACACAGACACAGACACAGACACAGACACAGACACAGACACAGACACAGACACAGACACAGACACAGACACAGACACAGACACAGACACAGACACAGACACAGACACAGACACAGACACAGACACAGACACAGACACAGACACAGACACAGACACAGACACAGACACAGACACAGACACAGACACAGACACAGACACAGACACAGACACAGACACAGACACAGACACAGACACAGACACAGACACAGACACAGACACAGACACAGACACAGACACAGACACAGACACAGACACAGACACAGACACAGACACAGACACAGACACAGACACAGACACAGACACAGACACAGACACAGACACAGACACAGACACAGACACAGACACAGACACAGACACAGACACAGACACAGACACAGACACAGACACAGACACAGACACAGACACAGACACAGACACAGACACAGACACAGACACAGACACAGACACAGACACAGACACAGACACAGACACAGACACAGACACAGACACAGACACAGACACAGACACAGACACAGACACAGACACAGACACAGACACAGACACAGACACAGACACAGACACAGACACAGACACAGACACAGACACAGACACAGACACAGACACAGACACAGACACAGACACAGACACAGACACAGACACAGACACAGACACAGACACAGACACAGACACAGACACAGACACAGACACAGACACAGACACAGACACAGACACAGACACAGACACAGACACAGACACAGACACAGACACAGACACAGACACAGACACAGACACAGACACAGACACAGACACAGACACAGACACAGACACAGACACAGACACAGACACAGACACAGACACAGACACAGACACAGACACAGACACAGACACAGACACAGACACAGACACAGACACAGACACAGACACAGACACAGACACAGACACAGACACAGACACAGACACAGACACAGACACAGACACAGACACAGACACAGACACAGACACAGACACAGACACAGACACAGACACAGACACAGACACAGACACAGACACAGACACAGACACAGACACAGACACAGACACAGACACAGACACAGACACAGACACAGACACAGACACAGACACAGACACAGACACAGACACAGACACAGACACAGACACAGACACAGACACAGACACAGACACAGACACAGACACAGACACAGACACAGACACAGACACAGACACAGACACAGACACAGACACAGACACAGACACAGACACAGACACAGACACAGACACAGACACAGACACAGACACAGACACAGACACAGACACAGACACAGACACAGACACAGACACAGACACAGACACAGACACAGACACAGACACAGACACAGACACAGACACAGACACAGACACAGACACAGACACAGACACAGACACAGACACAGACACAGACACAGACACAGACACAGACACAGACACAGACACAGACACAGACACAGACACAGACACAGACACAGACACAGACACAGACACAGACACAGACACAGACACAGACACAGACACAGACACAGACACAGACACAGACACAG
>CM035441.1:82461877-82464377 GCA_020310875.1 Ceratopteris richardii | reverse complement strand
TGCACAAGGGGTGAGGATGAATCAAATGACCTCCTATTTCATTGTTCAAAGAGTGCATATATACAAAGAAACCTTGTAAATATAGAAAATCTCCAAAAGAATATCTCTTGGGAATAATTTTTTTTTATAAGAGAAAATGAGCTGTTTGGCACGAATTTGGGATTCGGTCATAGCATAGGCGATATGAAAGGTTTGAACAGCATTATATTTTGGTATTGATGTGCATGAACACACACTTAGATTTGCTAAGGCATTTTTTTCCCTCTTTATTAGTTTTCCTCCCCAATTTATATAGATGCCCATAAACCTAATGGGATATTAACCTTTTGTGCATTAGCACATTCTAACATCATTTTATCTTGTGTTTTTAAGCTTCTTCTTTGTCGTGTTGTTTGTGTGCATTCTTAACATTAGTTTCTATGTGAAAATCCAAATGGCCATCAAACATTCTTGTACATGTATGTTCTAATAAAACACAATGTGGCTTGGTAAGGTACAAACTATATTGAAACCATTCATTTGTGAAACATGCATGCAATAAATGTATGCTCTTTGGATCTCTATTTTCTATGTTTCTTTGTAGGTTTGCATGATCTTATTTGAAGAAGTTTTTGGGTGGTTTTTGGAGTAATTTCAAAGTTATTTGGTGCAGAGTTTACTTTGCACAATGGTTCAAGAACTTTAAGAAGGGTATCCTTGTGCTTCATCTATAGGGATCATTCAATTTTGGGCTATTTTTCAGCCACCATTGTCATTACATGCTTCTTGGAAAGGCCTCGATTATGTTGGGAGCGCCTACCACTCATCAATAGTTCATGAGTGCTTGTCAACTAGCTCTATATGGGTAAATTGAGCCTCACATAAGGCTATTCTTGGATTGGTTTTGAGCTTTTTTAGCTTACCTATACTTGCTCATTTCTCAAATATACTAATTGAGTACACACTATGTACATTTTTATGGACATCACCTATGTATGTTCATGTGGTTTATGACATGACGATTATGTTTTGCATGAGCCTTTGACATGTTAAAGAGAATTGTGGTGAGTTTTCCTTAATTGAAAGATACCCAGATGTCCAAATCTTTTCGATCATATAGATGGATGACTTACCCTTAACACTGCCATAATTAATGTATGATAGTAGATCATAAGTGCTTGATAATCCAAGTTGGCTTCTTTCATTTTGGGTATATGCAATGAGTAGTGCATAGGATACGTAGTCAGACACTCATGCAGTTTCATGATACTTCAATTAGTTCATTGACAATGTCTTGATGCTCATAGTCTCCATGTACAAAGGAGATTTTTCCAAATTTCTCAAAGAATTATGCTTTTAATTATACAAGGACTGAATTGTTTGCCATATATTGCTTGTGATATGTATATTTGCATATACACAATTATTGGTCAATCATTTTTTGTTATTTTTAGTCATATATTCATTTTTCTAGGGAAACTCTATCAAATTTTCATAAGAAATTGACACTTAGCCCTTTTGTGGTGTCAATGGTGATTCATCTCCCCTAACCATATCATAGTTCCATACTTTGGTTATTTCACATCATGCCATCATAGATTTCTACTACATCCAACAGATCAGAGGCTGGTGAAAGTGATTCCAAGAATAGTTACAACTTGCAAGGTAAAGATCATTTTAAGATTCCAAAGTTTGGTGGTACCAATCTCTCTTTGTGGAGAAAACAAATTCATGTTATTCCAATTCAAAGAAGATAGTGGAGACTGATTGGTGGCATAACAAAGAAACTTCTTGACATGGATGATGATGATTGTGAAGAGCTAGATGATATGGTCATGTCCACAAGTAGATTACACCTTATAAGTAGTGCGTTTTTCACTATTTTGAACTCCAAGTTAGTAGAAAAAGTTTGGAAGAATCTATGCAACACTTATGAGAAAGAGAATGCTTCCAACAAAGTGTATTTGATGAGGAAGCTCTATAGCTTATGCATGAAAGAAACTAATAATGTTGATGCTCATTTGAGTGATTTTGATGCACCCTTTTCTCAATTGAAATCTCAGAAGATAGACATGGATGATGCAATCAAAGCAGCTCTCTTGTTATGCATTATGCCATCATCATGGGATACTTTTTTCATAGGAATTAATAATAGTGCATTTGGTGGAAAGCTAGTCTAAAATGACATATGTGGTGCATTGTGAAGTGAAGAAATATGCAAAAGTTCTATGACGACCACACATAGTGGAGATGCTTATAACATGCATGATTCTAGTCATCATAAGAACCAACATCATGGTAAAGGCAAGACTAGAGGAAAAGATGGACAACGTGATAAGAGCAAAATTCAATCCATGAAGATAATTGCAGAGCATTTCCATTTTCATAAGAAAAGGAAATTACAGAAAGATTTTCCAACCTTGAAGAATGTCACAAGTAAAGCACAAGCTAATGGGAATGTTAAATAGTTGCTTGCATCTTCTACTTCATCAATGAAGATAGAGAATATAAATGTTATTTT
>CM035441.1:82321877-82456877 GCA_020310875.1 Ceratopteris richardii | reverse complement strand
TTGCAACTCAAGTTGAGTTGGAATTTTAGTTTAATTGTTCATGAATCTCCTGTAGTAGATACTAATGAGTCATAGGAATGATTCCATGCCCTCAATTTTTGGGAAGGACAAAGAACATGTTTCATATCATGTTTCATATCATGTTTCATGTTTAATGTTTGTGAGTACTCACCTATTTTTTTCTCATGTTGAGTATTCAAGCTTATTATCATCCTCACATCTATTTTGGATATAAATTATGGTGGTATGGAACATCATACTTTGTATTTTACCTAGGTGTAGGAAAGTTGATATTTAAAAGAAGTGAACCAATTCATTCATGAATTTAGTTCTTCTGGTTGGGATGTCATTCATATGATCTATATATTATTATACAATAGAGGTGGTAGATGAGGAAATCACTCTATGTGTTTTGAGAAAAAGGCAAGTCCATAGGCAAGCTTCCTAGAAATGAAAAGACAAGGTTTGTGCATAATGATCTCAAATATAGGAAATATTGCATTAAGAAGTGATTAAATGAGTATGTACTTCGTTCAATGTGCAAATGATCAAGTAATGTTTTTAACAGAGTATTTATGAGGTAATCTAGATGTTTTGCCTAGTTTCTTATGAAGGTGCACACATCTAGTTATCATTTTCATTTTATTAAGTAAAATCACATTTCAAGTCTCTATTGATCCTGAGAGTGCTAGAGTATTAGTGAGAGATTGTATGGATGTGGTTTTCTAGAGAAATCTCATTGCTATTTTTAAATGATTCCATCATAATTATGCTCAGACATGAGAACAAGTTTTCCTCACTTATAAAAAATTGAATCTTATCATACGAAGGTGGTGGTAGTTCCACTAGTTTTTGTATTTTCTCAACATGTCTTTATTTTGTATGAGAGAATTAGCTCCAAAGTTTTGATCATGACATGTTTAGTGTGATGTACTAAAATCTTGGATCCATTGTTTGGACTAAGATCGGAACCTTGTGAAGAACTAGAGGGATTGTGGCCACCACCTATGAGAGATATGATTCTCCTCCCAACCTTATGCCTCTAGATGTAGCTTTGTCCAAGGGACTACCTATTGTGGAAGGATGACACTATCCATCCAAGTGTCACCCATGTAACTTCATGCACTCTAAGTGTCTCAATTAACTAGAGTTAGAACCTTTTAGCAGTTTAGGCTTAAATTTGGGTAAAATACATCTCAATCTTCTTTCTTCTTGCAAGATGAACCCGATGAGCTCCCTTTGGAGACTTGACAAACTTAACCATTAGAACATTCCACCTTAATTATTTTTAAGAGCACAAGAACTTATGCTTAAGTCCAACTTCAAGATTTTGGGCTAGCATTAGACCAACCAAATGCTATCTGTTTTCACATCCATCTAAACCAACTAGACACTCATGTCATAACTTTACTTTATGACATTCTTGTCCCCTTGGAAAACATTTTTGTCCTCAAAACTAGAGCCATAAATGACTATAGGTATACACCCAATGCCATGATCCAAGAAAGGGGCATTTTTTCATCCCTATGGTGGGATCCATTACTTATTTGAAGTGAATAGAGAGGTATCTAGTATTACTAGACTTAGTAACTCTCAAACACTATCTGATCCCTACCCAAATGATATGAAATACCATCCTTGAATGACAAGATTGGACCATAAAAATATCCCTGCCTAATTCATTGTTTGCATAATGTACTATCCAATGCACTAACATGTGAAATAGGTGGATGTAGAACATTTCTAACAAAATTGCTATACAAGTCCCTTACTAAACATCACTGGTATAAGGGTAAAAGATATAGGTGGGTTTTTTGAATTCCATAAGAATTTGAGATTCCAAAAAGTTTACTTGAATTTGTTTTGGTAAATGAAGTGTAACTTTAGGTTGAAAAAGCCATTGAAATGTAGATATTTTTTACATGGTCCACTTTTAACCAATATTTATTGACGTTTTTCCCAATTAAAGGACTACTTTCCCGAACTAGGGTTTAAAGTCCTAGGTAGAATGTAGAAAACATGATCCTTAAACTTTTTCCATCCTTCACTTCAATTGGGCCTGAGATAATTTTAAATGAATTTTGTCTGGCACAAGAAACTTTTCTAAAAGGCTTAACTTGATAGTATTGTGAACTCTTTTAAAGAATTGTGTAATTTAACTTTATCCATTGGAACTTTGCTAGAACTACTTTGCATGAAGCAAACTTAGATGAATGATTCATCTAATATTAAAAAGGAATCTTTTAAGATTAAGGAATTTTCATGGAACTATTGATATCTTTCAGTAGTGATATGTTTGAACTTATTAGGACTGCTGGTGCACCTCTTTCCCTCTTTAGGATTTTTTTTTTTCTTCACCTTGAACATATGCTTATAACCTTAATGGGTCACTTATCTTTGTACATTCACTTGGTAATACATGTTGGAGTTAGACGTCTTCGGAAGCACGCGAACAGCACAAGGAAGAAGAAGAAGCTTGGAGCACAACACACAAGACTGAATGTATTACTAGAGAATGTACAAAGATAAGTAGCCCATTAGGGCAATAGGCGTATATACAAGCCGGGGGAAAAAAACCTCCTAAAGAGGGAAAAAAGTGCCCCGGCGGTCCTAGAGTGTTCACACACATCACTACCTAAATATATCAACAAATCCCCCCTGGAAGTGATGTGGTGAACAAGGAGCTGGCACTCATGTATAAGGAAGTGCCGAGCTATGTGGAAATCACTCCACAAAAGGAAGTAAGCCCAAAGCTTTGCGGAAAGCTTCAAACTTCTCCCTAGGCAGAGCCTTCGTGAAAAGGTCTGCAATGTTCTCCTGCGTGGGCACATATGCCAAGCTGATCTCCCCAGCAGAGAACCTCTCCCTGACATAGTGATAATGCACCTCAATGTGCTTAGTGCGAGCATGGAACACAGGGTTCCTCGCAACTGCCAATGCGCTCTGACTGTCAGTGAAGATGGTGGTGGCAGAAGACTCGCCAACACCCAAATCAGCCATAAGGCGTCTGAGCCACACACACTCAACAGTCGCTGTGAAAGCTGCCCTATACTCAGCCTCACAACTGGAAGTGGCCACAGTAGGCTGCTTCTTGCTCAACCAAGATATACATGAGCTACCAAGCATGAAGCAAAAACCATTGGTGGACACACGAGTGTCATAGCAACCAGCCCAATCTGAGTCAGAAAAAGCATGCAAATCTGGCGGTAGTGATCCCCCCTTGGGATAAAACAACCCAAGTAGCCGAGTACCACTCAAGTAGCGAAAGATGCGCTTAACCGCTTTCCAATGCGTGACTCCTGGGCAATGCATAAACCTGCTCATCTGTGAGACAGCAAACTGAATATCTGGCCGAGTAATGCATAAGTAAATCAAGCATCCAACGGCCTGCTGATAGAGAACAGCATCAAATGCATCTCCAGCATCATGAAGACTCAATCGTAAACCTGTCTCCATAGGAGTGGCAATAGGCTTACAGTCTTCAAGGCCAAAACGCTGCAATAATGTGTCAATATATTTCGTTTGACACAAAGCCATTCCACCATCAACTTGCATAAACTGAATGCCCAAATAGTGATGCAAATGCCCCAAATCAGACATCTCAAATGAGGCATGCAAATCAGCCTTGAAATCAGCAATATGCTTCTCAAGAGGACCAGTGAGCAGCATGTCGTCTACATAGACAACAATGATCAGAAGCACATCATTAGCACGCTTAACATATAAGGTGCTTTCAGTTGGACTGTTCTCAAAACCATGTGCAATCAGATAGGCATGTATTTTCTCATACCAAGCACGTGGTGCTTGCTTTAAACCATATAACGCCTTCTTTAACCTGCACACCTGGTTTTCATGCCCTTTCTGCACAAAGCCACGGGGCTGAAAAACATACACTTCTTCATGCAAGTCACCATTCAGAAATGCTGTTTTAATGTCCAACTGATGTACATTCCAACCATGATGGGCTGCAAGTGCACAAATGCTCCGAACAGTAGTCATACGGCATGTAGGTGCAAAGGTCTCATCAAAATCAATGCCTCTTTCCTGCGCATAACCCTTTGCAATAAGCCTAGCCTTATACCTGTCAACTGTACCATCAGGTTTACGCTTCAGCTTGTATACCCACTTAGTGCCAATGGCCTTCTTGCCAGGAGGCAAGTCACATAAAGACCATGTACCATTCTTCATTATAGCATCATATTCAGATTGCATAGCAGCCATCCAATTTTCTGAATTTTGTGCTTCATCAAAAGAAACAGGCTCATTCTCATCACAGAGACTAGATGCAGCCATAGCATAGCAATCTGATGCAAAGGAGGTACTATGAGAGCCTGAACGAGTACGATATGACAAAGGTGCATCTAATTTGCTGTCACGCAAAGTCTGCACCAGCCATTTTGGCATAGTTTTTGCCTGTTCAATATCAGCTCTCTCATCAACAAGTGCATCATGTAAATCTGCATCAGAAATGGAATGATCTGCATCATCATATGAAACCTGCAAAGGCTGAGAAGTTGCCTCATTAGGACCAGCGCTAGCCTGTCCACCTGTAAAAAGAGGCATCAAAGTATCATACATGTCTTTGGAGCTAACAGATGTCTCCTTAGTACATGAAAGCAATGGCTGATTAGCATCTTCCACAAAGACAACATCACGGCTAACCAGAATGCGTTTAGTCTGTGGATGATACAGACGATAACCTTTACTTTCAGAACTGTACCCAACAAAAATACATTTTACTGCCTTATCATCCAATTTTCTGCGATGTTGTTCAGGCACTAATGCATATGCCAAACAACCAAAAACACACAGATGAGCAACAGATGGCTTGCGGTCATGCCAAGCCTCATATGGAGTGATGGACTGCAACGCTTTGGTGGGACACCTGTTCAGTACATATGCTGCACACATGACAGCCTCAAGCCAGAAACTATGTGGTAAAGCCTGACTTTTGACCATGCACCTCGCCATCTCCATGAGTGACCTGTTCTTTCGTTCAGCAACTCCATTCTGTTGAGGTGTATACGGCACTGTACACTGGTGTTTTATCCCACGTTCAGCCAGAAATGCATTAAAATCTGAAGACATATATTCCCCCCCTCGATCAGAACGGAGGGTGCCCATTTTACATGCTGACAGATTTTCAGCCAAAACCAAAAACTGTTTGAAGCACATGAACACTTCGGACTTTGCTTTGAGTGGATATACCCATGCATGCCTGGAAAAATCATCAATGAAAGTCACGAAGTAAAGGTAATTTCCAAAAGAGGGTGTCTGCATAGGACCACAGACATCACTATGTACAAGCTGCAATTTCTGCATAGCCCAAACTGAACCATCTTTTGGAAAGGAAGAACGCTGCATTTTGCCCAAAATACAGCCTTCACAAACATGTTTTCCAGGTGCCTCAAGTTTGGGCAAGGAGGACACCATTTCAGATTTCTGCAGGCGTAACAAACTAGCAAAATTCAGATGACCAAAGCGTGCATGCCAAAGCTTTGCATCTGACATAGCCTGAGAATCATGAACTGCACATGCCGAATCATTCACAGATCTTTCATAGTCTATGAGCTTATGCAGCCCACGACATAAAATGCCAGAAGCAATAATCACATCGCCATTTGAGAGATCATGGACTGTACACCTGTCATCAACGAATTTCACAACCAAGCCAATCTTGGCTAATGCAGAAACTGATAACAGGTTCTTTTTGATCCCTGGAACAAATAAAGCATCTGACAAAGTGAAAGAACTACCATCAGCAGTAGTCAGAATGATCTTACCAACTCCCATAACAGGATAAGAGGAGTTATTGGCGCATGTGACAGTATTCCCTGTAGGGGCAGGCTCGAGTGAAGAGAAGAAACTGCGCTGCGAGGTAATATGTTTGGTCGCCCCACTGTCAAAGTACCAAACATCTGAGTCTACTGCAGACATGCACTGATCATGAGAAGATGGGTCAAAACTGCAGACAGTAGTAAACGCCCATTCTTCTTCCTGCACAAGATTTGCAGACTCTGTTTTTGGTGTAGAGGCCTCTGCAACAACCATTCCAGCCTCTTTCTTCTTTGCCTCTTTAGCAGCCAGTTTTGGACAGTTCTTTATAATATGATCATTTCCTTTACAGTACTTGCAGAACAATTTCTGCTTTTCTGATTTCTTCTCATCTTTATCCTGGTTCTTCGATTGTGCAGCATTTGCAGATTTCTGCTTACTAGTAGAAGAGCTCCATTTTCCTTTGCCCTTCTGACTAGCCAGGAAAGCTTGATCTGCAAAACGCATAATGGACCTGTTCTGCCTGGACTGATCTTCCTGCAATAGAACAGAGACTAATTCCTCAAATGACAAGGCATTCGGATTGCCTTTCATCATCAATCGAAGAGTAGAGGCAAAACTCTGATATGAATCAGGAAGGCCATTCAGAACGGTCTGCACAAGTGAGCTATCTGGTATAACCTCATCAGCAGAAATCAATTGTTCCTTCAGGTCTTTGATCTTTGTAAGAAAACTGTCCATCGAATCACCTTCATTCATGTGCTCACTCTCCAACTGTTTTCGGAGGTAAGCAACACGAGCCTCATTCCTAGCCTGGTACAAAGTGGTAAGTGTATCCCAAGCATCCTTTGCTGTTCTGCAAGAGCGAATATGAGGAATAATGGCACGTTTGACAGAAAAAGCTATCAATGCATGTGCCTGGGCATCTCTGCCATCCCAACGAATCTGCTCTGCAGTAGGTGCAACAGAAACAGCAGCACGAACAGGAATCTGTGGAATATCATCTTCGACACCATCTTCATCAGCTCCAACACCTGTATTTGCAGTACCTGTCGTTACAGGTGTAACAGGACGTCTTTCAACACCCTGCACAATGTTCCACAATCCTTTTGCAACCAGTACATGTTGCATCATATAAGCCCATAATGGGTAGTTGGTACCATCCAACTTATCCTCAACAGCCAACATACGGAATACATCACTGCTTTCAGCCATGGCTGGTGACTAAAATACCTTGATGCAGAAAATTGACTGTATCTCAAAAAGTTGAACAGAACTGCCCAGACGAGTTCTGCTAGACCTGTAGCAGACTTCGAGACGCTTAAATTGGCGAACAGAAACTGGTATATACCTTTGGCACAAAAGGACAAAATAGCCTACACAAGCACTGCGATAGTGCGTTCGGAGGCCGAAACGAGCTCAGATCGCGATTTCGGCACCACAAAGTGAAGCTGTTTTGATCTCAAAAACACCCTGAGTATGCTCACCAAATTTTGTGCGAATCTGAGACTGCAAACGGAGGAGTGTCGACGGCGCCCTAGAAGAAGCAACGACCTGCTCTGATACCAATTGTTGGAGTTAGACGTCTGCGGAAGCACGCGAACAGCACAAGGAAGAAGAAGAAGCTTGGAGCACAACACACAAGACTGAATGTATTACTAGAGAATGTACAAAGATAAGTAGCCCATTAGGGCAATAGGCGTATATACAAGCCGGGGGAAAAAAACCTCCTAAAGAGGGAAAAAAGTGCCCCGGCGGTCCTAGAGTGTTCACACACATCACTACCTAAATATATCAACAATACATTAAGAATTGGGTGTTGTTTTCCAAGCTTCTTCTTCTTCCTTGTGTTTTTCATGTGCTTTTGTAGACCTCAAAATCCAACAATTGGTATCAGAGCAGGTCACTGCTTCATCTAGGGTGTCATAAACACCCCTCCGGTCATAATCTCGGACTCGCACAAAAATTGGTGAGCATACTCAAGGTGATTAGGAATTCAAAGTAGCTTTGTTCTATAGTGCCAAAATTTTGACCTGAGCTTGTTTCGGTCTGTTAATGCACTATCATAGTGCTTGTGCAGAAATTTTGTCCTTTTGTGCCAAAAACACACACACATAGACACACACACACACACACACACACACACACACACATATATATATATATATATATATATATATATATATATATATGTATGTATGTGTGTGTGTGTGTTGGTTCTATTTGAGATACAATCATTTTTCTGCATTAAGGTATTTAGTGGCATGGCTGAAAGCAATGATGTATTCCATATGTTTGTTGTTGAGGGCAAATTGGATGGTACCAATTACCCATTATGGGCATATATGATGCATCATGTATTGGTTGCAAAAGGATTGTGGAATATTGTGCAAGGTGTTGAAAAATGGCCTACTATGCCTGCACATACAAATATTGAAAGTGATGCAAATGGCATTAAAGATGATGATCCTCGAATTCCTATTTGTGTTGCGATTCTTGTTGCACCTACTATAGAACAACTTTGATGGTATGGTATAGATGCTCAAGCGCATGCATTGATAGATTTTTTTTTTCAATTGTGGTATAATCCCTCACATTTGCTCTTGCAAAACAACAAAGGATGCTTGGGATACACTTACCACTTTTTACCAGGCAAGAAATGAGGTTCATGTTGCTTACCTCCTGAAACAGTTGGAGAGTGAGTAGATAAATGAAGGAGATTCTATGGATATTTTTTTAACAAATATCAAAGATTTAAAATAGCAATTGATTTCTATAGATGAATTCTTTCTAGATAGTTCACTTGTGCAGACCATTCTTAATGGTCTTCTTGATTCATATAAGAGTTTTTCTTCTACTCTTCAGTTGATGATGAAAGGCCATCCAAATGCCTTAACATTTGAGGAGTTAGCCTCTCTTTTGTTGTAGGAAGTTCACTCTAAGCAGAACAAGTCTATTATGCATGTTGGAGATCAAACTTTCTTAGTTGGTGAGAATGGCAAAGGTAAATGAAGCTTAACTGCTAGTAAGCAGAAACATGCTAATTCTGCATAGTAAAAAAGGGAAGACAAAGATGAGAGAAAAATAAAAAAGCAAAAGGAGTTCTGCAAATAATGCAAAGTAAATGACCATGTCATAAGGACTTGTCCAAAAATAGTAGCAAAAGATGCAAAGAAGAAAGAGGCTGGAATGGTTGTTGCAGAGACTTCTACACCTAAAACAAATTCTACTAATCTTCTGTAGAATGAGGAACGAGCATTTACTACTGCTTGTAGCTATAAACCATCTTCTCATGAACAATGTATGTCTATAGTAGACTCAGATGTTTGGTACTTTGATAGTAGGGCAACCAAACATATTGCCAGGGGAGCATTAGATTGTGCTCTCTGACTACAATGGATAAGATTTTGGAAATACACTTATGATTACAAGAACACCCACACAAGGAAAATGACACAAAAATATGTAATTGATACAAGACGTCCCACAACCTGGGACTGATAGGTATGGAAAACTGGACTAGAGATGATACAAGAGATCCCAAAACCCGAAACCATAGGTATGGAACAAGATATCTCGATCACAAGAATGCCCTTTAGGGGTATGAACTAGATACAAGAAATAACCCGACAAGATCTCGTACTACAAGATTACAATAGGACACAACAGGATGTCCAAGATACAAGACTAGACAATACTAGAACAAGGACAAGACGATAACTTGAACTGGAACTTGGAGAGTACTTCCTTGGTGGTCACGACTCCTTGAGCTCCTAAGACTGACATTGTCGATTTGCTTGAGCTTACATCTATAGGGAATACTGTCATATGCGCTAACAACTCATCCTATTCCGTAATGGGATCTAGTAAGGTCATTTTGACTACTCATGATGCTAGTTCTTTCACATCTTCAAATGCTTTGTTTATGCCATGGATTAAGAAAAATCTATTGTCAGTTTTAGCATTTGCCAAGATTGGCTTGGTTGTCGAATTTGTTGATGATAGATGTGCAGTTCATGATCTGTCAACTGGAAATGTTATTATTGCTTTTAGAATTTTATGTCATGGGCTGTATAAGCCCATAGACTATGCAAAATCTATGAATGATTCAACATGTGCAGTATAAGATTCTCAAACTATCTCAAATGCAAATATTTGGCATGCATGCTTTGGTCATCTGAATTTTGCTAATTTGCTACACTTGCAAAAATTTGAAATGGTGTTCTCTCTACCCAAACTTAAGGCACCTCATAAACATGTATGTGAAGGTTGTAGTTTCTAAATGCAATGGTCATCCTTCCCAAAAGTTGTTTCAATACGAGCTATTGAGAAATTGTAGCTTATTCATAGTGACGTATGTGGTCCTATGCAGACGCCTTCTTTTGGGAACTACCTTTACTTCATGAATTTTATTGAAGATTTTTCCAAGCATGCATGGGTGTATACATTGGATGCAAAGTCAAAAGTGCAAATGTGCCTCAAACAGTTTGGTTTTGACTGCAAAATTTTTAGCATGTAAAATATGCACCCTCTATTCTGGTCGAGGGGGGATTATATGTCTTCTGATTTTAATGCATTTCTAGATAAATGTGGGATAAAACATCAGCATACAATGCCATATACACCTAAAAAAAATAGAGTTGTTGAAAGAAAGAATAGGTCTCTCATGGAGATGGTGAGGTGTATGGTCAAAAGTCATGCTTTACCATATAGCTTCTAGCTTGAGGCTATTATGTGTGCAACATATGTTCTTAATAGATGTCCCCCCAAAGCATTGAGGTCTATCACTCCATATGAGGCTTGGCATGGTTGCAAGCCATTTGTTACTCATCGGTGTGTCTTTGGTTATCTGGCATATGCATCAGTGCCTAAACAATAATGCAAAAAGTTGGATGATAAAGCAATAAAATATATTTTCGTTGGGTATAGTTATGAAAGCAAAGGCTATCATTTGTATCATCCACAAACTAAACACATTTTGGTTAGTCGTGATGTTGTTTTGTGGAAGATGCAATTCAACCATCACTAATGAGACATCAGTTAGCTCCAAAGATATGTATGACACTTTGCTACCTCTTTTTATGGTGGATAGTCAAGTCTTGATCCAAATGAGGCAATTTCTCAACCTTTTCAAGTTTCACATTATGATGTAGATCATTGCATTTTTTATGTGGATTTACATGATGCACTTGTTGATGAGAGGGTTGATATAGAGGATGCAAAATCTATGCCCAAATGGCTAGTGCACACTTTGTGAGATAGCAAATTTGATGAACCTCTATCATATCGTACTTGTTCAGGTTATCATAGTGCTTGTTTTCCATGAGATTGTTATGATTGGCTGCCTCTAGTCTTTGTAATGTGAATGAGCTTGTTTCTTTTGATGAAGCACAAAATGCAAAAAAATGGGTGGCTGCTATGCATTCAAAATATGATGCTATTGTGAGGAATGGTACTTGGCATTTATGTGATTTTCCTCCATGTAAAAGGCCATTGGCACTAAATGGGTATACAAGCTGAAACATAAGCGTGGTGGAATAGTTGATAGGTATAAGGCTATGCTTGTTGCAAAAGGTTATGCTCAAGAGAGAGACATTGATTTGGATGAGACCTTTGCTCCCACATGCCAAATGACCACCATTTTTAGCATTTGTGCACTTGCATCTTACCATGGTTGGAGTGTATATCAATTGGATAATAAAACTACATTTCTTAATGGTGACTTACATGAAGAAGTGTATGTATTTTTGCCCCATGGTTTTGTGCTAGAAAAGGCATGAAAACAAAGTGTGCATGTTGAAAAAGGCATTATATGGTTTGAAGCAAGCACCACGTGCTTGGTACGAAAAGATACATGCCTACTTGATTGCACATGGGTTTGAAAATAGTCTAATTGAGAGCACCTTATATGTTAAGCATGCAAATGATTTGCTTCTGATTATTGTTGTCTATGTTGATGATGCTGCATTGGTCTTAATAAGAAGCATATTGCTGATTTTAAGGCTGATTTGCATGCATCTTTTGAGATGTTAGATTTGGGGCATTTGCATCATTATTTGGGCATTCAATTTATGCAAGTTGATGGTGGAATATATCTATTTCAAACAAAATATATTGACACATTATTGTAACATTTTGGCCGTGAAGATTGCAAACTTATTGCCAATCCTATGGAAATAAGTTTATAGTTGTCTTCATGGCTGTCTTCATGATGCTGGAGATGCATTTGATGTTGTTCTCCATCAATAGGCTTTTGGATGCTTGATTTATTTATGCATAAATTTTTACGAATCAAGTAAGACCATACTTGTTGTATGTGAAGTTTAAATGAAGATCCTAGAATTTAGTTACTACATTATCTTCTAGCTTACTTGTTGATTCTTTCTTGAAGTGGGTTTTCTCAAGTCATATCATTGACCATCTTGAACTTGAATTTCACCTTTGAAGTTTCAATCCCCTTGGGACTTCAATCTTACTTAAAGATTCAATCCAGGAATAAAAGATATCTACCATCCCAAGGTTTGATGTCCCATACCATCTTTCCTACATTAATATGAGTATAGAAACTGGTGTCCTAGATCATCATACTTTATATTCAACATTGAAATGTAGTTGATATTTACTATAACATCTAGATACATCACTATAGAGTATCTTTGACTAAAATCTTCTGAATTGAAGTCAAAGAATTATTTCTATCTTTCATCTTTGCTAGGTTTCAAATGCTTTAATCACAAGTTCATTCCAGAATCTCATTCCCGACCTATAAATAACTTTGGAAGCTTGAACCATTTAATGAAATAAATACCCATCCTTCTTTGTTAAGGTTTTGGAAAGAAAACCAATGGATTTCCAAGAGAATTGAATTTCTCATATTCAAGACCTATTGGTTCTTACTCAATCAACTTGAGTGACAAGAGTCTATTCTTATCTTTAGATTCGTTTCTGATTGAAGCTTTAAGTAGCTACCCTAGGGTGTTATAGGAATCTCTCTAGTGCTTAAGTCTAAGCATCTATTGAAGCTTTTTGATTTCACCTTTAAGAAATTCCTTAAAAGATGTGTAAACATAAGTTACACCTTCCACGTACTTAATTATTGTATTGATAGTATTTGACTACATACTTGAAACTTCAAATTCTTTTGACCTTCATACTTTCTTTTAGAGAAGTAGAAACTTTGGCATGCTTTATTAAACTTTATGGTTGCAAATACCTTCTCAAAGTTAGTGGGATCCCAAATTTTAGTAATCAGAACATGCCATCAAGTTTCTTTTTGGAAAACTTTCAACTTTCTAATATCTACAACTTGGAAGCTGTTTGCATTAGAAACTTTCTAATGCATCAATTACAACCATATTCTCTATTTGATGGATCTCTCCTTGTCAGAGAGTTTACTTGAAACGAGTTCCAAGGGGCCATCATATGATAACTTCTATCTTTAACTACATGTCTTTTGTAAGGACATCTTTATTCTTTTCTTAACATTTTCATAAACTTTTACTAGGATTTGGGAAAGCTCATGGATGAATTAAGATCCAATACTTGAAGATTTTAAATTCCCAAAGGATAAATTCATCATTGGGTATGGGAAAATTTACTATTTCATTTAAGGTCTTCTATTTAGGACCTAAAAACATCTACAAAAGATAACTCATTTGGGTTTCATCTTGAGATACAAATTTCTTAGATGTAACCACAAAATAACTCCCAAAATCTTCTAAGAAGAATATTTTTCAAATTTTCATAATTTCTTTGCACTATGCATCGTTACCATAGATGCATCAATACAAAAAAACACATCTTTATTGAACTTGAAAGCTTCTTTTTTGGCTACATTCGTTCACTTGTATTTGACGGCTATCCTTCCCTTGGATGAAATCAATTGAGAATCTTTTCAAATGACTCTCTTAGTGTCTCCAATACTTATCGAAATCATTGAATAATCAAATTTTGTAAGTATTCAAGACTTCTTGGCTATATATATGGCAAGAAAACACATCTCTTTGAATGTAGCTTCTTAACTTGTTTTTTTCCTTATTTTACTTACTTTTTACTAAGCAGTGCTTACTTTGCTAATTGATGTAAACTTTACACTAATTATTTGATAACTTAGCATCACTTTAGGAAGGAATCTTATGAATACTTGAGTTGCAAACTTGTAGCCACCATGATGTGGAAACTATCTACCTTTACTTCTTCCCTAATTCACACTTTAACTTAAAAAGTAAGCTAAATAATGAGATATATAAATTCTATTTACTTTTATATACTAGCAAACAAGACTGTGTTTTATTAATGCAAATGCAAGTGCTTGCATGCAAATCCATATGCTTGCATGAAAATACACAAGCTTGCATGTTCTTGCAAGCTCAGTTGGATTCAAGTGGTCCTTTGCATTAAGTATGTTTGACATGCATGCACTTCATGCACCTATGTTATGCATAAACATATTACTCTTGGTTCCCTTTATTTATGTATCAACATGAATATGTGCAAAAAACTAACTACTAGGACCACCATGTGCTAGAGACATTACTCTCCTCCCAACCTTATGCCTCTATGTATAGGTGCTTGAATCAATGAGGACCACAAATTTAACTAGAATCCACAAGTGCATGTGCAATCTCCACCATTCTTAATATCTTCCACTAGATTCTACTAGTGGTTGAAGTGATCTTGAACACTGCTTTAATACCTTCCACTAGATTCCACTAGTGGTTGGTGTACTCACCACTCAAGTTAAGTCTCTCTAGAATTAGGTTAACTCGTGTTTACTTGATTTAGAAGGATCTTTGGGCAAAACTCTCTCCCCATGGTCCCCATGGGGGGTTAACCCGACCTCTTCCTTCACAACCTTGAGACTTAACCACTAGGCTAGATAGCACATGGACTTATACTTAAGTCTAGTCTCGAGATCTTTGGCCATACACGTGAGTGACCAAATGGTGTCTGGTTTCATATCTAGCTGAACTGACGAGACACTTAGATCATATAATTACTTTATTATATTCCTTCCCCCCTTGGGAAATATTTTCATCCTTGAAAATAAATTTATATATAGTAACTATAGGCAACCCCCAACCTCATGTTCTAATCTAGAAGAACATTTTTCATCTTGTGGTGAGATCCCAAATGATTCAAAGCACCATCTAACTTTGCACTTAATAAAGTGATAAACATCCCTAGATAATTCACCATTTTCATTATGTGCTATCTGAGCACTAACATGTGAAATGGTTAGATTCAAATTACTAGTCCATTTTATGATGTCATGCTTTGCCTTAGGAACGTGAAAACCTTTCAATGTGAAATTGATTCATAATTTGTACATGATTGAGTTTTATAGACCACTTCTGATGTGAAAGTGGGAGAAAAACTCTCATTCACTTTTTTATCCTTTTTTCTAGTGGTTTAAGTAATGATCACTTCAATGCACTTTCTTAAAAAAGAGATAACCTAATTGATGCTTTTTATGAGTCATGAGTTCTTTTTCTTTGTCGCCATCAAAGAAAAGTTCTCAAAAGGATCTAGCATTCCCATAATAATGGAAACTTTCTCCAATCCATTAAAATACATCCTGAGTTTGGCTTGCTTTCTATTTCTTTTAAATGCTCTCATGATCATTTCTAAGGATCCTTTCTTGAATCCTTGTTGGCACCAACATTGAGAGCTAAGATGAAGGTGCTACATTCTATTTATACAACCATTAGGTCTTGCAGAGAACTTTTATGCCAAACATATAAGGTATGTATAGAACCTTGAAACTCTTTATGCCTTGATTTTGGAAAAATGTTGATTCCAAAATTTAATCCAACTGAAGATCAATGCTTAAAGAGCTAACACTCATGAGTCATGTATGAGCATTATTGCCAGTATTCGGAAAACTTCATAATATTTTCAATCGCAAGTTCTTGGACAAAGCTTGCCAAGTGTGATCAATTCTTGTTGATCTTGCAAGAATGACAAAGAGTTAGCCTTTATCGTAAGATCTCTTGAACTATCGAAAGCTTCTTGGCTTACCCATGGGATTTTAGAGATCTTTACCTCAACTCAAATCTAAGCATGTGCTAGTGCCGTGTAGATTCCAAAGCTAAGAATCTCATCAAAATTGAAACACCTATGGGTTATATCAATCATTGGATGTTAAGTACCACTATCGGTGGTTTGGGACTTCTTGGGAACTACGTTGTCTAACTAGCTTGAATAATTTTTTTCTCACTTCTAGGGAGAGATTTATTCTTCAAGTTCTTGAAAAATTACTCCTAAGGGATTAAGAACATGAGCGAAGGATTTGTCTTGGAATTGTTTGCATCTCTTGAATGATCCTTTAAATGAATTGTAGACTTTTGGACAATACTCTAAAGCTTTATTTCTTGAGTTGTGTTTACTTCTTGAGTGTCAAACTAAGGAATAAATATCACCTAGGATATGGTTTCCCATTCCATCATGAAAGTTTGACTTGAACTATCATTTATGTGCTACGTACTTGTTGAGTTTGAAACAAAATTTATTATCATTAATCAATATTTCTATGCTACTTGAGTACTATAAACATATTTTGACAACCCATTGTGGTTGCATAGTTTAAAGTACAAGAATATTTTGATCATTGAACCAATGTACAATTATCTTAGAATGAACAAAGCACTGACTTCTTATCACTTAAGAATCATTTGGATTCTTTACTAGAAGTGATAGCTTGCTAATACCTTGGAAGACCTCAATGATCAAGCTTCACAATGAGCTTTTCCAAAAGATACACTTGTCCAACTTTCTTTCATGAAGCTTAATTATACTGAAGATTCATCTTTTTCTCCAAAGACCTATGAATCATTGCATAATAGCCAAGAATATTGATATGTCATACCTTCAATCATTCAAAGAATCATTTCTAGATTCCTTATGTATCAATCTAACCAAAAGTTGCTCAAATTGCTACTTTGAATTAGTGCATGCATACTTGAGCATCAAGAAAGCAAATGCTTTGCTCCTCATACTAGGTTGAACTTGGGCATGTTGCAGCTGTCGTTGTGGTTTAAAACCACCTTTAGGCTTAGGGATCCCACATTTTTGAAATTTTAGCACGCCAAACAGTTATTTTCTAGACAACTTTCTTGGCTAAACATCTATATGCTAAAAATATTTACTTTTGCTTCCTAACCATAAGTTAGGATAAATGATTTTGTCCTCTTTTTAGAGAAATACACCTAAAAAGGAATCAAAGCTTCCATCATGTGATAGATTCTATTTTTGGGATATCACATTATCGTGCACTTGTACTAATCATATTTATGAACTTATTTCTTGTTTTGGAAAAAGTTGATAGATCAATTGAGATACATTTCTTGGAAGTTCTTGTATTCCCAAAAGAGAAGTTGAACTTGAATATGATAGGAAAATGGCGTGATTCATGAAATAGAAGACTAGAATATTCCATTTACGTTCTTGTCTTTAGGAACTATCTCATTTCCTAAAGATCACTTATTTAGGTTTCATCTTGAAATTGCAAATCTCTTAGATGAAATCACAAAGTGATTCTCTATCTGAACTGAGAAGAAGAGATCTTTTAAAGTTTTCATATTTTCTTGGCACTTTGCATTGTTACCAAAGATGCAATCATGGAACCTAACACCCATCTATTGAACCTCAAATTTCAATTGATGCTAAAGTTCAATCACTTTTCTTTGATTTCCATCACTTCTTGGGATGGAATCAAGTGAGAGTGTTCACTTCTAAGTGCTCATGGAACTTTGGAAACTATCTTAAGTGCTCAGATACCAATGCAACAAACTAACAATTAGGGCCACCATGCGATGGGGAGATGATTTTACCCCCAACCGTATGCCTCTATATATAGGTGAAAAAATCAATGAGGACCACAAATGTAGCTAGGGTCCACAAGTGCATGTGCAATCTCCACCATTCCTTTAATATTTTGCACTAGAGTCTACTAGTGGTTGAAGTGATCTCAACCACTACTTTAATACCTTCCACTAGAGTCCACTAGCCGTTGTTGTACTCGCCACTTGAGTTAAGTCTCTTTGGACTCAAGTTAACTCACATTAACTTGAGTTAGAAGGCTCTTTGGGCAAAAGTCTCTCCCCATGCTCCCCATGGGGGTTGAACCCAAGATCTCCTCCTTCACTACCTTGATACTCAACCACTAGACTAAGTGGATTACTTCTTTAAGAGAGCACATGAACTTATAATGAATTCTAGTCTTGAGAACTTTGGCCATACACGAGTGACCAAATGGTGTCTGATTTTAGATCTATTTAAACCGACCGGCCATTTAGATCATATAATTACTTTATTACAATATACACTAGCTTTATGCATTTTGAACATTTCCTAATGCAAGATAAGATCAATATGTGCATAAGAGAACTCCTTATACATTAAACTTGTGCATATAAACCTTAATTTGAAAAGATACATGTACATACATTGTTTTTTTTTTCATGCATGAAGTTGAAATTGCTTATGGATGCATGCAAGTACTTATGATACTTGATTTCCTTTCACTAGATATATGATTTGCCATTTAACACCCAATCATTAGCTTTCATTTAACCATAGTAAAATTTGAAGTTTTATTCACATGCCTCAATGATGAATCTATGCAACGTAAATGAAAGCTATGGCAAAGGAGAATTGAAATCAAGCATAACTTGGGAAATACTTAGCTTCATGTCAATATATGTCCTTCCTTCTATTCAAGAATGTTTTCAATAAAGAAAAGCCATGCTTCATATTCTTCTTGCATATATCCTTGCTTTAAGTAGCATCTTGAATTCTCTCTAGTATAGTCTCTTGCATGCATAATTGTCCATGTTTTTTGTCCAAGGCTCCTCAAATTTCTACTTAATCTTCAATGGAAGTATCTCAATGGTTGCCTCTTTCAATGCTCCATGGATGTGCCTTCATCTATCTTGTAGGTTAAGATTTTGTGAGTTTGTGATTTAATGATGAAAACAAGACCTCATAATTATTGGATTGAAAGAGAAGAGAGGAAAATGGGTTTGAATGGCTCAGTATCTCTCTTTCTTTGGAAATTTGAAGGAATTGTTCCATGGTTGGCTTAATAAAAGCTTCTTTTACTGAAAAGGATCAATGGAAGATCAATGGAAGAAGTTAGAGCTGCATGCTTTAGGCACCCATTACTTGATTCACAAGCATATTATCCCACATATGCATCCATAAGAAAGAAATGATGAGTATATAGGTTGCCTCACAATTTAGATAACCTCTAGAACATTGGAGAGAGTAATTGTATGTGTTTAGCCCCATTTTTTTGTGAAGAAAGGGCATGAAAACAAAGTATGTAGGTTGAAAAATGCATTGTATGTATTGAAGAAAGCACCACGTGCTTGATATGAAAAGATACATCTTCCTCACACACAGATTTAATAACAGTCCAACAAAGAGCACCTTATATGTTAAGCATGAAAATGATGTAGTTTTGATCGTTATTGTATATATTGATATATTGATGGTATGTTGCTCATTGGTCCTAACAAGAAGCATATTGTTAAATTTAAGGCTGATTTGCATGCCTCTTGTAGATGTCAAATTTGGGGCTTTGCATCATTATTTGGGGATTCAACTTATGCAAGTTGATGTGGGAATAGCATTGTGTTAAACAAAATACATTTACACATTATTGCAACTTCTTGGCCTACAAGATTGCAAACCTATTGCCACTCCCATGGAGGTAGGTTTACAATTGAGTCTTCATGATGCTAGAGATGCATTTGATGTTGTTCTCTATCACTAGACTATTGGCTGCTTGATTTTACTCATGCATAACCTAGTCTCAAATTTAGTTTGTTTTCTTTTAGAGATCAAGTTAATGCATAGCCCAAGTGTCAAGAATTGGTATGCAATCAAGCACATCTTTTGCTACTTGAGTGGTACCACACTACTTGGGTTCTTCTATCCCAAGGAAGGATCCTTATTGCCAGATTTACATACTTTGCTTGACTCAGATTGGGATCATTTCTATGACATTTATGTATCAACTAGTGGTTTTTTCTTCATCCTTGGTAGTTCATGCATATCTTGGTTGAGTAAGAATTAGCCTATGGTGGCCACTTCTAGTTGTGGGGCTAAGTATAGGGTAGCTTTCACAACTGTTATTGAGTGTGTGTGTGACTAAGATGCCTTTTGGCTGATTTAGGTTTTGGTCAATCTTTTGCCACCACCATCTTTACTAATAGCCATAGTGCATTAGTAGTTGCGAGGAACCCTATGTTCCATGCTCATAGAAAGCACATTCAAGTGCAGTATCATTAATGATCTCTATTGGAGAGATCAATTTGTCTTATGTAGTAGACCTTTTCACAAAGGCTCTGCCTAGGGAAAAACTCAAAGCTTTTCACAAATATCTGGGCTTACTTTGATTTTTTTATTGATTTCATTCGACATAGCTTAGCACTTATACATGAGTGCCAACTCCTTGTTCATCGAGGGATTTGTTGATATATTTTAGTGGTGATATATATAAGCATAGTTAGGACTGTTAGGGAACTTTTTTTTCCCTCTTTAGAAGGTTTTTTCCCTTTGGCTTGTATATATGCCTATACCAAATGGGCTTGTATATACTTCTCTTGTCTTGTACATTTCACTTAGTAATTCACTATGTGTGTTGTGCTCCAATCTTTTTCATTTTATTTGTGCTATTTGTGTTCTTCCATAGTCCATGGAATCCAACAATAAAAATATGTGCCTTGTGCATGGACTTGTAATTTAGCCCTATGCATGCATACTCTAAAATGCATTGAAAAAATTATGATGCAAGAAATGGGCCATGAGCAGTGTGCTCAAGGCCATGGTGATGATGAGGCTTTCTGATCTAAAGATAGAAAGTTGTCACTTGATGTTGATGACACACCAATCATGGTTGAGGTGGACTTGAAGTGTGTGCTAGTTACCAAGGTACAAAATTTTTACATGTCAACCTTCTTTTTGAGCTTGGTAGTTGGAAATACATCATTGCAATTGAAAATTTGCATTTCTTCTATGTAGATGACTTTTCTCGTCTTTCATTGAACTTGAAGCTCTTTTAGTGATGAGAACCTTCAAGCACATAGAGAATTGCATTAACATTCATTAGTTTCTTTTTTTTAATGTATAACAAGAAAAGAGGTTAGTATACATTAAATATAATACATATGTACAATTTTTTCTCATGCGCAAGGTATTCATAACTTTTTCTATGAATGATTGCGAATGTAATTCTATGAACATACATATTTGGGAAACGCATGACTTGAATGGTGCAAAAGACATGTTTTTGCAATCAACACATGGTTTTTGCACATTGAGGCTTACTATTTGATCCACATTACCTGAAGAAACGTAATTAATCTTTGTATTGAGGTATCAATGGGAACTTGAGATAACTCAATCACTAATTAATCGAGTTATGGATGATTTTTCTTCTCCACAAAGATCTATTTCCTAATAGTGTTTTGCTTCTTATGGGTTGATGTCTTATTCTTTGTTTGTTGGAGATTCTTTTTTTTAATATCTATACTTGCTTGCTCCTTGGTTATGTTGGAGTCATCAATGTTTTCGGATTCCACACCCACATAGTCTTCCTCATTGATTGTCTTGAGGTTCTTATTGCTACAAGTGAAGTGTGGTGATCAGACCTTAAATTCTTTGCTTTGTTCTTACCTTTGCTTCCTTTCTACATATTTGATGAACTTGTCTTGTTTGGAGAGATCACATGATCTGCTTCATGGAAAAATCTCTTTGGTACCGATATCTATGATCTTCATTATTAAATATCTATCAAATCTTGGGGAACTAGGCTTGTTAGCAACTTGGAGTTTAACAATGTGTTGAGGAGCCTTCCTTGTTTTTTTTCTTTACCTATAGTTGAGGAGTTGAGATGACCTTCTCTTGTTCTTCAATGGTTAATATCTCTAGAATGCCCATTGAAGGTCTCTATATTCTTATTGCCATCTTCTCTCTTTTTGGTTGAGATTGGTCCTCACGTTCACTTTGACCAGAGGTTACATCAATTGATATTTCCAATTTAGGTAGAGAGGAACGTAATTCATGAGGTGGATTCAATCAATTAGGTGTGGATACAAAAGTGTTGTGGATCACAAAATAATAATGTACTACACATATATGTGCATTTCGCACAAACACACATCTTCAGGTATAATCTACTAACATCAAATGCTTTCTCAAACAATCTCTTCATAAGATGATTTTGTCTTCCATATCCTCTTTGTCAATCACTAAGAACTCTTCTAAAGAGATAGACCCTTCAAAATTAAGAGTATCATCATTTTTGCTATACAATAAGCTCTTTTCTATTAATTCCAACTACACAAAAATCCATCTGGTATATGTCTTCCTGCATAGAGCATCCTGAATCAATTTTTATTGCACTTTTATATGCATTCGAGTCTATTAAAACCATTTTTTAGTGAAAAATTGTGATCCTAACATGGCATTTAACCATGACTTGTCATCTAGTTGCTTGTCATCAATGACACTCATGGTAAATACATGTATGATAGGGGACGATGGGATGGGACTAGAAATACCTTACACTAGTTGCTTACAATGAAGGATCCTGTACCTAGCTTCCTCTTGATCTCCTTCTCTTATTCTCTCCTCTTTCTGCATTAAATTTTTAACAATTTGAAGTCTTGCCAACATGTCATTTGTGAAGGGCTCTAGATACCTCTTGACATGACATCCACTAAGACCTTCCAAATTTTTTAATTGGATTGCACCACACACCGGTGGAGATTTTGTTAATGAAAAATGGTCTATGGATTTTGGTTGACGTTTTCTTCATGCTCTTTAGCATATAAATAAATGCAAAATTAACTTATTGTAAACCTTTACCCTTAATGTGCACACATAGTAGGGTTTTTGTCTATTTTAATGGCATAAATGCCCATTATGGCTCTAAATCTTGTCTCTTGTAATTGCTCTAGCAACTCAACATGGCTTGATGTCTCTATGTTTCTACCACTCTTAGGGTAGGAAATAGAAATCTCATAGATGGAATTGTGTTCTATCCATACACCAAATTGAAAAGTGTGGCTCCTATCATTGTTTTATGAGCAACTCTATAGGCCCAAATAATTGTTTGCCTGACTCATAGCACCTTTTTA
The DNA here is from genome assembly GCA_020310875.1 of Ceratopteris richardii. Taxonomy (NCBI): domain Eukaryota; kingdom Viridiplantae; phylum Streptophyta; class Polypodiopsida; order Polypodiales; family Pteridaceae; genus Ceratopteris; species Ceratopteris richardii. The sequence goes on along the minus strand of CM035441.1, from coordinate 82,433,955 downwards.
TTCACTAGTTTGGTAAGCACTATGCAAAAGATTTTGTTTGTGCTCTCCATTTGACCATTTGTGTGAGGATGATAGGGGGCTTATTTCTTGTGCACTATTAGAAGGACTTCTAATAGGCATTCAATCAATTCATTGAACATGTAGGTTGTATTTAATGAATGCCTCTTCAAAGAGAGATTTGGCAATTTTTTATGCATCACACCTTCTTATAGCTCTAGTTTTGACACATTTTGTTGAACAATCAATATCCACTATGATATATTCAACATGTGAGCCTTTTGCCAATATACTCCTAATTTCCATAGGTTTTGCGACTTTTTCATTTGGAAAAATTGCTATCCTAGAACTTGCAATGTAGGCTTGTGCGATAAGATCCCACTTCTCATCATCATCTACACAATAAGAAAATAGTCCACTTGTAGATTGAAGAAATAAACATTTGGCGATTCATAAGAGATCCCATTTTGTGGTTTTCCATTTGTTAATCTAGAAAGATGGTCTACATGCATGTGGGTATTGATTTTCCTGACTAGAAATTCGAATTCCATCAATAAAAGAAGCCATCTGATGAGTCTTCCACTGTTGCAAGGCTTGTTTACAAGGTACTAGAGGATTTGATCATCAACAAAAAATTAAACTTATTTGCAAGAAAATATTCCCTAAATTTTTTTTATTGCATATATGATACCTAATCCTTCTCTTTTATCCATGGTTTAATTGCACTCCACAATATTGAGCTATCTACTAACATAGGTAATGGGAAATTCAAACTTATGTTCATCAATGAGCTACACTAAAATACAACCTATTGCATAGTTTGAAGCATCAACATGCAAATGGAAAAACTTATTCCAAACTGGCATGTTTAGAATAGGATCTATGAAAAGCTTGTGCTGCAACTCTTCAAATGTATTGTCACACTTGTACACTCAAATTTAATGATCAATGCATGTAAGGGTCGAGCTATCATTGCCTAAATATGGATAAATTGACAATAATATCCATAGTGACCCATGGATTCTTAAATTTCTTTCACATTCTTAGGCTTTGAAAAATCGTAATAGATTTTAATTCATCTTCATTAGTGGAAATTCCATTTTTTGGGATGATGTGTCCCAAAATCTTCCCTTTTCTTACTATGAAGACACATTTTATAGGGTTCAAAGAGACTCTACATTTTCTACATTTAATAGAAAACTTCTCCAATATAAGGATATTGTTGGGGGATTCTTTAGTAAGAGGGGCTTGAGTGTTTATGGGAGAAAAGTAGAGAAGAAGAAGAAAGAAAAATAGTCATATAAGCCTCTGTGTCTTGATTAGCATAATATATTACAACATCTTTGTCTTGAATAAGACAAAATGTTCTCTGTGTGTAGCTAGTTAAGCCAAAGAAGTACACACACAAGTACACAAAATATCACAATTACTTGTGTAGTCAACCTTTGTGATGGTCCTTCACCTTTTCGAGTAGCTTGCTCTTGTGCACTCTTTGCGCTCAAGCTTCCAATAAGATTGAAGGCTTGGTCACTTATATTCTGGACCTGCAACACCTCCTTGATGATTTTTGTCACACTTTAGTTGCTCTTTGCACACTCTCTTTGAATACTTTGTCACCATCTCTGCACACTTTTTCTCTCTTTGCTCACTTTGTCTCTCTCTCTCTCTCTCTTTGCTCACTTTGTCTCTCTATGCACTATCTAAGTGTGTGTGTGTGTGTATGTGTTGCCCTCTCTTACTCTCACACTATAGTGTATACACTTGCTCCCTTAATCTATCTCCAAGAATTCCCCTTTATGGTGTCTATTCCTCTTAGGTACGCCACTTCAATTCTGAACAAATTTTCTATCTTGATGCTTACTTTGCTGTCCCAAGAAACTTCTCATGTGAAGACCAATGACTCCCTATTTTGTCTAGTCATGACTTTATGGAAAATAAAAATTTAAATTGGGGGCCACACATAACCTCTTGTGTATCATCTTCACTTCCTATCTTTTCCACTTTTGACCTTAGTTTCTAAAAAATATGCACATAAGGGAGGGTTTACCTATACCTTCCATAACACTTTAAAAGCCTTAAAAACCTTCCAAAGAATTGCAACTTGCATTTATCTTTTCCTACAAGACCATTGTGAACAAACTACTTATGCACTACCTATGTACCCATGTCTTTGCCCACTTATGCACCACCTATGCACCATTTTTCCAAGTCACCACTTTGATGGGCCAAACCACAAGCAAAGATCTGCCAGTGTAAGACAAGACTGGGGTAAAAAGAACATATGAGCAATCCAACAGGAGAAGGAAAGAAAACTATCATAAGCGAACATCAAAATTGGACTCCATATTAAGCAACCAAAAGTGGATGAAGAAAGTGATGAGGAAGCAATAGAAAAGAAGGATATTGTTGGATAAATGGATTGACAATATGAGGGAGGTGTAAGTGTGGGTTAGGGGTGAATATGAGGTAGGTAGGATTTGAGGGATAGGTGTGGCTTAGGGGTGAATAAGGAAGGGGTAGGCAGTAGGATGTGGGGTTGGCAATAGGGAAAATTTGCAAAAAGTAGAAGAGATATGTGATGCATATGAAAATTGTGAAACATGTGGAAAAATGAAGAGAGAATGGACCATGTGAAGCACTTGTAGTTGAGAAATCACATGTGTAATGTGTGCAAAACATATGGGGTTTGACCAAAATAATGATTTGTTGGAATTTAGGGAAAATAATGATAAAAATGAGTTCAAAGTGTCAAGAAACATGAAATTGACTTGAAAATGGCCATCCAAAGTGCAATCCATAGCCATGGAGTATGCATCTATAAAGAAACAAAAGAAAAGGTGCAGACCATAGGATAAAATTCAATAGTATGGATTGTGTGTGTGTGGGGGGGGGGTTTGGGGGGGAGTTGGGGGTGAGGGGTGGGATCTAGAGAGAGGGACGAGAGAGATAGAAAGAGAGGTAGAAATCTAGAGAGAAGAGGAGAGAGAGAAAGATAAAGAGAGAGGAAGATAGCTAGAGAAAGATAGAGAGAGATAGAGAGAGAGAAAGAAAGAAAGATCAAAACCTCATACAGAACCTCATACAAAACTTTATTAACAAAGTTTGTTCCTTGATCAGTATATGTTTCAAGTGGACAACCAAACTTGCAAAAAATATTCATAGGAAAGAAAGATCAAAACCTCATACAGAACCTCATACAAAACTTTATTAACAAAGTTTGTTCCTTGATCAGTATATGTTTCAAGTGGACAACCAAACTTGCAAAAAATATTTTTGTACAAGAACTCAACAATTGTTTGGGTTGTGCAATTTGGAGAAGGAATAGCCTTGGCCCACTTTGTTGCATTATCAACGACAATTAGAAAATAATTATCCTATCTTAGAAAGGGTGCCGAATAGATAGGGTCTATAAAATCTAACCCCCACTTCTCAAATGGTTTCCATGTTATGGAAAGAACCAATGGATGTTGTATTTGATTTGTGGGTTTTGGACCACATCTTTGACAGGTATCACATGTGTGAGCCCTTTCCTCTACATATTTGAATAGTGTTGGCCACCATAAACCAACATCTAGGATTCTATGGCTCATAATATGGCCAGGCAAGTGCCCACCACCTTGTTCTTTACGTATTGTCTCAATGATGTGCCTTGCTTCCTCTTCTTCCATGAACTTCCTAAGTGGATTATCCTTACCATATCTATATAGTTTTCATTCAGTAAATGTAAAAGTCTTTCTCTTTATAAGAAACCTCTTCCTTTGCATAGAATTATTTTGATCTAGATACTTAAGAGCCTTGATAAAATCCTTGATATCATCATACCACCCTTTTGCTTTAACTGTGGATAGCTCAACATTGGAGAATTCATCCTCCACTCCAATGACCTAGTTTGTTAGGCTAATATGAGACAGATGATTAGCCATAACATGGTCTATGCACTACAATGAAATCAAATTCTTGAAATAATAGAAGCCATTTCCATACTCTTCTCGTTGCTTGTGGATTGTTTTATATATACCTTAGTGGTTGATGATTAGTAATTTTGAGGAATTTTACCCCTAATAGGAAATGGTGAATTTTTTGGACAACAAAAACTATTGCCAAGGCTTCCCTCTTAGTGGTACTGTAGTTCTTGTCAACCTTATTCAGAATCTGAGTGGCATACTAAATGGGTATATACAACTTATACTCACTAACTGTGCTCTATGAGAGCTGCTCCCACTAGGTAGGCACCAACATCTACATGAACATGAAAATCCTTACACCACTTTGGTGTGATAAAAATTGGTGTGGCCACCAACTTGATCTCAACTCCTTATAAACCATATCCTCTTCATTATCCCACTCGAATGAGACTCCTTTACTTGTGAGCCTAGACAGTGGTCTAGCTATGTCTGCATACATCTTAATGAATCTCTGAGGTGGTAACCGGTATGAACCAAAAGACTTTGAATTTGATTTTGTGTCCTAGGCTTAGGTAGCTTTAATATGGCTATGATTTTATCTGGGTCAAGGGCAATACCTTTAGTAGACGCTACATTTCCAAGGAGGGTACCTTCTATCAATAGAAAGTGACATTTATTAGGATTCAACTTCAACTTTGTTTCCCTCCATCTATTGAACAATTGTTGCAGTTGGATCAAATGATCATCCACGCATTCCATAGGAGTACTAGTGCAAGTACTTGAGAAGGATGAAAAATCATCCATGAAAATTTGAAGAGCCTCCAAAATCAAAGGTTCAAAAATAAGATTCACTATTCTATTGAAAGTGGTTGGGGCATTTCTGAGTCCAAAAGACATCTTAACATAAATATGTGTCCCCCATGGTGTGATGAAAGTTTTCTTTTCCTAGTCCTTAGGATGGATAGATATTTGGATCAGCTTCTAGTGGAAACCCATTCATGTGTGATGTGTGGTTGAGTGGTATGTCGTTCCCTTTGTCACTTCGTTCCCCCTTGCTTAAGTAAATAAAGTCTCTTACCACACTTCTTTTGATTTTTTTCCTCTTGAAAGAAAACAAAAGTTAGTTCTAGCCAAAGCATTTATTTATTTACATTGTATGGTCATTCCTATAGCAGTAGAAACTAAGACCTATTCCAATGATGGAAATGTGCACCACTAGTTTTGTTGAAAAGATAATGTGCCGAATGCATAGCCTTGTATTGTGGCTCTGTCATGCATATTCTAGGTGCAGTGGATTCTTCATGAGTGCAAGTGGAATCTTGTTGAGCCGATTGTTCCTGTCCTTGTTGCCTCTTTGGTCTCCATATCCACTTTATAATTGGTGATTTAGACCCTGCATCTGTCGGGCTTGTCATTCTTCAATGTTTTTCTCCTTCTTACTTATGGTCTGGGTGCTTGATGTCGTGTTCCTTCTATACCATTGATAAGTCTTTTTGGACTTCCTTGCATCACTTGGTAGGCATGATAGCTTGTCAAGTCTTTTGAGTTCTTGAGTTGCAGTTTCTCTAACTTTCTTTGGGATCCATATACATTGTTGTGTCTTTTGGGCTACTACTAGTGATTTGGGAAGCCATACACGAAGGAGTCTTTGTGGTTTCGATTGCGGTTGTGAGTAATGGTTGTATCTTTGTGTCTTCACTACGTGATTGATCTTCTTCTGTGTTGGATTGCCTAGTTCAGTCATTCTATCCTTCCGAACCCATTGTAGACCAATATACATGGATGTGACGTTTGAGTAGTAGACCCCCATGTTCTCGTTTGGTGTAGGTAATTTTAGAAGCATTATCCTCACTCTCTCTCTTAGATTCATCTCTCACAAGAAAGGAGGGCAAATCATCAAGCAACACATTCTTATTTGCACGCAATTCTAGCTTAGGGCATTCTTTGGATATGTACTCTATTGATTCATTTTCTAACTCCGTTTCTAGGGTTTCTTCCTCAGGTTTGAAAACCTCATGAACATGAGAAGGCCTTTCTTCCAGCAAGCTAAAGATTTCCATATGTCCTATTTTGGCTGATATGTATCCTTGTGCTAGATGAATGCTCACTTCATTCTCGATAATCCAGTCTTGCCCTAGGATCATATTTTCAATTAGGTCTTCATCCTTGGATACCAAAACTCCTTGCTCCATAGTGGAATTTCCTAAGTGAAGGGATACTTGGGTTTCTTCAACACATTCTATAACCTGACCTCCAATTCAAGCTTTAGTTAGGCTTATGGTTGTTTGAAGATGCGTAATTAATGTCATTCATATACAGCTTAGGATAGATCCTGAGTCGACCAAAGCATCTACTAACTGGTATTCTGAGGTTCCAATCCCTAGGTTTAAATATGGTTAGGAGATGCTAAGGCTCTCACTGCCAGCCTTATTGATTTGGTAATTGGCCATAGTATGGGTTCTTCTCCTTGTAGATATCATTCATCCCTTTGTCTTATCCACTCTTTTCGTTTCTTGATATGCTCTAATGCTTCTTGGCATGCTTCTTCTCGAATACTCTCCTCTTCCTTCTTTCGATTTTGTGCTCCTATTAGTCGTGCTAACATTTGATCTCTTAATGGCTCCATATATTATTTTACTCTACATCCACTTATGTAATTGGGAAGGATATCCCCATCTAATGTGGCTAGATTCATCGCTCTGCTCATTGAGATTCTATTAGTCAACAATGGTCCGTATCTGTGCTTCTGTAGTTTCTTGGCATGTTGCTTCAACATATATACCAAGACTAAATCTCATTCCTTTAAGCCTTTGTCTTTGATATGTGCATCATAATATGTCTTTTGTCTCCGTTTAACAGCATAAATTCCCATGACTTCTTGTAGTCTTGTTTCATGTCACTTCTCAATTTGCTCTAGTTGCTTGGATAGCTCATGTCTTGTCCACTCATACTGTTGTGCTACTCGTAAAGTAGGTACCAAAAATTCAATTGGTAAGATTGCATCTTGTCCATAAACTAGGTTAAATGGAGTAGTTCCAATGGCTGTCTTGTAAGCCACACCGAAGGCCCGAATTGCATGATGCAATCGTTTGTCCCAATCTGACCTTCCATTGTTGACTATCTTTGTTAGCACCGTACACAACACTTTATTGGAACTCTTTGCTTGACCATTGGCTTGAGGGTGATAGGGGGCCGATTTTTTATGAATCACTAGGAATTCATTCATCAAGGACTCTATTACCTCATTAATGAAGTGCATTCCTCTATCACTTACTATCTCTATAGGTAATTCAAAGCGAGTAAAGATGTTCTCAAAGAGGAACTTGGTTGTGTTTTGAGCATCATTCCTCCTAGTTGCTTTTGCTTCTACCCATTTAGTTAGGTAATCTATCGCCACTATTATGTACTCAGCGTGTGATCTTTTGGCTGGTGGATTAATAGGTCCTATGAAATCAATATCCCATTTGGAAAAAGCTCTCGCAAAAACCATGGGTCTAAGAGGCATATCATCTCTCTTAATAGGGTACTTGGATCTTTGGCATACCTCACAAATTTGTACATATGTGTCTGCATCCATATGTAGAGTTGGCCACCACAAGCCTGCAAAGAGAACCATTTCTATAGTTCTTTCGACTGAAAAATGTCCTCCTGTGGCACTTGCATGTGCCATTTCTAATGTAGGTAAGTACTCTTTGTCATGCACACATAGTCATAGCTGATTGTCCTTTCCCCTTTTGAATAGTTGCCTTCCCAATATAACGTAGTCCTTACTCATTTCTTTTAGGGATTGCTTTCTAGCTAGACTTGCTCCTTCCTCATGCTCTCTTGTTTTTAAGAACTTCACCAATGTCCTACTCCAGTCTGGTGCTATCATAGAGAATTGTAATGATGTATGGTCTTTTGGAGTATTTTCTTGACACTCCGAGCAACTACCAATATACTCATTAACATCCTTAGGCATATATGGCCAATAAACTCCCAATCGTTTTAATTCCCTTAATGTTCCATGAGTTCCCTTATGCATTCTCTATCTATTTACGTGAGCTTGCTCGAGTAAATTTTTTTGCTCAACTTCTTCTACAGACCTTAACAATACACCATTGGGGTCTTTAAAGTACACACTTCCTGCCATAATGTACAAGTTTCATTATTGTAGAAATCCCTTCCTAAAATCCTTGTTAATTTGATGTTGTGGTCCATGGGTGAGTATTGGAATTAACTTCTTTGCCCACTTAGGACATACTTCCAAGTTGAATAGATAAATGTCTGGTAGCTCATCTGCCACTCCGTTAGGTGGTTCTCCATGTGTTAATCTAGACAAATGATCGGCTCTTACATGGTTATTTCCTTTTTTGACCACTACTTCGAAGTCAAATTCCATCCGCAACAGAAACCATCTTACTAGTCTTCCCATATTACAGGGCTTATTGACTAGGTACAATATTGCCTGACGGTCGATGAAGAACTTGAACTTGTTGACTAGAAGGTAGTGTCTAAATTTCTTGACTGCATACACCATTTCTAAGCCTTCTCATTTTGTAGTCGTATAATTCCTTTTCGCCTAGTTTAGTTGTCTGATCGCATATGCAATAGGGTGGTCTAATTGTCCTTCATCTATAGGCTGAGCTAATATGCATCCTATTGCATAGTTGAAGGCATCTACATGAATATGAAGAGGCTTATTCCAATTGGGTATCTTCAGAATAGGTGTTGTACTTAATCATCTTTTCGATTCATTAAACACTTTCTTTCACTCATCTACCCAAGTAAATTGGTTTAATAATCCATATAGTGGCTTGGCAATTATGGCGTACATGTGAATAAATCGACATTAGTATCCACAATGACCCATAAAAGCTTGCATGTCCTTAGCATTTTTCGGTCTTGGAAGCTCTAGGATCACCTTTACCTTATCCTCATCAGTGGAAATTCCATTCTTGGATACAATGTGTCCTAGGATCTTTCCTTGTCTCACCATAAAGACACATTTTTCAGGATTAAGGCACACTTGATACTATCGACACTTCTCAAATATCCTTCATAACTCTGGAATGTGTTCCTGTCTCAGACCTAAGCATGTGCAGAATTCATCTACATATACTTCCATACTCCTCCTTAGGAATTCCTTAAATACGTGATACATCAGCCTCTGGAAAGTAACAAGGGCATTCGTGAGTGCAAAAGGCATCACTCTAAAAGCATAGAATCCCCATTCTATCACGAATGCAGTCTTATGTTGGTCGTTTGTAGCAATAGCTACTTGGTTGTATCCAGAGAATCCATCTAGGAGGCTATAAACTTCCTTACCTGTAACTCTTTCCAAGAGATGGTAAGTGATAGGTAATGGGTAGCTATCATGGATTATGGCTACGTTTACTTTCTTCAAGTTAATACACACTCTTAATTTTCCATTCTTTTTGGGTATGACCACTAATGGTGACACCCATTTTGTGTGCTCTATCTCGTAAATGAACCCCGCTACTAAAAATTTGTCTATTTCCTCAATTTTTGCCAAATAAACATCATTACAAGTATAAGGGCACTCATTTGATGGTTTTGCCTCATGCATGATTGGGATTCGATGAGAATAAGTGGATGGATCTACACCTTTGAGGTCCTTGTAGGTCCATGCTAACACGTCTCGATATTCTCGAATTAGGTCTATCAGTTCCCCTTCCTCTTCTAGTGACACATCTTTTCCTATGTATGTTATATTCGAGAGATGTACATGCTTGGAGGAATGAGAAGTTCCTTGCTCGAGGGATAGCCAAGGCCAAAAGCCAGAGCTTTCATATGAGGTACCTACTCATGATGGCCAGATGAGTAGAGGAACCTTAAAGAGAACTCTAGATGGTGGCTAGACAAGGGCTATAAATAGGTTGGGAGGTGAGCCTCAAGGGAGAGAGAGAGACCTTGGGGGAGATGGAAGAAAGAGCTTCTTTTGGTGACTTGTGGCAGGATTTCATGCTAAGTATGGAGATTTGCATCGTTCGCAAGAGAACGTGAGCAACCATGGAGTTTTGTACGTGGATCTTGAAGTTCGGGTAGCTTCGGGTAGCTTCCTGACTAGTGCCTAAAGATTGAGCCATTCGGATTCAAGAAAAGCTTGAAATTCTATCTCCATATCATGAATGAGCAGCCAAGGTTACGTGGGACTTGAACTCTACACCTCTACACACGGAGTTCATGAGCTATCCACATTGCCATTCAACAAGAGTGGTTATATGCGGAAGTTAAATAAATGAAATGATGCGGAGAGGGAGATGCGACCAATCTCTTCAAGATAAGTGTTCAACCTTTTATAATATTTCACACACACATGCTTAAAGTGGCATACCCTGAAGATTGAAAATGATAGCTATGGGCATGAGAGAAAGAGAAGAAAGTTAGAAAGAGAGAAGGAGGTAAAGGAAGAGAAAGAGAGAAAACAAGAGAAATAGAGATAGAAATGACAAAAAATAGAGAGAAACCAAGAGAAGGGAAGAGATAAATGTAAAGAGAGAAAGAGAAGAGAGAAGAAAGAGGAAGGAAGAGAAAGAGAAAGAAAGAGAAAGAGAAGAAGGAGAAAAGAGAGAGATAGAGAAAAAGAAAGAGATAGAGAAAAAAAAAGAGAAGTAGAGAGAAAGAAAGAGATGGAGAGAGAGAAAGAGAGAGAGAGAAAGAGAAAGAAAAAGAGAGGTAGAGAGAAAGAGATAAAAGACTATGAGGGAGAAAGAAATGGATGAACAAAGAGGAAGAGAGAAGGGGAAAATGAAAATTAGAGAGAGAAGAAAAATATTAGAAAGAGAAAGAAGAGTAAAGAAAGAGCAAGATTAGAAAACTTGCCTTCACGAAAATGGACGTAACTCTCTCATATGATATCCAAATTGGATGGTTCCACTTGATATAGGAAGTAGACTTCAAGGGCTTTCCAATGTGTAGCTGGAATCTATCATTGGATAATAAGAAACCACCTGTAGAGAGTATTTAATTCTCTGCATACTTCTTCAAAGCGGCATGCTGCCCACTCACCTAGCTTCATTGTTTTGGCCATAACTTCCTAATGAAAGCCTCCAAATCACGAAATTCGACTTGGTATAGATTCTAGACTTCAAGATCTTTTGTTTGACCGGTCATAATCCATATTTGGACCATTCGAAACCATCTCTACACAAGCTTTTAGATGGCTGTTGTAATATATCCCATTAGAGGGATATATATGTCTCATCATTCAAAAATATATCGATTATCGAAGCTGCCAACAGATGAACATTAATAACTTGTTATAAAGATTTTGTAGATAGGGAAACAGAGTTAATTGCGTACTTGAAGTCATGCCGCATATGCATTTGTATTAAAGATCATTGTGTTATCATTTAAATCAGGTTATTTCATTATGTCTGCATCATACCTTGGGGGAGAAATTCTATACAAGTATGTGAACCTAAATGTTGATGTATAGGTTATAGTATGAAACCAGCAATTCAAAAGTGAAACTAACAAAAGTATAATATAATGTAGCGATCAAAAGCAAAACAATGTGAAACCTAAAAATAGAAAAGTAAAATAAAGAAGAACAAAAGTTTGCTAAGTTTACGATTGCTAAGAGAGAGTAGCGGAGGCGAGATCCAAAAAGACGAACATGCTTTTTCATTGCAACCGATCACTAAGTTTAGCGCTCCAAACCTGAAAGTATTCAAAGGATATACAAAAGGCAAGTCCCTTCAGGGACATCTGAAAAAAATTGGAGGGATGCAGAGAAAATTAGCACGACACCTCTGTTTTGTTTTTAAGCTCCTTTAGTTTTGTGTGCAGAAGAGAAAAACATCTTGGTGAATTTCGACCAAACTTAGTAGTACTTGATCTCTGCAGTTTTGATGAACACTGATGGATGGAAGCCTCGAAATTAGTGGAGCAAGTGGGGCGCTTGAGCAGACATAACACGGGAGCTGAATTCATCAATTTAGAGTATCATACATTCTGACACACTAGGAAAGCTGATGCCATCTTGTTCGATTCGTTGCTCAAAACCGACTATGAACAACATTCATTTTTGTGCTGTTTTGTTATGATATTGTATGACTCCGATAACGATGGATAAAGAGTGAGTGACAGATTGATGGCTCATCAAAGAAAACAATTCTTGGTGGCTATAAATTTCACAATTGAGGGCTTCTAGTGCAAAGCATGCAGGTGCCAAAAGTGACGACATCCAAGGGTTATTCTGATTGGAATCTGACAGACAAAGCGGCATGGAGGCAGATCTTATATATATGATGGCATCTTTAGAGGCTTCGCAAGGAAGGCATTTATGTGCCTTTGCCTAAGTGCAAAAGTACTACCAGAGATATCAGGGGTACATAAGGGTGCAAGCTTCAAGATGCTCTTGCGGAGTTCAAATATGCTTCTATTCTGTGTCATCCAGCACAAGATGAATATATGCTTTTTGCGTATCGACAACCTCTTACATCTCTTTAGCACGTATGGCATTGTGGACTGTCGTCTACCTACAGTTCGGTCTCCGTTTGTTCATGGACCATCATGTACAGAGTGTTTCATTTCACACACTGATGATCCGCATGATACATACGTCAATAGCATGGAAAATCTATTTGTACAACTATAAGGATTTGAAGAGTACTACGACTGGAAATTTTATAAGATTATGACGAAAAGGAATCAGAAACTTGTGTACTATAGTTTGAATTGCAATTTGGATGCCAAGCTACGTTGCCTTTATTTTAGCTGCTTTTTGAGCTCTTCTCTAGTCACTGAATTAACAAGAAACAATCCAAGTATGTACAGCATAAGAGTTTCGGACACTCAGAAGCACCTATGCAAGTACAGTTCATGAGTCATGTGCTCAAACAAGCTTCATATCAGATGGTCCTTGTTATGACCTTGCTTGTGTTGGGAGTAAAGCAACGCTAAAGTGTTGTCACCTCTGAGTGTGATAATAGAAAACTAAGAAAAAGTTCTTCTTGTCATTGCAGCATGAAATACTTACACAAAATAAAGCAGGATGTGAAATTGGCAACCGCACTCTTTGGCCTATATGTTCCAAATGTCATCGCTTGTGTCACTTGAAGTGTGCAACAAAAGTAGGGCTGCTAAGAGATTCATTCTTGTTCTCTTTGGATATATTGGGAGGGAATTGGTTGATAACCATGCAAGCTTCTGATGGACCTTGACAATCATGAAGATGAATTAAATGCGAGAGGTGATGGATGACAAAGACAAAGATGATTCAGAATTTGGACGATGCAAGATTAAATATGAAGCTAAATATAATGGGTTCAGGATTGAGGTAAAATGTCTTCATGGGAACCCTCTTCTCCATCAAAGACATCAAAGAAAAGACTTATCCATGTGATTGATCGGGTTTGCATTTGAGCAATCATGTGAATGTGAATGAGAGTGAGAGTGAGAGTGTGAATGAGAATGAGATTACATAATCAGATGATCATGATTGTAATTCGGATTGAGATTGTGAGTGCGAGTGTGATTGAGAATGTGAGTGTGAATAAGAATGTGATAGCTTGGGGGTGGTCGGGAGGTTGAAGCTTCGTCAAGAAGCTATTTTCCAAAGCGATTGTATCAAGAAGGAAGAAGCTTCATCCAGAAGCTATTGATTATGATGATTCATGAAGATAAGCTACTATCTTGTATTTGATTTTTTTCAATTCAGATTAATTCATTCTTGATCATTCCAATTATTGTCTTGTCTGATTTTTATGATGGCAGTTTCCTTGTATTCATGTGATTATTAGATCGTGATTGGAGGAACACTACAGCTGTTGGCGAGAAACCCTTTTTGAGTGAATTGAGTGTTCAATTATGATAATTAGGAATTTGTAATGATATTTTGAACCATTTTAGGTAAGAATGAAGTAATTTTCATAAATTTGCATCATATTTTTTCTCTTGAATATATTCGTTTGAATACTTTTTGCATCAAAGTTTACAATTTCACATTGTGTTCACTTCCAGTTTTATGAAATCAACATTGAAATGTGCATGAAAGCTAGTTTTTACATGAATTTATCTATGCACATGAAGTTAAACTAACTTATGTTGATTCATAAAAGCATGTGCAGATCTTGTTTGTGTGTTTTAGAATCTTTTGCAGGTAGTGAAGGTAGAAAAAGATCTAGTTATGAGGGTGTGTAGTGCCCAACAACGCATTGTGGAAAAGTTTCTTATTTGCAGGTTTCTAAAGTAAAAAAGTGGTTTGCCAACCACAAGGCTGATGCCTATCATCGTAATGGTTATTATTATTTTTTTTCAGGCTTCATTTTCTTGGCAAAATGTTGTCGGAAATTTTGTAGCCACATGGCGTTATATGCCATGTGAGAACTAGAGTGATGTTGTGTTGTGTGAGAGAGGAAGTCTTATGTGTGCATAGCTAAAAGCATATAAATTGATTGAACTAGAGAAGAAGATGCATGAGTGGATGCATGCATACATATACGATATGATTGCTAGAAAGTTGAAGTGCATGATGCATGTTTTGTCTCTAGAAGATCACTTTTATGTATCACCACGATGAGTTAGGGTGAGCATGAGATATGTGATACAAGTACCATGTGTGGGCTAATTTTGCCTTTAGAAAGTAGACGGCAAGGTATATGCATCAAGAACAACTAAGATATGTTTTTGTCTAGTAATGCATGAACACATGAATTGTTCTTCATGCGAGTCTATGTACTTGATATAGAAGTTTATCCCAAGTTAACACAAGAGTGCTATGGTTATGATAATCAATACAAGTATTAAGTGCTTGTATATGATTGGTTGTGATGAGATTAATGAATGTGCAAGAAGCACAATGAATAGAATGACGTCCATAGATATTCACTTTCACTGAAAGGTGGATACTATGTAAAGAGTTGATTTTTCAACGAGACGATTTGTGATGGTTAATTGATTTGCATTGATCTAGACAATCATTATATGCATGGATATATCTCCATGTCAAAATCCATCCAAGATAATGAATGAGTTTGTTTAATCATAAGGATTAACATGTCACGTCATTTTTAAGTTAAAAAAAAATGATTGAGCAAATAGTTAGTGAGGTAGCAGCCTCTAAGAGATTTGGAGATTACTCTTTGATGGAATTCCAAATTTTTTGAAATTTGGAAGGCAAGTAGATCCCAGGATTTTCTTTAAGTTGACCAATTTTCAAGTAATTTGCAGACTTTTAAATAGGTCAAATGACCTCTGTACTAAAAGTGCTGCTACTAGAGGTAGAGGCCTAAAACAAGTGACATAGGCCTGTTACAAAGGGAATTTCTCTTAATTGGTAGATACAAATGGAATGAGTTTTATTGAAAATACAATATTGCAAGATGAAATTTGTTCATACCAATTTTCATTATTTTTAAAGATCATTTGATAGGTCAAAGAAGCTCTGCACATCAAAGTGTAGCCTCTGGAATTTATGAAATGATCAGAGACCATGTCACCTAGAGGTGATTGGTTCTCTTAGCTCATTTGCTAAAATTGAATGATTTTTGTTTCTAGCATTAGCTACAGACCTCCAAATGGTGTATATAAAATTTCAACATGCAATTTTTCTCCATTAAAAAGATATAAAGAAAAGAGTAAAAGTTAGCCTCTGGAAATGTTTAAAATTTTGCAGGTATAGAGACTTAGTATTTTGGTCATTGTGAAAGATCCAAATGTCCAAATACTCTGAAACTTATACCAATAAATTTAGATAGTATTAGTTATATGTATTAAAATTTGGAAGAAATTGGATGTCATGTGGTAGGTCAAATGACCTATTCTTCTCAGACCAAGCTCTAGCGAGGATTTTCCAAAGAGTGGTACATGTGTCTGATGAGCACATGATATTTTCATATTGAAAACTCCAATTTCAAAAATTTTTATTGGAGAAGCTACTCCCATACAAGCTCTATGATATACCCAAAATTCAAGTATTTTGGAATTTATTTTCATAGTTAGAAGATATTATAAAAGTGTAGCAACATTGTTTCTAGGCTCACCTAAGCGCAAGTGTAGCAGAGATAGAATTATACTTTTGAATGAGTATTTGATTGAATTTTGAATTGAAATTTTGTGAGACCAAACTAGATAAGTTGATCTAGATTGGGACATAAAGAATATAGAAGTTGGAGTTTGTTTGATCAGTCTAAGGGCTTCAAGAAGATGACCATGTACATTCTCAGAGTTGGTCATCAAGTGTTCTATCCTTCCAATAAAATGGTTATAAAACTCTTAGAAAATATCCAAATCAAGTGCTTTTTGTGCCTAATGAAATCTTGAGAAAAGTTACAAAATATTGAAAATTTAATAGATTTTGCATGAGTAAAAGTTAGTTAAAATTAAAATTTAATCTGCTGCTGTTGGAAATTGTTTATGCAAGAGACATTGCTGAAAGGAAAGTATTTTCCACAGGTTTTTTATGATATTTTTTGATATGGTGTGATCACCATGGGCTAGACATGCCTTGGATACTTGTTTGTTGATCATTCATTGATGGTGACCATTCATAGTAGGATAGAGGAGACTCTGTCAAAATTTTCAGAAATATATATAGTGCCATGAGAGCATGGAAGAGGAGAACTTTGCTAGTTGTTCTCATTTCATATATATTGAATTGATACAAGTTGTATGAATTCAAATTTATTGTGATTTAGTATTTGATTTAGGTCGCATGAGTTGATATTTGATGCAAGCCGCATCCTTCACAACTCTAGTTGAGTTGATTTATTAAATACTTTCTCAGTTTTTAACTCAAGATGAGTTGATGTTACTGATAGTTATGAGTGATAGAGTCAATGTAATGACTCTGTTCTTTCCATCGAGGGAAGGAAACACTTCAGGAACACTTCATGATTTCATTACATTATTTAGGGAAGGAAATACTTCATGATTTCATTACATTATTTATGGTTGTGAGTACTCACCGAGTTATTCTTATTGTTTTGGAGAGAAGTGTTTGACTTTAATCTCATGCACGCATCTATGTGGGGTATAAAGTTTGATGGTATGGGACATCAAAATTTGTATTCTACCAAGGTGTAGGATAGATGGTATGGGAGAGAAGTCTCTAAGATTGTATTTTTTATATGATTTGGAGTTCATTTATGTGATCTTCTGGTATCATCTTATTATTAAACAACAGAGGGGAAGTTGAGACAGTCACTCTGTATGTGATCAAAAACAAGGCAAGTCCGTAGGCAAGTAGCCTAGAAGCGGAAAGGCAAGGTTTGCACATAAGAACTATGAATAGGCAATTGCATTAAGGAGAACTTCATAGAGTACGTACTACTTTATTTGATATGCCTTAGGTTAGGCCATGTTTCATACATAGTGTGTATGAGGTGAGCAAGATGCTTAGCCTAGTGGGCTATGAATGTGCACACATCTACTTACCATTTTTCAAAGTATTTAGTGGACTTACATTTTGGTTTTCATTATATCTGGGAGTGCCAGATTATTAGAGTAGTTTACTTGAGACACCTTGCTCCTAGTTAGGAATGATTTGATCATAGTGATGATCAAAAGGTGTTCATTGATAAAGCAATGATCATAGTGATGATCAGATGGTGGTCATGGATAAAGCAAGTTTCATGCACTTGGAACATCTTGCATGTTATTATTGAGAAGGTGGTGGTAGTTCCACTGGTTGCTACACTTTCTTAGTACGTCTTCATTTGGCATGATGGACTTAGTTCCACAGAGTGGATTGGGATTTACTTTGTATGGGAGAGATTTTGATCCATATTTTGGATTATATATATATGATAAATCGAGATTTGGATCCATAATTTGGATGTGACAAATTGAGATCTTGGTCCATAGTTTGAATCATTGACATATTGATATCTTGGTCTATAGTCTGGATCCTTGATAGATTGTCATTTTGGATTCATAGTTTGGATCATGATGAGATTTTCTTGAGTTTTATTTCATTATAGTGAGTAAATCAAGCAGATTTACTTGAGCTTAGAGATTAAACACTACTTGGAAAAGAATTCCATTTATCTTAAGTATTTTTCCACAGAGATTGGGACATAGTCACATTGTTTTGGATTAGCATAATAGTTTTCATTACTCTGGTGGAGTAAGTGATTTCGCACAATTATACCAAATGACAAGCAGTCAATGGGTATTCCAGGGAGACAAGGGCAAGTTGCCAAGGTTTCTACAAGTGACAAGCTATCACTAATTAGTGGTCAAGGTCTAGGCATAGGGAGTCCGAGGATATTCCGAGTACTTATGCTACGCACATATGGACTCATTGGGCCTCAGAGGGACTCCTACAATATGCCCAAAGCAAGGATTACTATTTATTGGTGGAAATGCTAGACAAAAAACAGAGAGACGAGTTGTTTACTTTTTGATTATCTAGTATTTCAGACACCTACCACACTCTACTTTTATTATTTGGAATCACAGATTTTGATTCCTAGGTTTATAGCTCCTATATCATTGAGGGTAATGATCTTTAGAAGGGGGAGAGAGTGTTATATTCGAGAGATGTACATGGTTGGAGGAACGAGAAGTTCCTTGCTTGGGGGATAGTGAAGGCCAAAAGCCAAAGAGTTCATATGAGGTACCTACTCATGATGGCTAGATGAGTAGAGGAACCTTGGAGAGAACTCTAGATGGTGACTAGGCAAGGGCTATAAATAGGCTAGGAGGTGAGTCCCAAGCACGTCATTCTCCATTTCTCCCAATGTACATACATATTTCATCTCCATCTTCCATGGCCACTATTACTTTCTCCATTTGTTCCTTGTTGTCGTATACTTCTCCTTCTCTTGCCTCTCTTTTGGGCATTTGAATAGCTATCTTCTTCTCCTCTACTTCATATCTTTTGACGTGCTCTGGGACTTAAAAAAGGTATGGGGTGGGTTCTGCCTTATCTAACATCTCCTCATGTTTAGGTCTTGTCTGGGCTACCTCTATTGCTAATACCTTTAGTGTTCCTTTTGTTTCATTGGTTTGAATTACTTCCAAATATCATTCCTCCAAATCAAATTTTGGTTCCATTTCTATGCTTTTGTACTCCTCCTTCCATTCCTTTTCTAATACTTCTCCTGCCTCTACTTCTTGAAGGACTACCATGTAAAAGCTTATATCATAACCCTCTTCGTCCACACATCCATTCATGGTTAATACCTCTTCCTTTACACACACATCTAAGGTGGCTAGAATCTCCATCCAACCGTGTTGTTCGAATGCTTCATCGGAGAAAATTCGAGGCATGTACATAGGATCATCTACAAGCCGGTAATTTCGATAACTAATAGGCCATATTTGAGCCTTTTCTCTTCCCGTTTTGCTTCCTTACACATCCATAGTTGAGCATCCTCATGCATCCATGATTGGTCGCTTGAACCCGCACTATGAATTGACAAATCATCCTCTTCCTTGTGTATGGGGTTCCATTGTAGTGGGGGTACATCCCTATATGAAAATGTATGCAAATTGATTTTGGTAGTAGTCCCCTGATGTTGTAGGTATAATGTGTCTCTTCCCCAGTCTTGTACTACCTTGAGTTGTCTCATGAAGGGTCATCCTAAAATCATCTCATAATTATTTGCTTTTCCAAACTGGCATATGACTAAAGTGTGTTTGAATTCTACTCTGCAGGTAGTAAACTTAATTTTCTCCAGTATTCCTCGGGGTCTCTCTACATGGCCATCTACTAATTGAAGCTTCATACATGTTGGTCGCAGGGTTGGCTTTCCCCATTTCTCCCAAATTTCTTTGGTGGATATGCCTACACTTGCTCCTATGTCTAGTATGGCTTTAGTATTGAATCCATTATATGTGATGGGTAAGCATGTGTTGCCCTCATCCTCCTCACTGGATTCTCCAACTTTATCCATAGGGATTTGTATGGTAGAAGGGGCTTCAGTTTCTCTATTTTTCTTGTTATTCTCCTCATTTTCTAGTTTCAACTATCCCGCCAACCATTTCCATAATTGCGGTTTGGCTCGTAGTAAATCTTCCAAGGTCAATTAACATTGTACCTTGGTCTTCTTGAGTTCTAATAAATTGTGAGAGGTCTCACCTGAAGACCCATTTTCCTTGCCTCGAATAGTGGGAGCGTGAAAAACTATAGACCTTTTCTCGTATTCTTCCATATAGTTTGGCTAGGTGAAAATGCTGTGTGCTTCCTCCCTATTTCGGTCTAACATAAAAACCTCTTCATATACTTCATCCAAATTTGGAGTCGACTGGTTTTCTTCAGTGTCCAACTCCTCAAAGGGTGGACTTGAACTTCCGTTCTTCTTCCACTGGTCTTCTTGAATCTTAGCCCACAAGTCTTGTGGCCAATCAACTTCTATTTTAGGGACTATAGAAATGGATTTGTCTCGAGTGCCTGTTGTTCTTCCTTACTATCTTTCTCCTTAGGTGTTCTCGTTGATTTCTAATCATTCTCTTTAAAACACTCATTGTATTGATCCTCAGTTATTCCTGTCTCTTAGAGGACTGTGATAGTCTTCTCTAAGAGTGGCTTGGGCTACCTCTATGAGCTTTCTGCATATCGCCAGTCTCTCCTTCTCTAATTCCCCTTGTGGGCAGAGTTTCTCATGCTGCTCTATGTTTGTTCTAGTCGTGATTCTATATTGATATGCTTTCAACCACATGTCTAGGTCTGCTAGCATTGGATATGCTAAGATTGATCTTAGGTTATCTAGTTTCCGGGGTTGGGATTTAGGTGGTGTCTTATCTTGCGCTTTCAGTTCCTACAGTTTCCTACTATCTTTTACATCCTTCTTATCCTCCTAGGTGTTATTTTTTGTCCATTTCTTTCTAAGTTTGTCCCTTCTCGTTTTCCAACTTTGCATCTTCTTCGTTTGGTTACTGTCTCGCAGATCTTCCAAATCTTCCACTACTTGTGTCTTGGGTTCTAGGTCCTTGTTTGTCTCTTTTTCAGAGTCTAATTTCTTTCTCTCTTGTCCTTTGGCTTGTGCTCGTGTGATAGCTTTTAATGGTACTGTGTACTCCTTAGCATTTCTTGAGTATTCGATTACTTCAACCACATTAATTTGTGTTGTGTTATGAGTCTTATTGGGATTCTTTGGACAATCTCTAAATAGATGTTCCTTTCCACATTCATTACAGTACCCTTCCCAAGTCATAGGAGGTGGTGGGTTGTATGGCAGGTTGCATTCTCTTATGAAGTGATCTCCTCTGCATCTATAGCATGGTCCCTTTGGCATAGGTGGTCTAAGGGGCAGTCTCATGGGTGTTGGTGTCTTAGGTGCAGTGTACATTAGATTTGCATACTCTGGCCCATAGGTGTTGTCATATTCTTCATAACCATAATATTGTTGGTCATAAGTTTGGTCATACTCCGTCAAACTGGTGTCATAGGGGTAGTATTCTCCTTGGGTTTTCTCGTATCCCTGATTCATTGTTTCTGTGCTAGCTAAAGGTGTAGCTGGCACTATGGCTCTTTCCATGTTTTCCTCTGGTTGAGTATATTTAACTGGCACTACGTTCTATGGAAGGGGTGGTTGTTGTCCTAATACTAGCTGTGGTTGTCCAAATCCACCTTTCTCATAAGGTCTAGGTGCTCTTGATGGGCCTGGATAGGGGTTGTATCTTGGGATATCTCTCCCTTGTTCTCTAGGAGGGTATCCATAAGGCCTATACTGAGGTAGATTCATGGGCCTTGATTGCCTGTTGAAAGGGCAATTTTCAGTAGTATGATTGGTGTATTTTTGCTCAATATGGTAGTTCAGGTTGGGTCCTTGGGGTGGTTGCCTATTGTATGGGTAAGCTTGAGACATGCCTATTCCTCCTCTTGCACACATGTGAGATGGGTGATCTCCACCACATAGGTTGCATCTCCGTAGTATCAGCATACTCATTGGTGGGTTTTGGTAATTCCTATGTCCATGGACTCTTAACTTCTTGGCTACCAATTCTGCCAGCTCCTCCACATTACTAGAATTAGTAGTCACTGTGATCCTGGTGTCCTCTGATTTACTGTGGCTTGACGTACTTTTGATGTCATTAGCTAGATTGTCTTCTAGGTCAATGCATTCTTGGAGACACTCACTCAATGTCTGGAGCATTTTTACGTAAACTATGGTTCTCAATGTTCCATTAGTCAATCCGTCCAAGAATAGTGATATCATTTTTTGCTAGGAGGGTCTTTCTGTTATTGGGCACCTATCAACATATTGGTTGAATCTTCGGGCAACGGTTTTTATGGTTTCATTTGGGATTTGTTTGAAACTATGAATTAAGGATGACCAGTTGTGTTCAATCTCTCTCTTGGTAAATTCTCCAATGAACTCTTGACAAAATTGCTCAATATTTCCAAATTGATTTGGATCCAATGGTTGGAACCAAGTCAAGGCTATCCCTGTGAGGGTTAATCCAAAGGACTCATACTCAACAAAGAAGTCATCCACTTGTTCGACTCGTAATACCTGCTTAAATTCTATTATATGATCATATGGTTCTCCCATTCCATCATAGTGATTTCTCATACATTTAGCAACTTGAATTGGTCTCAACCTTCTTATAGGTTCTGGTGGTCTGGGCATCACAGGAATTGCTAGTCTAATTGGAGGTATTCCTGGTTGCACACCTAGATGTGGCCTTGGTCTAATGGGTGGATGGTTCATGTTACCTATTCCTGGGTGGGTTTGGTTGTGTGACTTCACTCCTGGCATTGTGAATTGCACATGAGTTCAGTTGGGAACACTTGGCTGTCTCGTTTGTCTTGACATTGTATTCTCTATTCCTGGATGAGTTCCAAAAGGATTGTGTGAGGTAGTTGTGTGCTCTCGAGGAGGGAATACAGGCAACCCCATATACTTAAATTGAGATCTATCAACTGTATCTACTGGCTAATACCTTCTTTGGTTCTAGTCTAGGTATTTGACTCTTGACTCATCTTCAGGATCCTTCAAATCATAAAAAGTCATTAGGCTTACATCCTGTCCTCGTGTGGGTGAATCAGTTTGTAACAATAGGTGTGGCCCATGGATCATGTACACGTCCAACAGATAGTCATCTTGAGGTATCAAATCCCCTCTCAAGACTCAAGTCACCACAGACTTACCTTTTGGTGTAGTCACTAGTTCTTCAAGGTTAGATCTTCCCGAGTTTCCTTGTCCCTCTAGTTCCCCTCTCTCATTCATCTGATCTGGGTTTTCTGTCACTACGTAGATGTGACCTAATTTATCCATGTACACTCCTCCCTCATACTTAATTGCGGGTTTGGCCACTATTTCTGACTCGGTAGAGTTTACCATTCTAGCAACAAACCTATTTAAACCATCAAGGTAAATAGGGATTCCTTGCCGATTTGTTGACACATACTGCAGAGAGGTGCAGTATTCACCCTCCAAAGTTGACATAAAGTTCTCCGTGGGAACAGAACCATGCATGTCCTCTGAGGCCATGGGTAGTTCCTCCTCTAAATCACTAGAGGTGTCCGCGTAGATCGAGTGATGACTCGCTTGGGTTGCACTTCCTATCGATGAGATGACACTTCTCTGGCTACTTAGCACCCATCTTGATCTTAAGTTCATTCACCCCTTTGGATCTATGTCCACTCTCTACTTCCCCTTACTTAGATCCTCAATCACTTCAAATTTGGCTCCCAAATAGCTTGAGTAGTTGTGGATGATACCACCCTTGGTGATACCACACATACAATATGATACTTCTACACTTGACGATATGATACCAAAAACCTTCAGCGATACGATACCACTGAGTGGCACCATACAATACTAGAGGTGGAGACGATACGATACCTTTGCAACCCCACGATACGATACCAAGGCAGTCACGATACGATACTGCTCACTAAACGATATGATACCAGGATTTACACGATACGATATTGATGTAACTCACAATACGATACTGGCTCTATGCGCGA
Source organism: Ceratopteris richardii (assembly GCA_020310875.1). Lineage (NCBI taxonomy): Eukaryota > Viridiplantae > Streptophyta > Polypodiopsida > Polypodiales > Pteridaceae > Ceratopteris > Ceratopteris richardii. Next base: position 82,410,177 of record CM035441.1, on the reverse strand, counting down.
TATGATACCAAAGGATCGGATGATACAATACTAGAATAGGAGGTGATATGATACCACGTAGGCAATACGATACCAAGTTATACACGATACGATATTGAGTTGGCGATGTGATACCAACCTTACACATGATACAATACCGCTCGATCGATGATACGATACCGTAACCAGCACGATACAATACAGTGATCGGCATGATATGATACCATGATACGATACCATTGGTGACCGCGATCGCGATTCTAGGACTTGATGATACGATACCAAAATGGTATTGCAATACCTCAAGTGGGTATGCAGCGATATGATACTAGGCGAGTATTGCGATACTAGGGAATTTCGGTATTACGATACCAAAACTCAACTGATCGTAATACTTCAGCCAAAAATGCTCCAAAATCAAATTCTTTTGTGCAAAAATGTTTATTCTCTGCTCTCTTGTATCACCTAATGGATATCAAAAAACTCTATGCTATGCCCACGATACTAGAAATGACTTTAATCATGCGCGTGTGTGTTCTTGAGGTGTTTTTGATATCAAAAATTTGTGTAACTCACCTTCAAGGATGCCTTGCCTAAGGTTTGGGCTCACTAGAAATTTTCCTTGCTTACTAGGCACGACACCACTGCTGTGATACCGATCGCTGCTCTCCTCACGATACTGAATCTCACAAATGACTCTCTGAACTGATTTTTTTGGTTTTTATAGCTTTGTGTTGCCTAAGGCCTAAACTGAACTAATTTTGACAATTTTTTTGGGGTTTTTCTTAGTGTAATCTACTTCTCCCTACTCTACTCCTCTCTCTTACCTAACCCTAACTCTTCCCTTACTTCCTCACTCCTAACCCTAACCCTAAAAACTCATCACACACACCTCAAGAGTGTGAAGTAACAAGTGCTAAAGTGCTTGACTACTTGCTAACGAACGAATTCACTTCTACAAGTATGATTGCTTCACTCTAGAGCTCTAACCATCATGAAGGCACCTTGGTTAGGTTTATTCCCTAGCAACGGTGCCAACAATGTGTGTACCTAAGTAGTGAAGTCTTAGGGACTTGTGTCAATGAGACTAGACCTCAATCGCCCCACAAGTGCATATAGTGGTGGACTAATACATGTTTAATTATCAATCCGAGAAACCATGAGAACCAAGTGTATGAAGACATGTGCACACAAGATGGTAAGTGAAGTGGTTAAGCTACAATGCATGTGAAAAGACTCAACTAACTCTCACTAATCCTCTGAAAATGCATGCCACAATACCATTTACAGCAGTAAGCACAAATTCGAGCTTTTCTCTCAGCTTCGAACTCCAAATATGGTCAATAGCAGGTTCATTTCGAAGCTCTCCACAAAACACATCTATTGGTCTCACTCGAATCTGAGGAACACATATCAAGTTATGAGCAAAACAATGAATGGCAGGAAACACCAACACTCACTCCACAACTCGTAATTGCTCACACACACACTACTGTAGTCCAAAAGCGAAGGGAAGGGATAGACAACAATCCTACATACACATGTCAAGAATCACTCACACACACACACAAAAGATCATGAAGAAAGAGGAAATCAACAAGAAAGAAGCAAATTCGAAATTCTTCTTCAATTCTTCACAACGGCAAAAAGTTTTTTACAAGAGTCACCAAGTGACTTATATATATGCACCCTAAAAATGGTCTTTTCACACAAAAGACCGACACTTTTATTGGCTAACTCTAATTTCCTACCAGTTTACAAGAGTTATAATACAATGAATTGGGATTATGCATCTAGAGGACTCCTCTAGTGCATTTACATGGTTTCATGGGAATTTCATAGGATTTTCGAAGAACAAAAATTATGCTCATAATTTGAATTTTTTTTTGGGCTCCTCTTTTTTCTGCAACAGTAACTAATTATGGCTTTGTCATCTATAGAGACAAAATACAAAGGTTTAGCAAATGCAACTCAAGAGGCTATGTGGCTCAAGCAACTCTATGCATATTTGAGGTTACATTCTTACACTCCAATTATTTTTGGAGACAACACTAGTTCACTTCATTTGGCTGCTAATCCTGTATATCATGCAAGGACTAAGCACATTGAAGTGCACTATAATTATGTAAGGGAGAAATTTCTTAGCAAGGACATTCAGTTGTCTTACATATCAACTCATTTACAATATGAAGATATACTCACAAAGTCTTTGGATGGAAACAAGATGAACATGTTCAAATTGATGATTGGTTTGCAAGAGATCAAGGAGGAATGAAGACCAAGCATGTTAGGCTTGAGGGGGAGCTTTTAGTGCAATAGAATCCAAGCCCACATACTTGGATGATTAGCATATTTCTCATGGAGCTTATATGATCAATGCCTTGTAAATTCAATTACATTTACCTTTGTAAAAGAACCTTACTTCCATGTGGAGTTAGGAAGCATCAAATCTTGATACATTTGGTAGTTGATTGATGAGAGAATATATCCTATAGTTTAGGCTTTACTTTTAGGTGAACTTTTGAATTTGAATTCAAAAGATTGGCTCCAACCTCAACGATAAAAAGAGGATCAAATGATCCGTGTGATATCTCGACTTTTGGATCAATTGAAAGGGATACATTGTGATTTGAGTGCTCACTCCATATCTCAATAACTTCTCCCACATTGTGCTATAGATTATTGCCAATGACATTGTATTTGTATATGATCTAATACATACATTCTCATTACATCTTCACTTCACTTCCCTGCCATGACTACATGAGTACAGTGATCTTCTCAAAGCTTGTTCTCAGTGTATGATTGATCATTTTTCATTATTTAAAGCATCATAGATTCAGTATACTGTTTAGTTAGTGGTTACAAAATCCCATAATCATTGGTTATCTCAATCATGAGATATTATCATTTCTTTACTCTCTGGTCTGTACTCTGATGCATCCCGACAATGTCATGACACTCCCATGATTTGCTAAACATCATACTCAGCATGTAGTTCATCTTTTTTATTGAAATCACTCATGATTGGTTAGACATCACTAAAAGGAATCAGGATAATTGCTATCATGCTTCGAGCACTGTTCAATATATTGAACAGGTGTAGAGACAAAAATAGCAAGTCTATGACCTTGGATCAACTTCCTACCTATATGTTTTGATCCATTGATTAATGGATCATGTTCCAAATAACATAGGTGATTATTTATGATCATTAGCAAGCTAAAAAGGCCCACTACACTCTCCAACAATTGTTCTTGGTTGGTGTGAAGCAGGTTTAAACAACACCACTTCATCTCTGAAGACTATCCACCATCTCCTCCAACATGAGTCCCATAGAGCAGGGGTCACAGAAGTAGAGAGAGTTACAAAGGACGTTAACAACTCTCTCATCCCCCTCATGCAGGGCCCACTTGGGTTTCAACTTTTTGCTCTTGATAATAAACACTTTATGATGTCTAAAAGGTGGGGACCTCTTACAATTGGAGATTCTTTTGCCTAGCAAGAAAAGTGGCTTCTCAATCAACCATTATTTAGGAGGGTGCCCAAAATTGTTGACACATTGCTCCCTCCAAATCTTCTAGAGGGTTTCCCCTCTTATAGCATTCCACAATGTCGTCGAGGAACCGATTGCTTCTCCAAGGAGCGCTTGCTTCTAGGTGACTTGTGTCTGTAGTCTCAATATCTTTCCAATGATCCGCCATAGCTGAAGAGACTTGGGGCAGTTGAAGAAGATGTGGCCCAGGTCCTCTATGCTTCAATTGCAATGCTTGAACCACGGTGGAGCCTCACATATCTTGTTAGCCTTTTGGTTGGTCCAGATGCCACGGTGGAGAATTTGCCACATGAGAACCGTTTGCTTGATCTCAATGAAGGGATGCCAGATGGACATGAACTTCAGATCCCAATCGGAGCCTTGTCCAAGCCATTCACCACTCCTTGTTAAGTGTGGTATGGTAGTCTGAGTTCTCCTTGATACTAGGAATTTTGGACAGTTTATTGCCATTGCACCACATAAGACCCTTGTGGCATGGCTGATCACACCCAATGAGGAGTCTGGTTTTTGAACATTCCCAAGTGAGGCATCTACTCTGTAGGAGAGTCCATTCTTCATGGGTCACTCTTATTTTGGGGTTTATGTCCTCAAAACTGATACATTGGTTAGTTTCTTGTTTCCAGAGGTGTCTCCAATGTTTGAATCCCTTGTTCCAGAGCCTCTTGGCATGCTGAAGGTTCTAGGAGGCCACACCCTTGATGCTCGAGATGGGAAACTAGAGAACGTCATTTTGCCTGATGCCAATTGTCCATTTCCAATCTTCTTTGACTCTGATAAGATGTTTGAACTTTTTCCAACTCTTCCATAGGAAGCACACAAGGTTTAAGCCTTTAGGGGAAACCAAAATTGGGGAGAATAGCAGGGTAAGGGGATCAAGTTCCTTCCAACCTGGGAGGCCCACCAACGTGATCGTGGTCATGTTCCTGAAGATGAGCTTGGCCCAAGAGGTCTCACAATTGCACCAAGCCTTGATGATCCATTTTGCCACCAGCTTTCCAGCCATGCCTTCAATATCCATAATGTCTAGACCCCCACAATCTTCTTGTCTGATGCAAGTAGACCATTTAATTTTAGGAACCCCTCTTCTGTTGTGGTCTGCGGTCCAAAGAAAGTTTCTACAATAGCCTATTTTCACTTATTGATACCCCATTCCTTTTAATTGATATTTAACATAACTTTTAACACTCTTTTCACCTTACTTATTTATTTATATATTTAACACTCTTCCCTTTATTTATTTATTTATTTATTTATCAAATACTCTCATTTATTTATTATTATTATTATTATTTTATTATTATTATATATACACTATTGTTAAAATTCTTTTCACATGCTTAGTCCTATGTTTTAATTCTCTATAAAGCCATGGACCCTACCCATAATACCAAGGATTTTGGTACATCACCCCTACCTCGAGTACCGATTGAGCAATAGTTGGAGCTTTTGTGACACGAACTCCAACATGCTCAAAACGAGATAAAAGAATGTGATGCTGCACTCCACCAAATGCAGAGTAATGAACACAAGCTAGTTAGGGTGGTGAAGGCCATTATCACTGCTTAAGAAGAAGGCACGCATTCCAAGATTGGTGCAAAATATTTCCAATTTTCTTGATTCGATGGGCAAAAGGATGGCCAATTTGTTCTTTCATGGCTATCTCAATTTGATGACTTTTATTTTGACAAATTGTATTCCCAAAATTGAAAAAGTGAAATTTGTTACTAATTATTTGGTGGGTAAGGCCCACTTATGGTGGAATGTTTTGCGGCATAGCACTGACCGCCCCACCACATGGATTGCATTTGAAGAAAAGATCAAGGAGTCCTTCCTTCCTCCCCAGTTCTACTTACATGCTCATTGATCATGGACAACTTTTGGATGGGAGATACTATGTCTGCCTACACTAAACATTTTTGGCAATGACTAGTACTTATTCATTTGCCTTGAAACGATTCCTGAAGATACCTTGCAATGAAAGTATGAAGATGTGAATCCAAGCCAAGCTCAACACACCACGTCCCATGACCCTTTATGAAGCTATTTTTTTTGCACATGATTTTGAGAAGGAGTTTCAATCCATTACTAAGTCCATTTGCTTACAACAAATGCATCAACAAAAACAACCAATCAAGCCCAATTTTCCTTTCATGCATCCTTTCAGTACTTTCTCTTCCCCTATTTTTCAAGGCCCACCCACTTTTCAGTGCCCTCCTCAATCTAATTACTCACCAATACCAAAGACCACCCCATTACACCCTATCAAAACTCCAACCCTTCAAACTATGATGATGGATGCTCAACAAAAATGGCCCCATATTACTTGTTGGCATTGTGGTAAGTTATATACTGAAGGTAAATGTAGATTGCAAACTAGTGATATGAAACCTATTGGAGCTCAAGTAAACAACATGGAGGTGCTTCATGAAGACACTCAACCTGATTGGACCAAAGATGCATTGGAAAAGGATCTAAGTATCTTGGGTAACGAAATTTCTATTCATTCTTTATTGTGCATGCAAGGTACTATTAATGATAAAGTTGTTAATATTTTACATGATGATGGTAGTTTGCATGATTTTATTTCTTATACACTAGCACAAGCTCTCCAATTACATCCACTCCCTTCTATGTATAAAGTTAACGCTGCATTTCAAGGAAATAGATATAATGTTACAAGTGAAGTGCATAATGTTCAGATTTTTATAGGTGCATACATATATGAACGCACATTCTTAATTGCTCTTTTGCAGTCCTATGATGGTATACTTGGCATGCCTTTTTATCATCATTACAATCCATGCATTGATTATCATACACACAATAAGTTTTAAGTTTAACAATCAAGATATTTCTTTGTGTGCAATGCATGACTTCCAACCATTTCCATTAATTAATCATACTCAAGTAAAACATGCATTTAGGAAAGGCTACAATTCATGTATTGTTTTTGTCAATAACATAGTAGATTATACACATACACTTCCTTATGCACATAAATCATTTATGGATTCCTATCAGGATTGCTTTACGAGTGATTTTCCTTCTAAATTACCACCTTTAGGGGATCTCTTGACCATAGTATAAACTTAATTCCCGGTAGTTATCCTCCCCATAAAGCACCTTATAGGCATGGAACTTTACATAAAAAAGAAATAGCTAATCAAGTTAAGGGCCTACTCCACAAAGGACTTATCACCTAGTTCTTCTCCCTTTGGAGAACCTGTTCTTTTAGTAGAGAAGAAGAACAAGAATTATAGGATGTGCATTGACTATTGAGCACTCAATAAGATTACAATTAAAAACAAATATCTTATTCCTAGGATAGATGATATGCTAGATAAACTTCGTGGAGCACATGTATTTAGCAAAATTGATCTTAAATCTTGGTATCATCAGATATGAAAGACACAAAATGACATTTATAAGACTGCTTTTAGAACTCAAGCTGGTCATTTTGAATTCATAGTGATGCCTTTTGGACTCATTAATGCACTTTCTACATTTGCACGTATGATGTATAACATTTTTCTTGATTTCAAAGCTTTTGTTCTTGTTTTCTTTGATGACATACTTGTCTATTGTGAGAATGACAATAACCATGAAAATCATCTAGCAATTGTCTTCAATTTGTTACGCAAAAACAAACTTTATGCCAATCCTAAAAATAGTTATTTTTTCCAAAACGAATTAGAGTATTTAGGACATATTGTTTCTAGTCAAAGCGTTCATGTAGATCCAAAGAAAATTAAAGTAATTGTAGAATGGCCTATCCTAAACCATGAGAATAACCTTCTTTGTATATACTTAGAGTGTCACATGTGAACACTCTCCTAAAGCACTTTTTAATATTTCCTTATACCATAGTGTAGGAGACTCTTGAATATCTCACCTTTTTGGCTCATCTAGGAAAACTCCACATAAAAATCCCATGTCTATATTTATTGGGATTTGGTTGTTACAAAAGGAATATTTTCCAAAGATATGGTAGTTACAAACATGCTCCCTTTTTTACTTTTCAGAAGGAGCACATGGGGAATAGAGCTTAGCCTATATATAGAAGCTCATTTTAGTAAAGAAGGGGGCTTTTGGTCGATGTGCTCTTATGTAATATCTCTTATGAATGGAAGAAGGCTCTCCTTTACTCCAAGACCATTTACATGTATGTATTGTGTCTTTGTGAGTGTGTGAGAGTGACATGTGTGTGTGTGCCTATGCATGTCTCTCCTTTGTGTGAGTAGAGTAGTTGCTTTACTTGTATTTCACACATGGACTAGGATCCTTGACTCCCTACTCTCCATGTTTTCAAGCATGTGGCATATCAAGGGGCTGATGGCCAATGGCTTGAACAGGTTGCATGTAGGGGTGGATGAGAGGAGAGTCAATCTTGAGCCTTCCTTCTTGCTTCCATGCAAGGTGGTGAGGGTCTTGAGACTACTACTACAACTTCAATAGTTGGCTATTTGTATTGTAAAAGCTTGGTTTGTAACTCTTCTATTTGTTTCTATAAGGCTTTAATCTCTTGTGGAGTGACACTAATTGGTATAGCCTCTAGAACATGTGTCCTAGTAGATGGTTAGAAGGTTGCTCACTACGTAACTGACTGAGCTCATCTTGTAATTGATCATATCAGTCAAGGAAGCTGGTATGTTCTTCTAAGAGAATATGGATTGTCTCTAATGGTACAACTTGGAATCTGGAGGGAGTGATGTGTGCTCTAGGTGTAGTCTACATGGGAGCTTTGAGGTTGTCTTGGTTCTGTTGTTGAAGGTGCTTATTGTCTTCTAATGCTACTGCCATATGTCAGTGCAAGAGGGTCATGTTTCTTTGCAATTTGGTGTTGTGCTCCATTTGAGTGTATAAATGATCTTTGATTTTCTTTACTGCCTCTTGGTTGATGTTCCCAAGCTTGGCATCCAGATCATTGTGTGCATGTAGTAAAGTGTCATACTGATCCTGTGATTCCTTGTTGTAACTCAGTTATGCATTCTCATAAGCATGTAGTCTCATCATTAATCACTGCATTTATTGCTTCCAATTTTTGGTACTCTTGCCTTAATTGAGTGGCACATTGAATCATTGTATTTAATGCATTATGTACATTTATGGATGTTGTATTGAACAATTGAAAATGTGGGGGGATGGGAAACAAGGAGGGAAAGAGTGTATGTCATGCCCAATGGTGTTCGAAGTGCTAATGATGGGGGTGGAGGGGGAATGGGAGAAGACGAAAGTGAGGGGGGTGGGGGAGGTGTTGTGGGCGGTGATATGTCCATGCCAAGAGACCTAGTTGTGTGTGATGGTGCAACCATGAATACTGGTATGGTAGGTGTGGTGCTTATTGTGTCAATGAATAGTGAAGATGTTACAAATGGATTAGGACCCCCTGAAGAAGATGGAGGTGGCATGTAGAACATGGCTTCAAGGAAAGTTACCCATGGTGGAAGCAGGGTAGTTGAAGGTGGGTGAGATTGAAATACTAAGGAATAGGTTGTAGATGTGGAAGTGGAGGTGGAAACAGTTGGGTAGGGTTGTGTGGGAGGGATTCCTAGAATGGTAGTGGTTGGGTGTGGATCAACACCTTCCTCCCCCAAGATCTGATTGATCAACAAGTGACTAATGTGGAATAAGAGTTGGCCTCTTTCTTGTACACTTGTTGTTGTGTCATATAACCTTCAAAGCTATGTAGTGTAAGCAAGGGTGCCTTCCTCTTCTTCATATTCTTGTTCTTCATCATCATCATCATCATCATCTTCTTCTTCTTCCTATTGCTATTCTTCATGTCGCTCTTCAACTCATTGGTATTGATGTTCAACAATTGCATACTTTTCTTCAGAATCTATACCCACATCTCTAAGGATGTGTTCAAAGTCTACCTTGCCGAGTTCCTCAAGATCAATCATTCTAGGAAACTCTAAATGTGTGGGCACTGATAGAACCATCTACTAAGTTCCATCTATGTTTCTTGTAACCTAAGTGTGACTAGGCGTAGTACATGTTCCCCCACTAGTAAGATATCTAGCATCAAATTTGCTCCTCTTGGTTGGGCACAAGGAATCCATCCTCTCATGCTCTTTGATGGGGGTGGTGATGTTTTCTACTTTTAAACTGTTGGATTTTGTTCCATGATAAATCTCTTCGAATAGGAATATCATAGGCCAATGTTAATATATTTAGGTAATGATGTGTGTGAACACTCTAGGACTGCTGGGGCACTTTTTTCCCTCTTTAAGAGGTTTTTTGAGTGGACCAGATGCGTCACCAAGCAATAGTTCCAACTCAAATGCATGGAGTGGAAGATTGTGTGGAAGATTGTGGGAGATTGCTAACTACTTAACCACCATTGGGTTTTTTATGTGTGATGTAGATCATTCGCTATATGCAAGGAAGGGAGATGATGGCATCACAATTGTGGCTATTATCTTGATGACTTGATTGTAGGAGGCGACAATGAAGCAAGAATTAAAGAGGTAAAGCAAGTTCTTATGCAAGAATTTGACATGAAAGATCTTGGTGTGCTACGCTATTTCTTGGGCATTGAGTTTTACATACAAAAAGAGGTATATGGATTTCACCAAGGCAATATGCCTTGAATATGCTGCAAAAGTATGGTATGTCTGATTCTAAGCCAATTTCTATACCATTTGATCAGAATTTCAAGTTGGATACTACATCAGGTGAAGCATTGGAAAATGCTACTATGTACAGAAAATTGTGGGAAGTTTGATATATCTCACAATTACAAGGCCTAATGTAAGCTACACTGTTGGACTTGAAAGTCAATTTATGCAGGTTCCCAAGAAGCCACATTTAAATGCTTTGAGGCACACTGTACATTACGTGAGTGTTACTTGGATTATGCATTGTTTTATGAAGTTGATGTAGATTTGCAGGTTCATGGATACACTGATGCAGATTGGGCTGGTAGCATTTTAGATAGAAGATCTACTAATGAATTTCTATTTTCACTTGGAAGTGTAGCTATTGCATGGAGCAGTAAGAAGCAACCCACTATTGCTTTGTCAAGTACAGAGACTGAGTATAGAGGTACTACAATGGCAGCATGTGAGGCATCATGGATAGAGATGCTACTTGCAGATTTAGGTGTGGAAGTGCAAAAGCTTATCACCATCTATTGTGATAATCTTAGCAGTATACTGTTATCATGGGAGTTGGTAACATCATTTTGACTACTCTTGGTGGTAGTTCTTTTACATTGTCGGATGCTTTATTTGTGTCAGGGATCAAGAAGAATCTATTATCAGAATTTGTTGATGACAGATGTACAATTCATGATCTGTCAAGTGGCGATGTCATTATTGCTTCTAGCATTTTATGTTGTGGGCTATACAAGCTCATAGACTATGAAAAATCTGTATATGATTTAGCATGTGCAGTACATGATTCTCAGGCTTTGTCAGGTGCAAAGCTTTGGCATGCATGCTTTCGTCAATTGAATTTTGCTAGTTTTCTATGCCTATAGAAATCTGAAATGGTGTCCTCTCTGCCCAAACTTGAGGCATCTGGTAGACATGTCTATGAAGGCTGTATTTTGGAAAAAATGCACCGTTCATAGTTATGTCTATGGTAGTATGCAAACACCCTCTTTTGGAAACTATCTTTACTTTTTGACTTTCATTGATTATTTTTCTAGGCATGCATGGGTATGCCCATTGAAAGAAAAATACGAAGTGTTTATGTGCTTCAAATAGTTTTTGGTTTTGGCTTAAAAACTATCAACATGTAACATGGGCACCCTATGTTTTGATCGGGGGGTATATGTCTTCTGACTTTAATGCATTTCTGGCTAAACATGGAATAAAAAATCAATGTAGAGTGCCATATACACCTCAATAGAATGGAGTTTCTGAACAAAAGAACATGTCACTCATGGAGATGGCGAGGTGTATGGTCAGGAGTCAAGCTTTACCACATAGTTTCTAGCTTGAGGCTATTATGTGTGTAGCATATGTACTTAAAAAGTTTCCCGCTAAATCATTGCAGTCTATCACTCCATATGAGTCAGAATCTATCACTCCATATGAGGCTTGGCATGGTTGTAAACCATTTGTTGCTCACCTACATGTTTTTGGTTCTTTGGCATATGCATTAGTGCTTGAACAACAATGCAAGAAATTGGATGATAAAGCAGTGAAATGTATTTTTGGGTACAGTTCTGAAACCAAAGGCTATCATCTGTATCATCCACAATCTAAACACATTCTAGTTAGCCATGATGTAATTTTTGTGGAAGATGTTATTCAACCATTACTTTCATGTACTAAGGAGACATCTATTAGCTCCAAAGATATGTATGATACTTGCTGCCTCTTTTTACAGGTGGACAGACTAGTGCTAGTCCTAATGAGGCAACTTCTCAGCCTTTACAGGTTTCATGTGATGATGCATTCCATTTTTTATGCAGATTTACATGATGCACTTGTTGATGAGAGAGATAATATTAAGGAGGCAAAAACTATGCCAAATTGGCTGGTCTAGACTTTGTATGATAGCAAATTAGATGCACCTCTATAAAATTGCACTTGTTCAAGCTCTCATAGTGCTTCATTTGCATCAAATTGTTATGCTATGGATGCCTCTAGTCTTTGTGACGAGAACAAGTGTGTTTCATTTGATGGAGCGCAAAATTTTGAAAATTGGATGGCTCCTATGCAATCAAAATATGATGCTATTATGAAAAATGGTATGTGGTCTTTATGTGAATTCCCCTTGGCAAGAAGGCCATTGGCACTAAGTGGGTATACAAGCTCAAGCATAAGCCTGATGGAACAATTCATAGGTAGAAGGCTAGGTTTGTTGAAAAGGGTTATGTGCAAGAAAGAGGCATTGATTTTGATGAGGCCTTTGCACCTACATGCCGGATGACTACTGTTCATAGCATATGTGCACTTGCAGCTCATCATGGTTGGAATGTACATTAGTTGGACATTAAAATTGCATTTTTGAATGTTGACTTGCATGAAGAAGTGTATGTTTTTCAGCCATGTGGTTTTGTGCAAAAAGGGCATGAAAACCAATTGTGCAGGTTAAAAAATGTTGGTGCAATATACAAGCCTTCACATTTGGCTTGGCATGAAAAGGAATATGTCACAAAGTGTTTGATGGATCATATGAATCCTAGCTTGTAATTGTTTGATCATTAACCATCGTAAAAGATTGTTTTACTTGAGAGAATCTTGTAAAGAAAATCTCGTGAAGTTAGGAAGAACAAAGAGCTACAAATTTCAGTTGAGCGAATAACTCCTAATTTGGAGGGAGCATTTTTAGGTGGAGCCTAGTTTGAAATTCAAATTCAAATTTGAAGAAAATCCTTATAAAAGGCTTGTAAAAACTCGTGGCCTCGTGTGCCTCATGAAGATCTTCCATTGATCATTTGTAGGATTTGAGTAGCTTACACCATAGTCTACTCATTCCACCATCATTGCGCATCGTCATAATGCCAATGATCTTGTAAAATCATGTGCCATAACAGATATACTTCATTGATTATTTCTGTTCAATTCTCTGTTATGACTACTCAGAACAATGAACTTTGCATGACCATATCTCAGTGATCTCTCAACCATTCTGCATGATCCATAGCTTGTTGGAACCAGCTTGACATCTATTTTATTGTCAAAGTTTGATAGAATTTGATTCAGCCAGTTGGAAAAATTGCTATCGAATTGCTCACTAGTCATCTACTAGTTAGTCCCTCAAAAGTTGGGGGTAAGCCTTGGATTGCTAAATTGATTTCTCATTACATAGTTTGTTATTCTAAATGATTCCATTTGTAATCATTAGCTATCTAAGCTAATTAAGTTTCCTCAAAAGGAATTTGAACAATTGTTACTGTACTGTGAGCATTGAGCAAAAGAACCAACAGGTGTGTGGACCAAAATAGCAAGTTTTGTGAGACTATCTATTTGTGAAGTAGTCTGTTTTGATTCAATTGTTTAAAGGATCAAATCCAATGTACATAGGTACTTTCTTGGTATCATTTTCAAGATAAAAGGGCCTACTATCAAACTCTAATGTGAAATAGGGTAGCTACAAAGCAAGTTTTAGAAGTATCACCTCACTTCCTTGAGGTATCCGTCCATCTCTTCCAACAGTGGCATTAGAGAAAGTTGAGGTAAAATGGGAGATGGTTTCCCTTCTTTCATTGATAAATTGGATAGGAACAACTATCCAACATGGTCCTTAAGGATGAAGAACTATCTAAAAGGAAGGAGTCTCTATCAATACATATCACGAGATGAGGAGATGCCCATATTCAAAAGTAAAGGTCAACCTACAAGACATGAGCTAGAAAAACTCAACTCATGGTGTGCCAAAGATGCTTTAGCAAGGTCATATCTACTTAACTCTATTTTTGACTTCATTCTTCCTCACATTAGGAATTGGAAAACTTCCTAAGAAACTTGGGATACATTATCTTCATATTTTTCTTCCAATACAAGAGCTAGAAAAAATCAATTGTGGATTGAGTTTACGACTCAAAGGAAGCAACCCAAGCATAATGTTTTAGAGTATGTGACCAAAGGAGAGGCAGAAACTCAAGACGAAGGGGAAGAGGAGGTAAGCAAGGTAGGGGGAGACTTTTCAACTCTTCCCCAACAATATGGATTTTCTAATCACACAACGAATAAGTGCTACAGGAACTTCAAGAACCAGAGAGGAAGAGGATTTCAAAGAGGTGGCTACTCACAATCAAGAGGAAGATTCAACCATAATCAAGGCTACAACCATGGCTACAACAACAATTACATAAAAAATTATCAAAGGGGATACAATTCAAGAAAAGACTTCAATAATTATACAGAGGATCAAGAAGATTCTCTTCTCATTATGAACATGAATTCAAAACAAGGTATGAATGATGAGCACCTCTTCTATATTGATTCAGGTTGTTCAAACCATGTAGCCGGCAATGTAGCTCTCCTTTATAATCTTGAGGAGTCCAAAGGAAATCACCCTGTAGAAAGGTGATGACACCAAGCATTCAATTGTCAAGGTAGGAAATGTCAAAACTTCTGATGGGAATAGAAATCTATTGAGCACGGTTCTTTATGTAACTACTAGCACAAAGAATTTGATGAGTGTTAGATAGATAGTGGAAAAGGGTTTGCAGGTTAGGTTCAACGAGCTTTTGTGGAGGACCCCCAACATGGATTCAAGAGAATTGCCAAGGGAGAGAAAACAAGTAGATTATTTACATTTGAACTTGAGACTCTAGAAACATTGCACTTTATAATTTTATAAGAATCAAACATTGTCTGAGTTAGAGATTTGGCATAAAAGATTAGGGAAGATTGGTGAGAGAACCTTGAAGCATATATGTAGAGATCAATGTGTACTTGGGATACCTAATGTATCCAAGCAACACATGATCTATAAATGTGGTGCTTGTCACTTTGGTAAATCACAGAAGTTACCCTTTACAAAGAAAGGCTATATGCATGAGGATTATTTGGAAGTTGTCACATAGATGTGTGGGGACCAAGCAAGGGTCCTTCAATTTCAAGCTCAAGGTACTATGTGTCATTCATTGATGATTTTAGTAGGTGGACTATCTTGTATTTCATGAAACATAAAGATGAAGTGTTCAGTTGCTTCAAAAAGTATCTTGCACTTGTGGAAAATCAAATAGGAAGAAGCCTAAAGAGGATAAGGTCAGATGGAGGAGGCGAGTACTTCTCAAATGAGTTTTATGCATTTTTGCAAGACAGAGGTATCAATAGGGAGATTACTACTAGGTATACTCTTGAGCAAAATGGAGTGGTAGAGAGAAGGAACAAATTGATTGTGGAAGCAGCTAGATCAATGCTTAATGAAAAGAAATTGCCTAATTATTTATGGGCAAAGAGTGTTTCTACTACCAGTTTTCTTATTAACAGGTTACCCTCTAAGTCACTTGATGGGATGACCCCATATGAGGCATGGCATGGTAGGAAACCATCACTTGATCATTGCAGAATATTTGGTTGTGTTTCTTATGTGCATGTTCCATCTCAAATCAGAGGTAAGTTAGACCCTAAGGCAGAGAAATGTATCTTCATAGGGTATGATTTAAATAAGAAAGGATACAAGTTTTATAATCCATCCAAGAAAAGTTTTATGGTCAGTAGAGATGTTTTGTTTGATGAGAATGATTCTTGGTTTGGAAGTGAATACAAGAAGGTCAAATTGCCATATGACTTGGAAGAGGAATTTCCAAGCCTCACCAAGGAGGAGCCAAGCACATTTGAAGACATCAAATCAGATGATGAGGACACCATCAACTTGGAAGAGTTCAAAGCATGGAAATCAAAAGGAAAGGCCAAGTTGAAGAGGTTGGAGGACGTACCTGAATCATCCAACCAAGCAGTAAGAAGATCACAAAGAGAGAGTAAGAAGCCAATCAGATATGGGTATGATACTTCATTAGTTACTAAGCATTCCATTTATCTTGCTAAGGATTTATTACTTGAAGAACCTTCCTCATATGAAGAAGCAAGTACCAAAGCAGAATGGAAGGAAGCTATGGATGAAGAAATAGAAGCGCTCCAAGAAAATGACACTTGGGAGCTAGTACCCAAGAAGGCATCAATGAAGGTAATTGGTTCTAGATGGATTTACAAAATCAAAATGAGCTCAGATGGATCCATAAACAGATATAAAGCTAGACTTGTGGCTAAGGGTTTTGCACAAACCCAAGGAGTAGATTATGAAGAGACATTTTCACCTGTGGCAAAAATGCCAACCATTAGAGTACTGGTAAGTGTAGCTGCATCTAGAAATTGGAATATGTATGAGCTAGATGTGAAAAATGCTTTTTTCAATGGCTGGATTTTAGAGGAGGTTTACATGGCTCAACCTCTTGGCTATGAAGACCCAAGCAAGGTAAATTACGTGTGCAAATTGAACAAAGAACTTTATGGTTTGAAGCAGGCACCTAGGGCATGGAACCATAGGTTAACCACCTATCTTCAAGACCAAGGATTCATGATGAGCAAGGCACAATCTTCTTTGTTTTTCAAGAGGAGTAATTCAGAAGTGATATATTTATGTGTATATGTTGATGATATCATTCTGATAGGTAGTGATGCTAGTGGCATCAAACAAATTAAGAACCAAATGATGTAGGAGTTCAAAATCAATGACCTAGGGTTTTTGAAGTATTTTCTTAGACTTGAGTTAGTATACACTAATTCTGGAATCTACATCACTCAAAGGAAATATGTGCAAGACATGTTGAAGAAGTTCCTCTTGGAGAATGAAAAGGTAGCTAGCACCCCTATGGAGGTAAATCATAAATTGAGTGCTCATGAAGGTGATTTGCTTGAAGGTTATCAAAGCAGATGACATGTAAAAACATATAAGAGACAAAGAGATAAGAGACATGAGATATGAATTAGAAGATATTCTTATGACAAACATATACATGAATGTTGTGAAATGTCAAGCTAAGCATTCTACTGGTCAAAGGTGATCCACATGACCCTCTCACCATGACAGTTCAACCGAATGTCACACGTACGAGGATAGGCTCCACTGCATTGTCTTTATGTCTTTCTAGGATCATAATGTGTTTCTAAAGAAGTCTAAGACACATAAAACCAGCTCTAACTCACTCACACACTCCATTGCAGGTGAGCAAACAAAGAGAAACTGGGTTTATGAGCCTATCCTAGAGAGGAAGTCTAAAAATTGAATCTAGGAACTGTGCTCTTACTAGCCCACCTTGGATCCTCACGTGCTCAACTGAGGGTGATCGTCTCAAGGAAACCATGTGCTAGCAAGGGCCCTATGGATGCCTAACAATGATGCTCTAGGAGTTTGGAGGGGGGTTTATATAGTTTTTTAAATGAATTTGGGCCCTTGGATCTAGAGAAATCAACTCTACACCCTAAGATCAACTTCTTTTTATTACAACATTGGATTTATCCAATGGATGGTTAGGATTGGTTCTTTATATGATATCTAGGGCAAAGCGGAGGAAAATAGGTGCTTTCATTCTCCACCATTGGATTTGGGGTTGTTCTGGACCGTTGGATCAGTGCTGACATCAATTTGGATAAGATAGACTACTATTTTTGGACAATCTCTGCATTATTGATCTTTGATCATCAAAAAAGGCTTATCCGATGAAAAAACTCGTGGATCTTCCTTGCTTTATGCTTTAGTGCATCTCCAACCTTGAATGTGAGCTCATCTTGACCATATATCATGGTTCAATCATTGTTTGCCATGTGGTAGCCCTTCAAGCCTTCAATTTTCTTATTCTAGGAAACTGTGGTGACCTTGAAAACTGGATTTTGTGCTCTTTGACCCTTCAAATATCCTTTGATGAAGATGAAAATTTGTAGGGCTATGTTTTGAAAGGTCTCCTATAGGAATATGTAGAAAAAACTCCCATCTCCTACTTCAATCGGCTTAGGATGCAATCGATGAGTTTTATCAAAATAATGTTTATTCTTCATTCTAGATTCTCTTAATTTTTCAACAACATCATCAAGTCTTAATTTACCTTATTCTAACTGTTTAATGTGCAAACTCAAAAAATCATCAGTAAACATATTTTCAGACCAAGGCAAATTTGACCATGCAGAAATATGAGACTGAATTGGAAACAATGGTTTTTGACAGTACATGAGTTCAGCAGGCATATACCCAGTAGTATGTGTGCACGTCATTCTATTTGCCCAAAGTGCAAAGGGTAAGAATCTAAGCCATTGTTTAATGTCACCGTTACATGTGTTAGATATGGCTTTCACAATAAGTGGATGCCATCTCTCTATTTTACCATTCGCCTCTGGATTATATGCAGTAGTGAGAGACAAACGAATACCGTGATGTTCAAAGAACTCTTTAGCTTCTCTTGCATTTAACTCTCCATGATCGGCAACTACTTTCTCTATGTACCCAAAGCGACTTATGATATCTTCAAGCAAGAATTTGCAAACATTGTAAGTGGTCTTAGATCGTAGTGCACGTCCCTCTACATGGTTAAGTCTTCTCTTGCAAGTACAATGTAACAGTTTTTGTCAATACCTTTAGGCATAGTTACACGATCTACTACCCACTTGTAGTGAATACAAGGTGGATAAGTAGGATGCAACACATCTCTATGTTTAACTGATGAATGAAGTTGACAAGTAGAACATGTAGAAACATAGCTACTAATGTCAACATACATCATGTACTTCTAATTTTTTTCATATGTTCCAAAAAATCCTTTATGACCTACCCATAATGTCTCATGCATTTCCTTCATTACTTGCAATTGAAGACCTCCTTTTCCTAGGATCCATTGTGGATTCTTAACCTCACCCTTAGCATGTCTCCAAAGATAACCGTTACATAGGAAAAAGTTATAAGCTCGTTTCCTAATGTTACGAAATCTATTCATAGTCCAATTAGGTAATGGTTGTAGTGTACTTAGATACTTTCCTATGTCTCTCCATTCATTTCGTACTCAGACTCATGAAATTTCTCATACTCGTATATATGTGGAGCATAGTCAACTAAGTTCACATTCTTTATTAGATCACTTTCAAGATCATCATCAAATCTAGATCTTGATAACATATCAGCAATTGAGTTTGAATTACCTGAAATATGAACTAACTCAGGATTTACTAACTTAATATATGAGATCCATCTAAGCATGGCTATATCAAGAGATGAACAATTGGCTATCATTCCAATGAGAGGCAAAAAATCAATCTCAACTTTGACATTTGCACCAATGAAATATTCTTTGTCTGTTTTCAAAGCTGTTACCATACCCCATAGTTCTCATTTGATCTGTAGATATTTTTGTTGTGTTTCATGTAAAATTTTACCACCAAACCTAATTGCATATCTATTCCCTTCACTATCATCTTGACTTATGACCCAACCTATACCAATAGGACTAGTATCAACAATCAATATAATAGGTTTGTTAGCAGAATAGTCTACATGCTTAAGGATGGGAGCTTCAAGCAATAATTTCTTCAATTTACGCATAGCTTGTGTGTTTTTTTCAGTCCAAATAAATTTTTGTTTCTTCCTCAACAAGTCATAGAGACAATCGACACCATGAGCAAAGTATGGGATCCAAATAACATAAAAGATGCAAGCACCAAGAAATCTGTGTACCTCACTGACATTGCTACATGTTTCAGAAATCTTGCTAATGGCATCAACTTTTGTGGGTATGTGGTTTGACCATAATGGCCACATAAATGTCCAACAATAAGAACCTGATTGACATCAAAAACAGATTTTTATATGGAAAATGTGAGACCTACCTCTTCAAATCATTGAAATATTTGTCACAATAAGAGATATGGTCAAGAACAAATTTATGACATCCAGATGAATCTAAAGTAATGTCCTTTGCATGTTCCTCACTCCCTTTAATTGGAATATCATTAATGAATGGCATGGTTATATGAGGGATAAAATAATGTAAGACCATATTCATAGCACTCATCATATGAGCCACAAAATTAGTCACTCCTTAAGGTAAAGTACACATTCGCACTAAGCCGAAAGGAGTTTTCATTGTGGTTATGTCACAACTACCAATTGCTAATTGGAATTGGTCATATCCTGAATATAAATCACCCATTGAATATATAGAATGTCCTAAAAATGATTTAGCAAACTCATCTACAATGGGTCATGTTCCTACATTCCTTATGTTGACTTTATTGTCAGGTTGGAGATCTTGAATAAAACGTAGTTTCCCATCCTTTTTAGGCACAGTGAACCATCTGTTTGAGTAAGGTGCAAAAGATGGCTCTAAAATTCTCATGTTCATCTTCTCCTTAAGTAGTTTCATTAGCTCATGTAAGTGAGCCTTTGGAACTGGTATAGGGCGAAGATTTCATGGAATATGTGGAATAGTAAAGATTATCATGGGTGCAACTAGCTAAGGATCTACAGAACCAATCTCATGAGGATACATAGTAAAGGCTTTTCCATGGCTACGTATGACCCTCTCAAATTTATCTCTCTCTGTTGGCAAAAGAAAGTCATCATCTCTACCAATTTTCACCCGTTTGATTGTCTCATCTGTGAATGTATGTCCTATGTTTTTCTTATCCCGAAGAATTGGATCATTTTTCACATCAATAATTTTTTCATTACTTCCTAGAGGTAATGGTTGAGCTATGGGTTTGATTTTTTTGTCTACAGGTTTGTACTTTGTTTCAACTAAGGCATCATGTGTTTGGTTAAATTTTCAGAACTTGTCAACATTGAGAGCATACTCTTGGATTAGAGCATACTCATCAAGGGAAGAAAGAACAATAATATGGGAATTAGAATTTTGTTGAAGACATAACTCTAACTCCTCAAGAGTAGAGAAACAATGAGATGTCTCAATCACATGCTCAATGTTCTCATCATGTTCCATGATTTTGTTGTCTTTATAATTTTTTTTTTTTGCATAAAAGACTTGGACAATTGACTCTTGTGAAGAAAATCTAATCTAGAATGTGGAAAGCAAAGTGACAAACTATTGTACATGTTGGTTGGTTGCGAGATGTCAAACCAATATCCACTGTTGTCCCGCTCAACAATGGATTCTATCCAAAATTTTGATCATATGTAGCTCCAAACATGAATCGAGGTGCACAATCACTACAAGCATGCTCATGACCCTAAGTAACAATAGGTATAGATTCTTAGGATGATTCACTCCTACTGTCATGACTTGAAGTGATTGCATTCCATCCTTAGACTTAATTCTAGCATAGGTAGACCCATCATCCATGGCTTTAGTTTCCATACGACTCTCACAAATAAAAGGTTGACCTAAGAGAACTTCATAGGAGCAATTATTTTGAATAAAAAAGTGAAACTCTTATGTGATTCCTCCTATGGATATGGGCACACTAGCACAAGCTCCATACAGGGTACCTACACCATTATCTGCAGTTCTCCTATGCCATCCACAATCTTTATCTATGGGCCATCGAAAGTTATCATAGACTTCTCTTGAAATCACATTGATTTTGGAGCCGGAATCTATTAATGCATTTACAATGATAGCGTTCTTATCATTTCCTATTTTAATATGCATCTCTGATGTACGTTTAGACCAAAATTTTCTTTTAAAGTGAATTTCAGGATTGTTTTCATGATTTTCATGGTCAGGTTGAATAGGTCCTAAAAAGTTTTTATTAACATTTACTTCATCATCATCAAAGTCCTCTTCATCAAATTCATCAAGGTTTAAGGCTTCATTCATAGCTTGATCTTGATCTAGAGAATCTTGCATCTCAGTATCTAGATTAAGTGGAAACCTCTTCCTTTTAATTAGGTTGATAAAGTTATCTTTAAAAACAGGCTTTGCAATAGAGAAAACTTGTTCTAAAGACATAGTCACTTGACTCTTAAGCAAAATGTCATCTAAAATCTCCATAAGATCTATTTTTCTCTCAATTTCTAAAATCAAGATGGCTTTAGGTTTTTTGTTTGGTTTCTTTTGTTTTTGCCCAGGATCTTCTTTTTGTTCATGTTCTCGTGTTTGGTCTTCAATTTGTTTCGATTGTTGTTGTTTATCTAAAGGCTTTGGTTCTGTTTTTCTTTGCTTTGTTTTCTTCCCTTTTTGTTTCTCCTCTTGTTTTTGTTCATTGGGTTGTGATTCTTGTTTTTTATCTTTGGATTGTGATGTTTCTCCTTGCTCTATGATTGTTTCTATTGCCTTTGAGGTTTGTTTTTGAGTCACTCTTCTTTCACTATGCTTAGCTTCATCTCTTTTTCATTTTTCTTCTACATTGGATATGTGAGAAATAAGAGATTGATATTCTATCGGTGACTCCCAAGTCGTTATTCTCCTAATCTCATCTCGTGCTCTTACTAAAGCCTCTATGGAAAAGTCAACTTCCTTTGTGGGTTTACTTGATTCTACTTGTTGTTCATCAAGAGCTTCTAGTTTCACTCCTCTAGTTCCTGCATCCGTTATGGTTATATTTTCATAGTCTTTTTTCATTCCTCCCTTACCATAATTTCCTTGCAAAGGTAGCCTAGATCAATAGTCACATATTTTCTTGTCTATGTCTATTACTAGTCGTTTCTCCTTAGCAGCTTTCAATAGTTCACAATCTCTCAAAAAGTGCTCTAATGAATCACACCAAGGACACCTACGAGGGCCACACACAAAACCATTTTGATTTTGAGGGTTTTGATTAACTTATGGTGGGAAATTTTGAAATTGAGGATGTTGTTGATAAGGTATAGCTTGAACAAGATAATTAGGATTTTGATAAGGCAATTGATGTATTTGAGGAGCTTGAGGAGCAACATGTGGTACTTGAGGTGCAAGAACAGCTTCCATAGTATACAATGGATGGTTTTGAAAATTTTGATTTTGAGGATTTTGAAAAGCTGTTTGAGAAGCTTGAGGATACATGTTTTGATACAGTTGAGGATTTTGCACATGAGGATGAGGATTTTGCATTGAAGAAACTTGATATGCTTGAGTAGGAGCCACTTGTGGATTTTGATTGGGAGCTATAACATGTTGATTAGGCTCTTGAAAAGACATTGGGTTCATTTGATTTTGGAAAGTTTTGGTGTAATTAGATTGTAAAGCATATATAGTCTTTGCCAAATTGGATTGTGTAGCAATAAGACTTTCCATTTGCTTAGTGAGAATTTCCACTTGAGATTGTTCAACTACATAGGACATGACCTGACAAAAGAAGATGAGCAAGAGTTGATAGCTTTGCTAAGAGAATATAGAGATGTATTTGCTTGGACTTATAAGGACTTGAAAGGTGTAGATCCTGACATATGCTCACACACGATTCCCATGACCTCAGATGCCAAACCCTCTAAGCAAAAGTCATACACATAACGATAACTATGCTACTAAGATCAAAGAGGAGATAGATAGACTGGTGGAAGCTGGATTCATCTATGAAATTGAGCACACTGAATGGGTATCCACCATTGTAGTGGTGCCCAAGAAGAATGGAAACTTACATGTACGCATTAATTTGAAGAAGGTTAATGTAGCCACTATTCGAGATAACTATCTGCTTCTGATTATCGAGAATCTACTAGAAAGAGTAGCAGGTAAGGAAGTATACAACTTCCTTGATGGCTTCTCTGACTACAATCAAGTGGCCATAGCTCTAGAAGATCAGCATAAGATAGCTTTTGCCATGGAGTGGGGCATATTTGCTTTTTGGGTAATGCCATTTGGTCTCACCAATGCACCCGCTACCTTTCAGAGGCTAATGTGCCACTTGTTTAAGGATTTCATGGTCAAGCAAGCCAATACTCTAGGACACATAGTGTCAAAGAATGGCATATCCACTGACGAAGAGAAAGTGAGAGCCATCGCAAAACTACCTAGGCCAAAGAATGTCAAGGAAGTGCAAGCTTTCATGGGGCATTGTGCCTATTACCGACGTTTTATACACATGTATGCCATCATTGCAAAGCTTGTGTACTCCCTTTTGACTAACTTTGAGTGGACGGAAGAATGTGAAAACTCCTTCAATGAGCTTAAACGGTGATTATGTTCTGCACCAATCTTGATTACACCAGATTGGAACAAGCCATTCCATGTCCATGTGGATGCATCCAATTATGCCATTGGATGTGTACTTGCACAACCTATGGGTGAAGGTAATATGGACCTTCCAATTGCCTATGCCAGTAGACCGTTGAATGCACTTGAATGAAAATACTACCACCGAACAAGAAGGATTAGACATGGTATATGCGGTCAAAAAGTTTAGACACTATTTGCTTGCAAATAAGTTTAAATTTTTTACTGATCATCAATCTCTACTGTACTTGGTAAACAAGCCATGCAATACATGTAGATTAGTAAGATGGTTCCTCTTTCTAATGGAATATGACTTTGAGGTAGTGGTGAGGAAAGCCAAGACTCACTTGAGAGTAGATCATCTCTCTAGGCTCACATCCGAGAGGCCCCACAAGGAGTACCAGATGATCTCCTGGATGCTTACTTGTTCAATTTGGAAGTTGTACCATAGTGGGCCAAGACATTAGTGCTAGTATTGACATACAAGCCTAACCACCAAATAATAAACACTCAAGAAAGGGAGGTAGTAAAATCCCAAAAGTACCATATCATGGCAGGGAGTATGTACAAGCATACACATCAAGGAGTATTAGATTGTTGTGTGGAAGAGGATGAGTACGCGAAATGGTTGCAATTAGCACATGTGGGTGCATTAGAGCAATGCTAACAAGGCAAAGAACTTTACAGACATTGAGGAGACTCGAAGTGCACTGGCCAACTATGGAAGCAGATGTCCATAAGTTGTGTAAAGAATGCCCAGTGTGTCGTATTAGACCACCTGTGGAGCACGCTACATTGTACCAAGTGTCTCTAATACCAGATTGGAGTGAACCGTTCTTAGCCTTTCTGAGAACGAAAACATTCCCTCAAGAGATGACTTCAGCTAGGCAAAGAAGTTTAGAACAAGAAGCCCTAGATTACTCACTCATTGGTAATAATCTATACAAGTGGGGAAAAGATGGATATCTGAGACTATGTGTCCATGAGAGTGAATATCTTAAGATCTTGAAAACTGCTCACCAAGGTGTAGCAAGAGGACACTTTGGACCAGACTATGTGATTAAGGAAATTCTATTTGCAAGCTTGTGGTGGCCAACCCTTCACATGGATGCACATACCTATGTGAAGTGGTGTGACGTTTGTCAGCAAACTCAATATCCCATTCTTAAAGATGAGATGTCATTGAAACCTATGATGGGTGGACGTGCATTCTCTAAGTGGGGAATAGACTTTGTAGGTCCTATTAACCCCCCAGCTAAGAGTTCACATGCTGAATACATCATTGTGGTCACAGACTATCTAACCAAGTGGGTAGAAGTGAAAGCCACAATGAAGAACAATGCTCCAACGACAGCTAAGATTTTATTTGAGAACGTGTTCACTAGATATGGACTACCGATAGAGCTAGTAAGTGATAGAGGCACTCACTTCTTGAATGAAGTCATTGAAAATCTTCTCTAAGAATTCTTGGTAGTACATAAGAAGTCTGCCCCCTATCATCCAAAAGCTAATGGGCAAGCCGGGAGCACCAATAAGATTCTCTACAATGTGCTGACCAAATTAGTAAATAATAAACGTTGTGATTGGGACAAACAACTACACCATGCTATTGGGCATATAGAGTTGCCTATAAAACGGTACTCCAGTCCACACCCTTTCAGATGGTATTGGCCAAAATGCAGTGCTACCATTGGACTTCTTGATACCTACACTGAAGGTAGCACAGAAACATGAGTGGATAGGGCATGAGCTCTTTTCAAGAATCTTTGATCTTGAACGGCTAGGTGAAACGAGACTACGAGCTGCCACAGGGATTTATGCAACTAAGAAGAGACAAAAGGCATACTTCGATGCCCATGTGAAGGATAAAGGCTTGAAATCCAGAGACTTAGTTTTGGTGTATACATTGAAACAACATGCAAGAAAGCTAGAGAAGCATGGTTATGGACCTATGATCATAAATAGGATCTCAACTAGTGGAACAATTCAATTAGCTACACTTGAAGGTGATGTTCTCCCTAGTTACATCAGCGGATGCCGTGTCAATTATATCAAGAACCCCTCACAAAGGAAATGCTTAATTGACTTAATACTGCCAAGAAACACAAAGAAGAAGAAAAACAAATCTGAGAAGAAGTGCAGGCAAAAGTGTTAGAACACATCCGAAGAATGAAATTGAGAAGACATGGTAGAGATCAGCCTAGGACAGATGCTTATGCAGCTCTAGGGTATCATATGGCTATGTGTGAAGTCTCAAGTGTAAGTTCCCATAGAATAATTGACCGACGTCCTTTTGTAACTTTAGACATAGGACAAGGAACTAGTGCAAGGACTGTACAGGCCTTGATTGACTCAGGTGCAGCCACTAGTGCTCTTAAACTTTCTTACTGTCAAGAATTGAAGTTAAGTGTCAATCCTATAGAAGCATACCTCATGGGATTGGGAGGTGTGGAAACCCTTCGCATGGGTGAGGTGGAACTTCCCCTCTACATTCAAGATGTTCTCATGACAATTAAAGTGCTAGTGTGTCAAGATGCAGATCTCACTGAATCTCTTGCCTTGGGTCAAGATTGGATCTATGATCATGCAGTCAACCTAAACCTAAGAAGTGGACTTCTCCAGGTCTAGGTAAATCAGAATCGCATTACAATTGAGTTAGAAAATGAAGCACTCAAGGAACTAGGAAAGGCACCAACTCCTGGTCCATCTAGGAGTGCACATGAAGATGTCGATGCTATTCTTGTCCAAAACTATGTGATGTAGAGGGATGATGTTCTCAACAAAGAAGCCAAGGATGCGATGGAACTCCCTTCTTTTCCAAAAGTGATAGAAATATGGCAACTAAAGAAGTACCAAACACAGAGGAAGCATACGACCTATGCTCATAGCCAAAGGAGAATACGAAGCAAGGTGTCTCCGACATTGAAGCAAATATGAGTATGGAAAGGCGAGCATCCTGTGGCGGATAAACTAGAGTCACCTAATAGTGATCAACGACAGGACACTAATAAGAAGTCTCTCAAAGATCCATCTACAACTGTAAGGTCTATTTGGGTGCCCAAGAAGTCAATGAAGGCCGACCCACAATCAAGACAAATTTGGGTGCCTAAGGCTTGTTTGCCGGCTCAAATGGCCATACCAAGACCACGCACTGTGAATCATTATTCCCACACTCAAACAACCAACATCCATAATTGTGTGGCACGCACAATCACAGATCCATCCACACACACACGCAAGATCACTAGTAAATGGGTCCCTAAAAAGCCTCATTTCCAAGTATACACTCTTGAAGAGCCTTCTAAAGTCCCCACGAAATCAAAATGTAAAGCCACACATTATGTTTGGCAACTGAAGTCTTGGTGCAAATGACTTCAATCCTACATACTTGGAAAATAAACATTTATTTCATATAGTCACATGTGACTATTCCCTTGAAAAAATCAATTTACTTTTATCCTTGTAAAAGTGCATATGTTAATTGCACTAATCTCACATGGAGTTAGGAGGAATCAAATCTAGAATTACTTGGTAGTTGATTGATGAGAAAGTAAGTCCTAAAGCTTAGGATCCACTTTATCGTAAGAGCTTGAATTTGAATTCAAAAATTGGCTCCAACTTCAAGCAATAAAAATGGATCAAAATCTTGTGTGAGAAAGAGCCCCATTTGGAGATCATTTGAGAAGGGTTTTTTGCGATTAGTGAGCTCATTCTATGGCTCCACCATTATCCTCACATTGGGCAATCATACATTGCCAATGTCATTGTAATTCTATGTGATTTAATACATATACATTGATCACATCTCTACTTCACTTCTTAGTCAAGTTCATCTCAGAACAGTGATATTCTCAGACTTGGTTGTGAGTTCATAATTGATCATTTGATGTGATTTAAACTATTATAGATTCAGCATACTCTTTTTTTCATAGATGCAAGGTTTCATTCTCATTTCTTTTCTTGATCTTGAGATATCTTCATAACTTTGCTCACTAGTCTGCATATGTTGAAGCCTGAAATTGTGGGGATGCATCCTTAACTTGCTAAGTTTATTTCTCAGAGTACACTTGATCATTTCAAGTGAAATAACTTGTGATTGGTAGCTATCTCAATTAATTAGATTCTCCCAAAAGGCATTTAATCAATTACTAGCAGGTTGAGAATGCTATTCATTTTACTGAACATGTGTAGATACCAAAATAGAAAGTCTTAGCTCATAATTGAATTTTCTATTCATCTATTTTGATCCATTGATTAGAGGATCATACCCCAAAGCACTTAGGTGATTATTTGTGATTGTTGGGAAGCTCATAGGGTCTACTCTACTCTCCACAACTTATTCTTGGCTGGTGTGAAGTAGGATTTTGCAACACCACTTCACCTCTGGAATCTATCCACCATCTCCTCCAATAGAAATGTCCGTTGTTGCAAGAACATAACAATGTTGTTGTGTAGGAAAGGACAACACACTTTGTCCAAAAGAATATGAGTACATGTCGTACTCTAGTGGATCCTCATTTAGGGTTCAGATGACTGACAACAAAAACAAGATTTGATAAAGTAAAACACATTGCGAACATAAAAAGAGATATGTAGGAGCACAGTGAACCATGAACCATGTAAAAAAGGGATATGTCATAAATGAATCATGTACAGAAGAGATATTCCATAAATGAACCATGTACAAAGTTGTGACGAATCACTGCCATATATGAGCCAAATACAAAATGTGGCAAACCATTGTCATATATGAGCCAAATATAAAATTTGGCAAACCACTACCATATATGAACCAACTAGAAAAGTTTGGTAGACCACTACCATATATGAGATAAATACAAAATCATGGCACACCACTGTCATACACAAAAGCATATATATATATATATATATATATATATATATATATATATATATATATATATATATATATATATATATATATATATATATATATATATATATATATATATATATATATATATATATATATATATATATAGAGAGAGAGAGAGAGAGAGAGAGAGAGATAGAAAACTAAGATTTAAAAGTAAATATTAGTATATATAATCAAACATATAAAAAATTAGGGTTTTAGCATAAATATTAGTACATAAATTTAAAAATATAAAAACTAGGGTTTCAGGATAAATATTAGTATATATAATGCAATATGTAAAAAACTATGGTTTTAGAATAATATTAGTTTATATAAATAAACGTATAAGAAATGAATGTCTTAGGATTAATAAGAGTATATATAATTAAATATATAAAACATTAATACTCTAATATTAATAATACTAAATACACATATAACCTAAAAACTAGAGTTTTAGAATAAATATTGGTATATATAATTAAATGTATAAGAAATTGAGACTTTTGGATTACTATCAATATATATAAATAAATATACAAAAATCTAGGTTTTTAAGATAAATATTAATATATGTACTTAGTCAAATACACATACGCACAAAATGCACATATATATACACACATACATACATATACATCTTTTAAGATTAGGGTTTTAGGGTTTTACATACATACACACATGTATACCCACATATACACAAATACAACCATATGCACATACACATATATATACACATGCATACATGAAAATACATGTACACACACAAGTCACATATACAGATACACATATACATGTTTTAGGGTTAGGGTTTTAGGATTAGGGTTTTAGGATTAGGGTTTTAGGATTAGGGTTTTAGGGTTTGCTTCAAGTAGACTCCACAAGGCTATGGAAGGATGAAAGAGACACATTTGTACCTCCTAAACACTATGAGAAGGTTGTCTTTATACCAGATTTGAAAGAACCATAGTGGCTATTGGTTTTATAAGTCGCTCCATGTAGCACACAAATTTGTGAGGATGTGGATGTGGAAGAAGTTCCATCTATAATGGAATCTGAGATGCATGTGGTAGTCGAAGAGGAAGACATCATTGTCCAAGAAGAAGAGGCCTTTGAAGAAGACGAGGTACAATTGGAGGTAAAGCATGATATGTTCTATGAGGATGATGATCGGGAAGGGGTGGCCATACCAAGAGATTTGGAAGCTGTCAGTGTAGAGATAGATATCCTCTACGCATGAGGTCTCCGAGGGGATGCTAGAATAGAGGCCATATGAAGCAAGAAATTGTAAGTACTTATTTGTGTTTACTTAATTGTTAAGCTTGTTTTGTAGACTACTATTTTTTGTATTATAGTTATTATCCCTATGCTAATAATTTGATTTATCTATTGTAGAGCACGATGGGAGAGAGTTCACTGCTCATTGTGGATTCCATGGTAGAGGAGCAGTTTCTAGAGTTCATATCTCGAGCACCTTTGGCTTATCAGGGTGCCGCCTCACAAATGTCATGGAACTCTCGTGAGACTACTCCCATTGGTAGCACTTCCTGTGGTGGGACCGCTCCCATAGGTGGCACTCCTTTTGGCAGGAGTAGTCCTCTCAACGGCACTCCCTTGGGTGGTACTCCTAGATTTACAACTCCATTGTGGCTATCTTCTCAGCCATCCCCTAGTGGCTCCTACAGCTGATGTGTGCATGAGTGTTCAACACCACAACAAGATGCAAGTATTGGTTTGTCTTTTTCATGTAGTTCATATTTGAGGTCACTTTCTGGAGCATGAGGTTCTAGAGGAGGGTCTACAAGTGGGTCTAGAAGAGGACATAGATGTTGTGGAGGTGGTGCACTGGACGTAGACTCATCCATAGCTAGTCCTAGACTAAGTGCCTTAGAAGTAGGTATGCCACACAATACACCATGTAGACCTTATGGTGCTCATGACCATGATGACTCCAAGTTTTTTTTTATAAAGGAAGTTTGGCCTTTGCCTACTCTCCCGAACTTGTATTAATTAAAGGAAAAGAAAAGTACAAGTGAAGGGGACTAGTGCCCAAGGGACCCCCCAAATACCACATAGCAGGGGTAGTTGTATTGTATACGATATGAAGCTCTAATGATGGATGCCACCCAAAAGGACATGCATCAATACATACAAAAATTGTGCACAAAGAATTTGGGCACTTTGTCATGGTCAAGTGGAGTGCAGAGTACAAGGATCGCAAGAATTATATCACAGAGTTGATCTATCACAAGTTTTCTCTAGCACTTGCACACCCTCTTGTCAGCTTAGAGTGGATACAAAACATGATAGGTGAGGTGATGTGGTATCCATGATCAAAGGCTTGCAATGCTTTTACAACAGGCTCACAAAAGCCTGTATATCTAAATACTAACGATTGGAGATGATTTGCAATGAGTAGCACTAGGTTCCTAACCAATTTTGTCAGTAGCAGGATGCACTGGCCACATGTGTAGATGTGTTCAGAGCATCACATTTGGGTAGTGATGGTTATGACATGATGCTTCATGAGTTTATAAGTATCATTTTGAATAATGACTTTACTTGTTTTAATCATGTCATGTTTTTTGATCTCATGTTTTGCATATTCATTATAGCAATTGGTAGTGGGTCATCCACTGACACAAGTAGAGTAGACTTATGGATTGTATGGGTTGGCTACACTGTTGCAGGACTTGGAGGGATGTGGTGCGGTCATTTCATGGAAGAATTCACCATGAGATGAGCTTCTAAACTTTGTTTAGTGTTTTTTGGTTGTTGTTTATAAACATCATTTCATGAATGTGCTTTGTTGCACGTCTAGAGATATAGATGTTTTGATCTCAATTTTAAGAATATTATTTAATAATTATCCTAAAGTTCTAGTTTTTTATACGTTGAATTATATATACTTATATTTATCTTAAAATCCTAGTTTTTTATATATTCGATTATATGTAATAATACTTATCTTAAAACCCTTTTTTTATATACATTTAAGTATATATATTAATTTTTATCCTAATGTTTTCTTATATATTCAATTATACATAATAATATTGATCTTAAAACCCTACTTTTTTATCCATTTAATTATATATACTAATATCTATTTTAAAATCGTATCTTTTAAGGTTTTAAGTATATTTACTATTATAAATAAAAAATGTTTTTTTATATTTAATTAAATATATTAATATTTATCCTAAAACCCTATTTTTTATACATTGAAATATACATACTAATACTTATGTGTATATGTGTATATGTGTATATGTGTATGTATGTATATATGTGTGTATGTGTGTATGTGTATACGTGTGTATGCATGTGTGTATGTATGTAAAACCCTAAAACCATAATCATAAAATATGTATATGTGTGCATGTGTGTATGAATGTGTGTGTACACACATGTGTGTATGCACATGCATATGTATCTAAAACCCTCAAAACCCTAATCCTAAACCCTAACCCTAAAACATGTACATGTGTGTATGTTTATATGTATGTGTGACTTGTGTGTGTATGTGTATCTACATGTATGCATGTGTATAAATATGTGTATATATATATGTGTTTATGTGTATATGTGTGTATGCATCAAAAGGGCATTAACTTAGCTATTGTCTAAACTCTCAGAAGCACAATACAAGATATTCCATTGTTCTAGTCTTGTCTAGTCTTGTCTAGTCTTGTATCTTGGACATCTTGTATTGTTCTATAGTAATCTCAAATGAGATTGTCATATTATGGGATCTTTAGTGGGAACACGCCCTTAGAGGTCCATAGTTCTAATGCCACATGGCATTAGAATGTTAGGAAAGAAGAAGAGGCAAGAAGGGTGGGATTCATAACTCTCATGAGAGGATTCAAACACGGATGGGAGGATTAAGGAATGTAATTCTCTGTGTGTGGTAGAAAATGGCTATGCCAATTCATCAAAAGTACATTAACTCAGCTGTTGTGCGGCCCATCAAATGCACAATACAAGACATTTGTATCAAAGTACTTTATTGACATAGAAAGTCATTTCTATCTGTGCAAAAGAGCTAGAACTCATTAATGATGATGCACATAAAAGATAAAATTTCTAGGATGGAAGCCCTAAATCCTCAGCAAGAAGTCCACATATTGTTCAAAATGGTGATGTAATGCATTGCATGCTACTTAGTCAAACCCATATTTTCACATAGAGGACTGGGAAAAATATGTGAATTTCAAATTTGATGGGAAAGGGATATAAAATAATACAATCTTTCTAAAATTTTGAAGATCGGGTTTAGAATTTGACAGGAAGGAGCAAAAGGGAAACTTGAAATGAGGATCAAGAACAAATAGGAGAGATGAATATTGGATGCATGTGTTGTACATGAAGAGACCATGAAGGAAGAGTGTCCCTTCCTTGACCTTTCTGTTCTCATGGTTCCAAAGGGGAAGATGATGGAGCTTCATGCTAATCATAGGTATTATTATTTTAATTTTGAAAGGGTATGACTTTGAGAGAAGGAAAATGAAGGGGCTGGTGGCCAAGCACTTTTAAGGAAAAAATATGTATGGGGAGTATGACATATATACTCTCATTTAGATTCAATGATTCCCTCAAATTTGGAATGGGAAATGAAGAGGTATTTTCCATAAATTGATGGGAACAATCATGCATACATATAGAATAGTGCATGGACTTCCATTTGGAGTCAATGAAGTCAAAAATTTTTTCAGTGTGATGGGAGTTTGAAGATCCACAAAACCCCCTTCCATCACTCTTTTAGAAAAATTCTTGCACCTAAAGTTAATAAGTTCCTATTTTGGGGGGAGGAGAGGTGCATTAGGTATGGATGTATGGGAAAAAGGATACATATTGATACTATGCCATATATGAAATTCCTTATGGAATCATTAGATTCATAAAAAGCATATGTTAAGGAGGTATTTTACATCCTCAAAGATCCCCTTTTCATACTTTTGGGAACAATTCAGGTGCTAATTTTTGAAAATATCCACTTTTGGGAGCAAGAAAAAAGATAATTTAAGAGGTTTACTATTGAATAGGGTATTAATAAAGAAATAATCGTATATAAATTACCATATAGAATTAGAAAATCCAAGAAAAAACCAAATTAGGAGTGGATTAGAAGCTTGTTAAAATCTCCCATTTAACTTTTCACATGAAAGTAAAACTTCATGGTTTATGCCTCTTTCCGGAGAAACAACATGCAAGAAAGGAGGATTTGGAAGTATTGAAATATGATCAAACATCTTCATATATTACTCTCTGAGTTTATCAAGAGAATATTAGGACTTGCTAGATGGAAGAATGCTTTTAGGCACTTCAAAAAACCATTTTCACACTTTTTTCCAGTCCCTCAACTAGTCCACTAGTTTGGCACACACTTGTAGAGGCCATAACTTGGGCAAGAAGACTCCAAATTGGATATGCTAAGAATCATTAAAAATAGAATAAGAATTAGTTTTTGTTTCTAAAAATAAAATTCAAAAGCTTTGTATTTTTCGTGCTCTATGTAGGTCTGCAAGGTCTCAACAATTTTTTATAACCAACTTTCGAGAGCGATATCTTGCAAAATAGAAAAGAGATTGAAGTAATTCCACTTTGGGGCACTTGCACATAATGTGTGTTGCATTTTATGATTATTTATATGTCCTAAAAGTTTTTTTTTTGGGTTTAGAGATGGATTATAGATGCATTTTTTATATATTGAATTCTCTTGGTAATCATTTGACACTGCTTGATGTTTTGGAAAGTGATATGATGTCATCAAAACTTTAAATGTTTGAATTAGGACCTAGTGACGAAAGTCCAGAGGTCTGGAAACTCTTCTGCTTGGATGAATGCAATTGGAGCATCAAACCATTCAAGGATGTATGTCTTATGTTTTTTTAAGCATTGTGGCTTATGTTTTGGCATGTTTTTTATATACATGCATGGATTGGAATTCATACATAAAAAAAATTTCATTGTTTTAATTATAAAATTATGAATCAATTTGTTAGGAATACACTTTTTATGGTTTTGCAGGAAAGACGATTGTAATAAGTACAAAGTTGTGCAATGAGAACATGGTTGCTAGCATTTTATGTTTTTGCACGTTATGGAGTTCATACTTGAGTATATGGCTTGTATGCCATGGGCTTGCCAAGCCCTATGATATAGTGAATAGCATGTGTGCCATGGGCCCACAAGGCCTTTTTATTTATATTATGGTTAAATTTTTTTTGAACTCCATCTCATTGGGGAAAAGCTGTTGAAAACTTTCCAACCTCATGGTGTTATATAAAAGCTTACTTTTAGATAAGAAT
Organism: Ceratopteris richardii; assembly: GCA_020310875.1. Taxonomy (NCBI): domain Eukaryota; kingdom Viridiplantae; phylum Streptophyta; class Polypodiopsida; order Polypodiales; family Pteridaceae; genus Ceratopteris; species Ceratopteris richardii. The sequence continues at coordinate 82,374,907 of CM035441.1, read as the reverse complement.
TTATGTCATGATAACATGCCTTCTCTATAAACATTAATAAGTGTAAGTATGCTTTTGATCATGTACTTGACAAAGTAAGGACCATCAAAGAATCATAGCCAACTTTAGTAGTGATTGGATCCCTTCACATAACCATTATGGATTTAGATTGTATGATTGCTAAGGTGAAGGAGATATACCTTCACCATCTATGGAGGAAATGAAGACGAAAAGCTATGAATAGTATTTTTAGTCAATAGGGATCAATGAACAAGTCAAAAATAAATCAAATCCTTCAAAAATCTAATAAAGAATAATAGAAAGGGTACCACTTTTAATAGGTCCTCAAGAACTTTTTGAGGATGAAACTCTTAGAGGAGGGGGGCATTCCCCAAGACTTATACCTTATAAAAAGATCAAATATAGTATTACAAGATAAAGGATATGCAAGAAAAATTTTAAATAGAGTGGGTCTACTACCCCGCATTCAAGTACTTCACTTGTGTTTCATTGTATCTTCCAACCTAAATAAAGATCTCAAGGATTTGGAGTAATAAAGGAACCCTGATGTTAGTGAAAATGTTTGTAAGCCATAAGGATTGTAGAAATCCTAAGTGGTTTAGAAAATAGATGTTGGAAAATCTTTAAAGCATATCCTAAATATATCTTATTCTTCATGGGATAACACACCATAAGGTGATTTCCAATAGTAAAGAGTTAAGGAAAAAGGTTTCTTTGTTGATGCATATAGGTCAGATCCTTGAATAAAACCCATGGGTAAAACATTGAGTGAGAGATCCAGAAAAGGGATCTAATGGAAAAATACCTAGTCTTATCTCTTATTTGGCTAAAGAGATAAGAAAATCCAAAATGCCTAAGTAGTGGAAAGATCAAATCAAACTTTAAGTTTGATGAGAGTTAACCAAACATCCTTGAAAATTAGTTGAGATTAGATGTGGTGTATCCAAGAACCATAGTCCTTTATCTCATAATTTGGTACCATAGATTGTAGCATATGATTAAGAGAGCACTAAAGAAGCCATGGACGATGAAATACAAGAGTATAGAGATATAGTATATTGGATGAAGAATCCATTGGTATGGGGCAATGGGAACTAAATCCCGTTGAATAAATTTTTTTACTGACTAGAAGAAAAAAGGACTCATGATCCAACGGAATACATCGAAAGGATAATGTTTGGAATACATAGCTTTTTCTTCAATTATCCTCTCAAAAGGAAGAGGAATGTTTTCTAAAAGATAGTAAAGATTTTATCTCTCAATAAAATTCATGTACTGAGAGTTAGAAATAAAGAGAGGATCAACTTCTCTAAGTTTGAAGGTAAATCAAAAGTTGAAGCTCTAAAGGATCATTGAAAAGTATCGATTGAATCAAATGACCAGAAAGATGATCTTAAGAAAAAGTAGGCCATGAAGAACCAAAAGGTCATCCTTGGAATTTGTGTACCTTCATAATTCAAGTCAATGGGAAAATAAAAAAAGATATAGTTAGGATGTCAACATATGAAACCTTTAAAATGGCCTACAATATAAAAGGAAAGAATCCTTGAAGCAACAAGAAGATCTTTAAGGATTTGAGTTCTAGCTAAAGATCCATAAGGATTACGTATAAATTGCAAGATCAAAGAATTGGTTAAAATAGTGGATTCCTATGAATACTTCTGACCTTGAAGATAGTAGGGCCTTTTATACTATGAGTTTCCATTTTGGGACATAGTTTGTTAATCTTTTTGGAAGAACAAGTAAAATAGATTTCAAACAATTAGAGACTTCAATACTTAGATTGATCCATATGGGTTTTTTTCCTCTTAAAGTGGACTCTCAAAGCTACATAAAATTTTGAAAGAACATGGAACCCACTTTAAGTAAGCTAGGGGAGCACTAGATTGTGCCCTCTGAATAGAATAGAAAAGATTTCATAATTACACTTTTGATTACAAGATCACCCATGTAGGGAAGTAATACAATAATATATAAATAACACAGGAAGTCCCACAACCCACGACTGATAGTTACAAATAACTCAACTAGAGATGATACAAAAGATCCCACAACCTAGGATGATAGGTATGAAACAAGATCTTTGGACTATAAGAACTCCCTTCAAGGAGATGAACTAACTACAAGGAATAACTAGGAAGGATCTCCTACTATGAGATTACAACAAGAAAAGCAAGGATATCCAAGATACAAGACTAGACAAGACTAGACAAGACTAGAAAAGACTAGAGCAAGGGACAAGTGTAGAACTTGAACTAGAACTTGAACTTGAACTTGAAAGTACTTACTTGGTGATCACAACTCCTTGAGTTGTCAAGAATGGCATTGGCAAGATTGAGTATGTATGTGGCCAACCCCTCCTTATATAGGTTCTCAAGGGTGCTTCATCAAAGGTGGTTATGAATTGATGATTTTATTGATGATGTCATCAATTCAAAACATGACCTTTAGATATCATAATTAAGCAAGAAGATAGTCGTTTTTAGGGTTTCCTTTGTACATGACATCACATCCCCCTCAAGTGACAAGCTCCATGAGGAGCGTTCATGTTCTCTGGTCTCGACTTCATTAAATTTTTCTTATGAAATTCTTAAACTTTGATAGGTGCTCTTTGAAGGCTCTCTACAGGTTCTCGAGTGTGATCACTGATTTCATACCCTTTCCAATGAACAAGGTACTTCAATCTTCCCCAAGATATTCTCAAATCTAGGACATGACCAAGTTCAGATTCTTCTTGATCATCAATCTTGATAGGTGGTGAAGGAATATGTCTCTCCCCTCTCAATGGTGAAATCTTATGTGGCTCCACCATGGACACATGGAAAATTGGATGTATTCTCATGGAACTTGGTAATTGGAGCTTTACAGAGAATGGATTAATCTCTGCCAAGATGGTGAATGGACCAAATCTCTAATAGTCTACATTTGCACAAGGCCTTGATATAAGCAAAGTATTTTCGAGTAACCACACTTTGTCCCCAATGTGATAAGCTTGATTTTGAGCACGATGCCGATCTGCATAATACTTTTATTGTGCTTGAGCTCTATGGATCTCTTCCTTGAGTTATTTGTGAATATCCATCAAGTAATGATAGTCGGGTTCTTGACATGATTTTCGAGTTGTATATCCATCCTTGGATGTTGTCCATAATTTGCAAAGAAGGTCGTCTACTTGGTAGATGTATGAACATTGTTGTTATAGAAAAACTTTGCAAATTGTAAGATGTCAAACCAATCATTTTGATGATAGTTGATCATGCAATGGAGATATTCTTCTACGACTTGATTCACCCATTCTCTTTTTCCATCTGTCTATGGATGATTGGTTGTAGATAGTTTAACTTGAACAACAAGGAACTTGCAAAGACTATTTCAAAAGTTGGATATGAACTAGAGAACTTGATCACTAACAATATCAGTAGTCAATCCATGAAGCCTAAAGATGTATCTAAGAAAAAGTCTAGTAGTGGCTACACTTGTGATTGCCTTAGTAGTTGGAACAAAGTGTGCCATCTTTGTAAATCTAACAAGACTGGCATTATATTTATCTACCTTTGGTAGAATTGTGATGAAATCCATACATAATGAAGCTCATGGCCTTTTTGCAATCAGTAAAGGTTTCAAGAGGCCATGAGGTTTATGTCGTGGTACCTTAGATCTATTGCAAGTGTCACAGGTTTGGATATATTTTTTGACTTCCTTCCACATTTTAGGCCACCAAAAATCCTGTGATATGAGTTCTATTGTTTTATTTACTTGTTGAATAATGTTACAATAAAGAACATATACCCTCTACCACTTATACCAAAGCTCTTGGAACACCTTGGAAAAGCAAAGTTCTTCATGAAGATTGACCTTCGAAGAGCTTACAATCTTGTCAAGATCAGAGAAGGAGACAAATGGAAGACAACATTTTAAACAAGGTATGGGCATTCTAAATATGTAGTTATGTCATTTGGTGTAGTAAATGATCCAACAATCTTTCAACATATGATGAATGATACCTTTCAAGAGTATTCAGATGATTTTGTGGTAATATATCTTGATGCTATCTTGATATTCTCCAAAAATCTAGAGAATCCTGAATCTCATGTAAAGATAGTGCTAGAGAAACTGAGAGAAGACGGTTTATGTGCAAAATTGGAGATGTGATCTTCCCATCACATAGAAGTGGAGTTTTTAGGGCACATTGTATCAGAGAAAGGAATCTTTATGGTCCCTAAGAAGATCGAGAAAATCCTTGATTGGCAACCACCTTCATGTGTTTGAGATATACAATGTTTTCTAGGGTTTGCCAACAAAGATTACTCCAAGATAGTGATGCCTCATACCAAGCTTACAAGAAATGCAAACTTCTCATGGACCAAAGAATCACAAAAAGCATTTTAGAACTTAAAATTAGCATTCATCACTGCTCAAATTTTAGTTTATCCTGATTCTAGCAAGCCCTTCTTCCTAGGGACAGATGCATCAAACTTTGCCCTAGGGTCCATTCTATCCCAATATGGAGATGATGGACACTTACATCCAATTGCATATCATTCAAGGAAACTTTCCCCTCCAGAGATTAATTATGAAATACACGATAAAGAACTTCTTGCCATAGTGCACACATTTGATATGTGGCCTCACCACCTTGAAGGAGTAGATCATAAATTCAAGAACTTAGAGTATTTTATGACCACCCGCATCCTCAAAAAAAGGCAATCTCGATGGAGTAACTTTTTATCTAGGTTTGACTTCATCATCACATATAGTCTAGGATGCCAGCAATGTCATTCATCAAGAAGATCTTACCTTGCACCAAAGAAAGGTGAAGAGGCCTTTGATAAACAAGAGAGTATAGTACTCAAGCCTGAGCATCTCCGGTTAGGAACTATCTCTTCAAGCCATCATGAAGACTCAACCTTGAATCATTGGTTCCGTGAACTTTACCACAAGATTAACTATTTTGTAATGTTAATGTGAAGACTAGAAGAAAATGTTTAAGAAGTAAATGAATTTAAGGAAAAGGATGGGTTACTATTCTATAAGGACCTATTGTATGTCCCTCTAGGAAAGCCCAAGTACTTCAATAACTTCATGACAACTTTGGAGCACGACATTTTTGAGTAGATAAAATAATAGAACTGATATCAAGGGATTTTGGGTGGCGTAAAATGTGGAAGGAAGTCAAAGAATATATCCAAACCTATGATACTTGCAATAGATCTAAGGTACTAGGACATATACCTCATGACGTCTTGCAACCGTTACCTATTCTATAGATGCCATGGGCTTCATTTTCTATGGATTTCATCACAGATCTAAAAAAGTTAGATAAATTTGATTCCATTCATCTTATAGATTTACAAAGATGGCACGCTTCATTCCAACTACCAAGGCAATCACAGGTGCAACCACTGCTAGATATTATCTCATATACATCTTTAGGCTTCATGAATTACTTGATGATATTGTCAATGATTGGGGTCCATAGCTCATATCCAGCTTTTGGAATAGTATTTGTAAGCTCCTTGGTGTTCAAGTTAAACTATCTATAGCCAATCATCCACAAATTGATGGACAAATAAAATGAGTAAATCAAGTCCTAGAACAATATCTCCGTTGAAGCACCAACTATCATCAAAATGATTGGTTTGAACTCTTACCATTTGTAGAGTTTTCATATAAAAACAGTGTTCATACATCTATCAAGCAAACTCCCTTTTTGTGAACTATGGAAAAAATCTAAGGATGGATATACAACTCTCAAATCATGTCAAGAACCCATCTACATGAGACAAGGCCCAATACTTGATGGCTATTCACAAAGAACTCAAGGAAGATATCCACAAAGCTCAAGAACAATATAAGTATTATTAGATTAGCATCATGCGCAAAATCCAGCCTATCACATTGGGTATAAAGTGTGGCTACTCAAAATTAATTTGTAGGTGGGAATCGATGTGCAAAGCTCGATTATCACAGATTTGGTCTGTTCAACATCTTGGCAAAGATTAATCCAGTTACTTTCAAGCTCTAATTACCAAGTACCATGAGAATACATCTAGTTTTTTGTGTGTCCATGTTAGAACCATATTGGATTTCACCATTGAGGGGGGAGAGAACTAGTCCTTTAGGACCTATCAAGATTGATGATCATAAAGAATTCAAAGTTGAGCATGTCCTACAATTGAATATTCCGGGGAAGTTTGAGTACCTTTTTCATTGGAAAGGATATGACATTAATGATTGCACTTGGGAACCTGCAGAGAAGCTTCACAAAGCACCTATCAAATTTCAAGAATTTCACAATAAAACTCCAATGAAGTCGATGCGAGAGAACATGACCACTCCTTGTGGAACTAGTCGCTTGAAGGGGAGATGATGTCATGGATAAGGGATACCATACTGAACCTTAGAGTCTATGTGAATTCTATGTCTAATGGTTGGTTTGGGTCGAAGCGAGAGAACATGACCACTCCTTGTGGAACTAGTCGCTTGAAGGGGAAGTGATGTCATGGATAAGGGATACCATACTGAACCTTAGAGTCTATGTGAATTCTATATCTAATGGTTGGTTTGGAATTCGGGGAGATCCATGCTTCCATTGCATCTGAAATGTGCCAACATCCTATGATCTACTGCCTTCTTGCTTGATTTTGATATCCAAAGATCATGTTTTGAATTGATATCATCAATTCATAACTGCATTTGATGAACCAAACTTGAAGCCTATATAACAAGGGGTTGGCCACATACATACTCATTCTTGCCAATGTCAGTCTTGGGAGCTCAAGGAGTCTTGATCACCAAGTAAGTACTTTCAAGTTCTCGTTCGAGTTCTAGAATTTTCCCTTGCTCTAGTCTTGTGTAGTCATGTATCTTGGACATCCTTGTTTGTCCTATTGTAATCTCCTAGTATGAGATCCTTTCTAGTTATTCGTTGTAGCTAGATCATCTCCTTGAAGGGAGTTCTTGTAATCCAAAGATATTGCTTCATGCCTATGGTCTTGGGTTGTGGGATCTTCTGTACCATCTCTAGTTGAGTTATTTATGCCTATCAATCCCGGGTTGTGGGACTTCTTGTATCAATTATATATTCTTGTATTAGTCACCTAAATGGGTAATCTTGTAATCAAAAGTGTAATTATGAAATCTTGTCTAGTCTAGTGAGAGTGCACAATGCATACTCATTCTTGCCAATGCCAGTCTTGGGAGCTCAAGGAGTCTTGAACATCAAGTACGCACATTCAAGTTCTAGTTCGAGTTCTATAATTTTCCCTTGCTTTAGTTTTGTGTAGTCCTGTATCTTGGACATCCTTGTTTTTCATATTGTAATCTCCTAGTATGAGAGCCTTTCTAGTTATTACTTGTAGCTAGCTCATCTTCTTGAAGGGAGTTCTTGTAATCCAAAGACATTGCTTCATGCCTATGGTCTTGGATTGTGGGATCTTTTGAACGACCTCTAGTTGAGTTATTTATACCTATCAATCCTGGGTTGTGGGACTTCTTGTATCAGTTATATATTCTTGTATTATTCACCTAAATGGGTAATCTTGTAATCAAAAGTGTAATTATGAAATCTTGTCTAGTCTAGTCAGAGTGCACAATCTAGTGCTCCCCTAACAAGATGGACTGGGCCAAATCCTACTCTAGACCAACATTAATACCATCAAAGACACTTAATATATTCACTAGACTTCCAATGTATGCTTTTAGACCACTATAATACTTTGACTCATCATTACCCAAACTCAATGACAAAACGAATAAGTTGTGAATGCAAAGCACCTTGAGAAACTTTCTATTTATGGAAGAAAGCTCTCGCTATTTAGTTCAATGCTCATGAAATCTTACCAATTGTCCACATAACTTTCTCAAACTTTCAAATGAAGTGTTAGACAAGATTTATCAAGTAATTTCATGCATTTACGATATGGAGGATAGACTAGAATTTTCATGAGGAATATGATACACACACCTTGTCGCATATATTTGCTCATATCTCAAGATCTGTGCATGCAATGGTTATGAAAATTTGGAGACATACTTAATGCAGTCTTACATAAGTGTTCTAATCTATGGATAGGATAAGGAGTACTTACAAATAGAGAAATAATGCAAAGATCTTGACGAATTTGCTCAATGTATTGCAATAGGCAACAAACATTAAACAATCAATAGAAATGAAGTATAAATAGTATTGCTAATGGATATATGATACAAAGAGAGTGTGAAAGACATATCTAGCTTTGACGTAGTACAACGCTCACTCAATATGAGCATGATTATCTCCTCTAATCTCTATATCTCTTTCATTATTAACTAAGATAAACTAAACATTTAATCTTTATAATATCTAGATCATATACTAAAAAGGATTTACATGTATACTTCCTAGATCAAGAGAAGTAAAATGTGCATTAAGCCAAGAACTTTAGGCTTGTTCCATGCACCAATAGCTCCCCCTCAAGCCTAAGATGCTTGTCTTTAGTCACAATACTTCTTGAAGTCCAATCATATCTTTGAGCCTATTTAACTTTACTGTATCTAGTGCCTTGGTAATCATATCTGGACATTTTTGTCGAGTGGATACATATGAGAGTTGAGTATCCTTGCTTGTAATTTTTTCTCTTACATAGTGATAGTGGACCTCTATGTGTCTATTCCTAGCATAATAAATTGGATTTTCTACAAGATGAAGTGAGCTAATGTTATCTCAAAAAATGAGAGGAGGAGAAGACTTGAGACCTAAATTTGAGTAGAAGGTCTTGATCCACATGGCTTCTTAAGTTGCATTGGCTAATACTTTGTATTCAGCTTTTGTTGATGAAAGAGCAACTAGGGGTTGCTTCTTGGATGGCCATGAAATGAGATTTGTAGCTACAAAATTAAGATATCCTTATGTGCTTCTCCTCTCATCTTTAGAACCTATGCAATCTACATTACAGAAGCTCTTTATGTCTATATCAGATGTTTATGGATACTATACACCTTCATTAATGGTACTCTTCAAACATTTGAGTATCCTCTTGGTTTCTTCCATGTGCGATCTCCTAGGATGTGCATAAATTGACTCGGCACACTTACATTATAGCAGATGTCTACTCTAGTCAATGTGGCATAGTTCAAACTACCCACTTATCTTTGAAAACTTCTTATGTCTTCAATTGGATCTCGTTCATGGGCACTTAGCTTGAAATCTATCTCCATGGGTGTACTTGCGCTCTTGGATTTCTCAATCTTGAACTTGGCAAGCATATCCCTGAAGGATTTCCTTTGGGTGAGATACATAACCCTTCTTGGGTATACAACTTCCAACCCTAGGAAGTATGTGAGTTGACCTAGCTCAATCATCTTGAATTCCTCCTTCATTTGTAGCTTGATCCTCCTAATACTTTCATCATAATTTCTTGTGATTATTATATCATCTACATATACATAAAGGTATATAACTTGTCCTTAATTTTGTTTGATAAATAATGAAGGATCTGCTTTGCTAACCATGAATCTTTTATCCTACAAATATGTGACAAGCCTATGATTCCAAGCCCATGGTGCTTTCTTTAGACCATATTGGGCTTTCTTTAGCCAACATAGATGTTCAAGAAGAGTGAATCTTCAAACCCAAGAGGTTGAAGTATATTAACTCTTCAGATATCCATTCATTCAGAAATGCATTCTTCACATGCACTTGGTAGATCTTCTAATTCTTGGAAGTTGTGATGCTCATAAGCACTCTGATGGTTGGCATCTTTGTCATAGGTGAAAAGTTCTCCTCATAGTCAACACCTTGTGTCTCAACATACTTGTTGGGGGATTCTTTAATTGAAAGGTACTTAGGTTTTTGTAGGAGAAGAATGGAGAAGAAGAAGAGATACAAATACTTCGAAAGCCCCTATGCTTGATTAATAGTAAGAAATACAGTATCCTTGTCTAGAAAGAGACAAAATTGTTCTCTATCAATAGTGCATAAGAAAAAGAGCATACACAAGTATACAAAATACCACAATTTCTTATGCAGTCAACCTCCTCTGTGTCAGGCCTCCACCTTGTTTAGTAGCTTGCCCTTGTGCACACCTTGCACTCAAGCGTCCAATAAGGTTGAAGGAAGGATCACTCTCTATTGTCGATGCACAACACTTCCTTGATGGTACTTGTTCAACCTTAGGTGCTCTTCTACTTGCTCTATGCATACTCATTCTTCTATTCTCTTTCTCACTCTTGCTCTTGCTTGCTCCTTTTGTCTAAATTCTTAGTCCAAGAATTCCTAATGCCTTTAGTTCTCTCTCGATTCCTCTTATGTAAGTCGCTTCAACTACTAGGTTATCTTGGTTCTTACCTTGATGTCCTAAGGACCACTTTATGCTTAAGGCCAACGAATCCATATTTTTTCTTGTAGTGAATCTAGGAGAAACAAAATTTTAAATGGGGGGCCACAAACTCTTCGGTACAACTTTCTCTTCATATCTTTTCCAATTTTGACCTTCATTTCTTCAAAATGTGTGCATAAGGTGTTGATATATTTAGGTAGTGATGTGTGTGAATATATTAGGCCCATCGAGGCACTTTTTTTCCTCTTTAGGAGGTTTTTCCCCCCCGGCTTGTATATATGCCTGCCCTAACATGCTAATCATCTTTGTACATTCCGTATTGTGTGTTGTATTCCAAGCTCCTTCTTCTTCCTTGTGCTATTTGCATGCTTCCGCAGACCTCAAACTCCAACAATTGGTATCACAGCAGGTCGCTACTTCATCTAGCGCATCATTGACACTACTTTGATCATAGTCTCAAAATCGCACGAAACTTACTCAAGATGATTAGGAGATCAAAACAACTTCACTATGTGGTGTCTAAATCAGAATATGAGCTCGTTTCGACCTCTAAACGCACTATCGTAGTGCTTGTGCAGGCTATTTTTGTTGAGATATCAAGCTCAACATGTGATGATCCAAGATGGCACATACCAGTTTTTCGTTTCTCTGCCATGTATGGTGGTCACACCGGTATATTTCAAGGATACTTCATTGAGCTTTATTAGATTTATCTACGGAGATTGATGGCACATTTGTTCCTTGGCAGCTCACTCATTTGTGGACATTAGATTTTCCCTTATGTACAGATCTTTATATATTGCAGTTGTTGTAGTCTTGTTTTTAGGTCATTCTTGTACATTCCTTTTTATGTAATAGAAGAAGAAGAAGAAGATCATTCTTCCTTGCCTCAATCTGTGTGTGTGCTTCTCTTTGAGAGTGAGAATGTGTGTGTGAGCTCTCTTCCTTATCTCCTTCCTCATGACACATTTTTCTTTTTGTGCCAAATATATATATGGGTTTCGGCTCACCAATATAAGCATCTCAAAGTCTATAGAGGTTGAGCAAAACTTGATATGGTAGTTCTGTTCAACTTTTTGAGATACAATCAATTTTTTGCATTAAGGTATTTTAGTCAGTGGCCATGGTTAAAAGTAGTGATGTATTATGTATGTTGGCTGTTGAGGATAAGTTGGACGGTACCAATTACCCATTATGGGCCTATATGATGTGTCATGTATTGGTTGCAAAAGTACTATGGAATATTGTGCAAGGTGTTGAAAAATGTCCTATTACACCTGCAAATATAGGTACTGAAACTGATGTAGATGTCCTTGAAGATGGTGAAATTCTACAGATTCTTGTTTGTGTTGTAGTTTCTAGTGCACCTACTATAGAGCAAATTCATTAGGATGGTAGAGATGCTCATGCACATGCATTGATAGCCTTGTCTATCAAACATGCCATTACTCCTCACATTTTCTCTAGTGGAATAGCTAAGGATGCTTGGGATACACTTAGCACTTTATACTAGGCAAGGAATGAGTCTCATGTTGCTTACCTCCAAAAACAATTGGAGAGTGAGCACATAAATGAAGGAGATTTCATGGAAAAATTTCTGACAAAGATCAAAGATTTGAAGCAAGAATTGATTTTTGCTAATGAAGTCTTGCCTGACAGTTCACTTATGAAAATTGTTCTGAATGGTCTTCCCAATTCAAGTGAGAGTCTTGCTTCCACTCTTTGTTTGATGATGAAGGCAATCAAAATGCCTTAACATTTGAGGAGTTAGTCTCCGTTATGTTCCAGGAATATAAGTCTAGGCAGAATAGGTCCATTATGCATGTTGCAGATCAAGCTCTCCTGGATAGTCAAAAGGGCAAAGGTAAATGGAGCTCTTCTATTAGTAATCACAAATCTGCTAATTTTTCACAATCAAAGAAGGATGACAGAGACGACAAGAAAACACAAAATCATAAATAGTTTTGCACGTAGTGTAAAGAAAATGATCATTTCATAAAGAATTGACCAAAACTGGATGCAAAAATGGCAAAGAAAAAAGAGGTTGAAATGGTTGTTGGAGAGGCCTCTACATCGAAAATAGATTCTGGTAATCTAGTGCACCATGAAGAATGGGTGTTTACTACTATTTGTGGTTTTGACCCATCTTCTCCTGAACAATGTATGTCTGCAATAGACTCAGATGTTTGGTACTTTGATATTAAGGCAACCAAACATATTACCTTGCAACACAATTTCTTCACTTCTTTTGTATATTATGGAATCATGGAAGTTTAAATGGATTTTTAATGTTTTAAATGTCCAGGAGGTTTTAATGTGGTTGTGTTTGATCTAGCAGGTGAAGAAGCATGAGGGCATGGATACAAGTGGATGCATATAAATAAATAAATTCGAAGATTAAATCGAAGACTTCTAGAATAAGTTATATTTAGGTTTAACTTGTTGTAAAAGTAGTGATTCGCTTAGAAAGCGATGCCTTTTGTAAATAAAGTAGTTTTTTCTAGAGGTCGCTTCTAAAAGCGACGGCTCTCATGTAACTTCTATTTTCAGGACGTAATAGAAATAAACCTATAAATATGGGTACTCTGATAGACTCGTCCAATAGAGTACACGGGGGGAGATTGCACCCAATATCGCGTTGCTTGTCTCTCTGTTTATAATTCCTTTTTTGTCTTCTGTCTACCTCTGTGTGTGCGTGCACTAAAGATCTTGATAACAATGGTATCAGAGCTTGGCACGTATCAGTCTGAAGGAGATTGTTTGTCGAGGGGATTGTTTGTGTTCTCTGTTCACGAATCCGAATCTGAATCCGAATCCGAATCCAAATCCGTGCTCGCATCCGCATCCTCTTCTGCTTCTGCTTTTGCTTCAGTTCCAGAACCAGAACCTACGTTTACACCTGCGTTTACACCTACGGCTTACTCCAAAGCATCGACTAAGGCAAAGAACTTAGGCAATACATTGGCAACATTGGCACCCAAGGCTCCCTTGGCAATCGTTGGCTACGTGCGAGCAATTTTAATTATGAGTGGAAATAGAGAGTTTTAGACTCCCTAAGGTAGGAGGATTTGAACCCACAACCTCCTGTTTACAAGGGAAGTACTTTAACCACTACTCCATCTCTTTGAGTTATCACTCTATCTCCCTTTTGTGATATTTACATCAACTTCACCTCCCTCTTCCTTTTCCAAGTCCCAAGTTAAGCTCAGAGTGGAAGCGCCCGTCGATTTTCCTAGGGAAGTGCAACATAAAAAGGGCATAACTTTCACTATATAACTTTGATTTTAGCATATAATATATCATTGGAAAGCTCTCAAAACAAGTTTTTTAGCTACCCTATTAGATTGAGAATCCAACATAGTTTGAAAGATAGATCTTTTTTTCTAGTTATAGACCCTATAACAATGGAGGATTTCGACAATTCACCTTTACCTGGAGTCTCATTCGAGCAACAGTTAGAGATTATGCACCAAGAACTTCAAGCACTTCAACAAGCTATACAAGAACGCTTTGCTATGCTCCAATTTGATGGACGAAAGGATGGCCGATTTTTCTTGTCATGGCTCTCTCAATTCGACGATTTCTAATTCGATGAGTCATATTCAAAACATGAGAAAGTCAAGTTTTCTACCAATTATTTGGTAGGAAGAGCTTAGTTATGGTGGAATGTTTTACGGAATAGTTCCAACTGTCCTACCACATGGGATGCATTTCATGCAAAAATTAAGGAATCTTTCCTTCCTTCCCAGTTCCATCTACATGCGCGTCGTGCATGGACAACTTTTGGATGGAGAGAGCGAGATAATGTATCCATTTATACTGAACATTTTTGGCAATTTCTTTTATTACTTCGTTCACTTGAGTAGGTTCTTGAAGCAAGTCTGCAACGAAAATATGAGGATGGCTTGGAAATGGGAATCCAAGCAAAGCTCCATACCCTCCGACCTACAACCTTGTATGAAGCTATCTCTTTTTTGCATGATGCTAAAAAGGAGTTTCAATCTATCACCAAAACACTTATCTTACAACAAATTCATCAACATCAACCACCTGTCAAAGCTAATTTTCCTTTTAAGCATCCTTTTACTACATTCGCTTCATCTACTTTCCAATGCCCTCTTCAATCTCATTCAGTACCATTCAACAAATCAACCTTTGACCAGCCTCACCAACCTATCACTCTTCAAAATACAATGATGAATGCTCAACAAAAATGATCCCGTATAACTTGTTGGAATTGTGGAAAGATTGGTCATACCAAAGCTTCCTGTCGGATGAGATCTACTAATAAGCAACCCATTAAAGCTCAAATACACAACATGGAGGTTGTTCCTGCTGACACTGAACCTAACTTGTTTGAAGAAGTATTAGAGCAAGAATTAAGTACCCTGGGTAACAGAATCTCTAACCATTCTCTTCTCTCCATGCATGGCACCATTAATGGCATAGTAGTAAATGTTTTACATGACGATGGTAGCTCGCATGATTTTATTTCTCAAAAGCTAGTTAAAAATCTTAACCTTACTACTCATCCTTCTACGTATAAGGTTAAGGCTGCGTTTATAGGGAATAGGTATAATGTTATTAAGGAGGTAAATAATGTTCAAATTTGTATAGGCTCATATGTGGATGAACGTTCATTTTTACTTGCTCCATTGCAGTCATATGATGTTATACTTGGCATTGACATAATTACAACCCCTGCATTGATTATAATACACACAAAATTACTTTAAAATTTCAAAATAAAGATGTTTCACTGTCTACAATGCATGATTTTCAACCCTTTCCGTTCATTAGTCATACGCAAGTCAAACGAGCTTTTAGGAAAGGTTATAACTCATGTATTGTCTTTGTGAATCATATAACTGATTATACATATACACTTCCAAGTGCACATAAGTCATTTATGGACTCGTATAAGGATTGTTTTATGTCTAATTTTCCTTCTGCATTACCACCTTCTAGGGGATCTCTTGACCATAGGATTGATTTAATCTTGCTAGCTCTCCTCCTCATAAAGCACCTTATAGGCATGGACCTTTACACCGAAATGAAATAGCTAAACAAGTTAAATATTTACTCAATAAAGGACTCTTCTCCTTTTGGAGCCCCTGTTCTTTTAATTGAAAAGAAAAACAAGGCGTATAGAATGTGCATTGATTATAGAGCACTTAATAAAATTACCATTAAGAATAGGTATCCTATCCCTAAGATAGATGACTTAATAGATAAACTTCGTGGAGCATGTGTCTTCAGTAAAATCGACCTCAAATCTGGGTATCATCGGATAAGAATGACATCGCATGACATCTATAAAACTGCTTTTAGAACTCAACATGGCCATTTTGAATTCATGGTAATGCCTTTTGGACTTACCAGTGCACTCGCAACTTTTGCAGGCATGATGAATAATATTTTCCTTGAATACCAAGATTTCGTTCTTGTCTTCTTTGATGATATACTTATTTACAATAAGAATGACAGTGAACATGAAACTCATTTAGAAACATTCTTTGATTTGTTATGTCAAAATAAACTTTATGCTAATTCTGAAAAGAGTTGTTTCTTCCAAAACGAGATAGAGTATCTTGGACATATTGTCTCTAGTCACGGCGTTCATGTCGACCCCAAGAAGATTAAAGTAATTGAAGAATGGCCTAAACCTCAATCAGTGAATGATGTCAGTTTGTTTTTAGGATTAGCTAGCTTCTATCAAAAGTTTGTAAAGGGATTTTCTTATATAGCCCTTCCCCTTACTTTATTATTGAAGAAAAATCTAAAATTTGTATGGGGAGTAGCCCAACAACAATCTTTCACTAAACTTAAGTATGCACTTTCTCATGCGCCTGTTCTGCAATTACCTGATTTTGCACAACCATTTCACGTAGTTATAGATGCTAGTGGTTTTGGTATAGCTACTATTTTAATGCAAAATGATCATCCTCTTGCATTTGAAAGTAGGAAACTCAAACCTTCTAGACGCAATTATAGTACATATGATAAGGAACTATTAGCCGTTGTGCAAACATTACCTTATGGGTTTGGAAGTTCTAATTAAAACCGATCAACAAGTTATTAAGCATTTATTACATCAACCATTGATTTTCGATAGACATATTAAATGGGCTTCATTTCTACAAAACTTCCAACCTATGATTCAATATCAACCAGGAAAAGCTAATGTTGTAGCTGGTGCATTAAGTCATCTCCCATCCCCACAAACAAATACTGTTTTAATAAATAATATTTTTGCTATTTAGATTCATTCATTTAATGATATGATTTCCACTTATGCATCAGACCTGTATTTTTCACAAGCATGGATTGCTTTCAATAATTCCACATTACATCATGAGGATCATTACACCTTTCATAATGGATTTTTAAGGCCTATTCAAGAGAAATGGGAATAACACAGAATTTTGAGACAGTTCTTTGTGTCCCAATGTTTTAGTTTTCGACTCATTCACACACTACAACATGTTATTATATCTTGATTGGAGTATATTAATTAACACTTCAATATTAATGATAATTTTATCATAAATGGGTTATCAAAGTTGGGCTCAAACTTAAGAAGTTAACATAATAAGTAATATAAATGGGACTTGAATAATTCCCAAATTTCTTGAATAGGCCTTTTTTGTATTTTCAACACAAGTTATGCATTACACAAACATTCAAAGAGTTTCTTATGAAAGAGATGCATGAACCACCATATATGGGTCATAGGGGCACACAAAGTACTATTTTTGCATGTAAAGATTTTTTCTTTTGACCTAACATGGAAAAAGATGTTGCACAATATGTTTCTCATGGCATTATTTATCAGCATGTAAAATGACATCATGGTAAACCATTCGGATTATTAATGCCACTTCCTATACCTGATAGACCATGGGAATAGATTTCTATGGATTTCATTACTAGTCTTCCGACAACTGCATCTCACAATGATATGGTGTGGACAATTGTTGATAGATTTAGTAAACATGCATACTTTATTCCTTCTAAAAAGACTTTAACTGCACCTCAAGCTGCTAAGTTATTTATTAGATGTATTTTTCCACATCATGGTAATCCTAAAGTTATTCTCTCAGATCGAGATGTTCGTTTTTGTAACCATTTTTAGGTAGCATTATTTCAACATCCAGGATCCAAAATAGATTTTAGTTCTGCATTTCATCCTGAAAGTAATGGTCAGAGTGAAGCTACAAATAATACTATATTGGATTTATTGTGTTATTACTCTTTAGAAAATCCAAGTAATTGGGATGACAAACTTCCTTTACTTAAGTTTGCATATAATAACACCCCACATTCTACTACTGGTCGTGCACCATATGAAATTGTTTATGGAAGAAAGCTTCCCACTCCCATGAGTCTCACTCAAACTAACCTTCCTATGGCTGATTCTTTTGCACAAGATCATATTACTACACTTGCTGAAGTGCATGAGCATATTAGGAAGAGTCAAGAATGTTACATGCATAGTATTAATAAGAAGCACATAGCCAAACAATTTAATGAAAATGATTTAGTTTGGTTATGAATCATTAAAAGGCATTTAAAAAATATTTCTCAACATCCCAAGGTCAAACTTGCCCCACAATATTACGGACCTTTTCGCATTATTGAGAAAATAAATGAAAATTCTTTTCGTTTAGATATACCTTCTCATTGGGGTATACATAATTCTTTCCATATAAGTTTGTTGAAATCTTTTCCAGGTACTTTACCACTCAGGCCTATTTTAGATGATCCTCCTTTACTTGAAGAGGATGCAAAAATATTGATTCCCGAGAAACTAATAGATTATGATGTTACCACTACACAAACTGGTAAGCAATATCATAGATATTTAGTCAAATATAAAAATCACTCACTTGAGGAACCACAATGGATACATGAGACATCTTTATCAACTCACTATGATCATTTAATTTCTGCATATCATTCCCAATTACATTAAACTTTTAGGTTTCCGATTCCATGCATGTGTTTTGCATGGTTCATGCTTACTCTTGTTTAGTGATGGGACATGCGACTGATCATCCATGTCTGTTTTTCTATTTATCAACTGAGGTCAGTTGCTTGTCAACTGGGAGGCATGTTGTATATTATGGAATCATGGAAGGTTAAATGGATTTTTAGTGTTTTAAATGTCCAAAAGGTTTTAATGTGGTTGTGTTTGATCTATCAGGTGAAGAAGCATGAGGGCATGGATACAAGTGGATGCGTATAAATAAATAAATTCAAAGATTAAATCGAAGACTTCTAGAATAAGTTATATTTAGGTATAACTTGTTGTAAAAGTAGTGGTTTTCTTAGAAAGCGACACCTTTTGTAAATAAAGTAGTTTTCCCTAAAAGTCGCTTCTAAAAGAGACGGCTCTTATGTAACTTCTATTTTCAAGATGTAATAGAAATAAACCTATAAATACGGGTGCTCTAATAGACTCATCCATCAAAGTACATGGGGGGAGATTGCACCCAATACCGCATTGATTGTCTCTCTGTTTATGATTCTTGTTTCATCTTCTATCTACCTCTGTGTGTGCATGCACTGAAGATCCTGATAACAACTTCACTCGAGCCTACCCCTATAGAGAATACTATCAGATGCACCAACAACTCCTCTTATCCTATCATGGGAGTTGGTAAGATCATTTTGACTACTGCTCATGGTAGTTCTTTTACATTATTAGATGGTTTATTTGTGCCAGGGATCAAGAAAAATGTATTATTAGTTTCAACTTTAGCCAAGATTGGCTTGGTTGTGAAATTTTTTGATGCTAGATGTACAGTTCATGATCTGTCAAATGGTGATTATTGCTTCTGGTATTTTATGTCATCGGTTGTATAAGCTCACAAACTATGAAAAATCTGTGCATGATTTGGCATGTGCAGTACATGATTCTCATACTATATCAGATGCAAAGCTTTGGCATGCATGCTTTGGTCATCTAAATTTTTCTACACCTACAGAAATCTGAAATGGTATCTTCTCTGCCCAAACTTGAGGCACTTGGTAAACATGTTTGTGAAGGCTCTATTTTCGAAAAAATGTAGCCTTCCTCATTCCCAAAAGATGGTTCAGTTTGAGCTACTTGGAAATTGTAGCTTGTTCACTGTGATGTCTGTGGTCTTATGCACACACACTCTTTTGGAAACTACCTTTATTTCATGACTTTCATCGATGATTTTTCCAAGCATGCATGGATATATCCATTGAAACCAAAGTCTAAAGCGTTTATGTGCTTCAAAAAGTTTCTGGTTTTGGTTGAAAACCTATCAACATGTAAAATGGACACCATTCATCATGATTGAGGGGGGGAATACATGTCCTCTAACTTTTAATGCATTTCTGGTTGAACGTGGGATAAAACATCGGTGTATAATTCCATATACACCTCAATAGAATCGATTTGTTGAATGGAAGGATAGGTCACTCACGGAGATGGTGAGTTGTATGGTCAAGAGTCAGGCTTTACCACATAGTTTCTAGCTTGAAGCTATTATGTGTGCAACATGGTTTGGCATATGCATTAGTGCCTGAACAACACATGAAATTGGATGATAAAGCAATGAAATGTATTTTTGTTGGGTACAATTTTAAAAGCAAAGGCTATTGTCTATATCATCCACAGACTAAATGCATTTTGGTCAGCCATGATGTTGTTTTTGTGGAAGATGCTATTCAGTCATTAGTTTCACGTACTAAGGAGACATTAGTTAGCTCCAAACACATGTTTATGAAACTTTGCTACCTCTTTCTATAGGTGGAAAATCTAGTGCTGGTCCTACTGAGGCAACTTCTTAGCCTTTACATGTCTCATGTGATGATGCATATAATTCCATTTCTGATGCCGATCATTCCATTTCTGATGCAAATCTAGATGATGCACTTGTTGATGGGAGAGCTGATATTGAGGAGGCAAAAATTATGCAAAAATGGCTCTGGCAAACTTTGCATGATAGCAAGTTAGATGCACCTCTATCATATCATACACGTTCAGGATCTCATAGTGCTTCTTTTGCATCAAATTGCTATGCTATGGCTGCCTCTAGTCTCTGTGATGAGAATGAGCTTCCTTCATTTGATGAAGCACAAAATTCTAAAAATTGGATGGCTGCTATGCAATCAAAATATGATGCTATCATGAAAAACGGTACTTGGTCCTTATGTGACTTGCCTCTTCGCAAGAAGGCAATGGCACCAAGTGGGTATACAAGCTGAAGCATAAGCTTGATGGAATAGTTGATAAGTATACAGATAGGATTTGTCGCAAAAGGTTATGCATAGGAAAGAGGCATTGATTTTGATGAGGCCTTTGCACCTACATGTTGAATGACTACTGTTCGTAGGATGTGTGCACTTGCAGTTCATCGTGGTTGGAATGTACATTAGTTGGACATTAAAACTACATTCTCAATGGTGACTTGCATGAAGGAATGTATGTTTTTTAGCCTCGTGGCTTTGTGCAAAAAGGACATGAAAACCATGTGTGCAGGTCGAAAAAGGCATTATATGGGTTGAAACAATCACCACATGCTTGGTATGAAGAAATACATGCCTACCTAATTGCACATGGTTTTGAGAACAATCCAACAGAGAGTGCCTTATATGTTAAGTGTGCTAAACATTATTGTAGCATTTTGGCCTTGATGACTGTAAACCTATTGCCACTCCTATGGAGATAGGTTTACAATTGAGTCTTCATGATGATGGTGCTGCTTTTTATGTTGTTCTCTATCAGTAGGTTGTTGGATGCTTGACTTACTCATGCATTACTCAGCTAGATATTTAGTTTGTTGTCTCACAGATGAGCACATTTATGCATTGCCCAAGTGTTAAGCATTGGTAGGTGGCTAGATGCATCTTTTGCTACTCAATGGTACTCAACTACTTGGACTGTTTTATCCCAAGGGGGATCACTACCACCAGATTTAAATGTATTTTGTGATTCTGACTAGGCTGGTTGCCATGGCACACGTGTGTCCACTAGTGGCTCTTCCTACAGCTTTGGTAGCTCATGTGTTGGAAATTTAGTAGGCCCATTACTAATACCACAGGTCGAAGTTCCATAGGTCCATGATCTACAACATAGAATCCAACAATCTTCCAATATTTACAAACATTAACATACCACACTTAATCATACAATGATGAGACAAAGATAGAGAGAGATTAGACAACATGTGTAAAGTGTTATGTAAGCCA
Source organism: Ceratopteris richardii (assembly GCA_020310875.1). Taxonomy (NCBI): domain Eukaryota; kingdom Viridiplantae; phylum Streptophyta; class Polypodiopsida; order Polypodiales; family Pteridaceae; genus Ceratopteris; species Ceratopteris richardii. The sequence goes on along the minus strand of CM035441.1, from coordinate 82,353,362 downwards.
CTACTTACTCACACTATCTTATATACCAATGTCAATTTACAATGTGGGAGCAAAACTCTCAACCACTCTATGTGAACAAAAATAGATGGAAGAGTGTATATACAAATGTAACAAACATATTCAGATGTATGAACAAAAATCTGAATATATATGAGATATGTGACCTATTAGGTTGTAGAAGAGTGAATACGAGTGATAGAAAGAGGAAGGATCAGTCTAAAACTAATAATCAGCAAACCCTCATCTGAACTTAGGCTATGGAAGACCCTAAATCAGATATGTGTGTGAAAACATCACATACTTACAAAAGTAGCAAAGAATGCTAACAAGTTTGCTGCCAAAAATCCTCAAACTCATATGCACATATCTTCTCTAACACCTCATCCAAATATGCATGAAGCATACATGTACGGATTCTCCTTCAGATATGCCAAATATGGATGCCACTGCCTCCATAAGCTCCAAGTAGTACGTGTGTGCATAAAGAGAATATGTACCTGAATTCTTAACATAAGATGCAAATCTTATGTTAACCTCCATCCAATGTCTTTGAAGTACACTGAAATCTTCATGTAGAAGACAATCTTCAAATACATTATGTAGATGGCTGGTCTACACCACCAAGCTGCTGATGGGTAAGTCCTCTACATAACTAGAGTGTGAGCACACTCTTCTCCAAGAAGTACTCCATAGTTGCTCCTCAACATGCTCCTAGAGTGCACCATGGCTGCCCCATGTGTGCTAGAACACCACCTCTAATGAGGGACCAAAAACTGGCATTGCCAATTGGTGTAGGCTGTCTTAAAAGTGACCCAAGGATTCTCTTTTATAGACTTCCAAAGCTCCATGCAAAAAACTCACAAAAAAGCACTTTATTTTAATCACATAACTTTTCAAATTGCTTTTGCTTTATTTTAAGTGAGTTTGCTTTATTTTTAAAGTTGCTTTTAGCTTTGCTTTTAGCTAACTTTAAAAATAACTTCTTGACCCACTTTTTCACACTTTTGACTACCTGATGAATGATCTGACAATATTTTTATGATCCTCATGCCGAGAGCTATCATTTGAGGTCAAAACCCTAAATGAGAAAAAAATTAGGGTTTTTGGATTTTCTCCCAAATTTGATCTCTGATGACTAAATGTCATATACCATTGGAAAGCTCTCTTCAAGCTCTACAAGATAGGCTCATAAAAAGTTAACCCATATTTGTGCCAAAAATGATTAAGTACCAAAATTAGGATTTCTACCCTAAATGGATTTTGGACTGATATGACATTGTTTTCCAACATCATGTTTATCTTAGTTGAGCAAGAAGCAGCTTATTGTGGCCACTTCTAGTTGTGAGGCTGAGTATAGGGAAACCTTCACAATGATTGTTGAGTGTGTGTGGCCTAGATGCCTTATGGTTGATTTGGGTGTTGGTCAGTCTTCTACCACCACCACCTTCATTGATAGTCAGAGTGCATTGGAAGTTGCGAGGAACCCTATCTTCCATGCTCACACTAAGCACATTGAGGTGCATTATCCTTATGTTAGGGAGATGTTCTCTGCTCGAGAGATTAGCTTGACATATGTGCCCACACAGGAGAACATTGTAGACCTTTTCACGAAGGCTCTACCTAGGGGGAAGTTTGAAGCTTTTCGCAAAGCTTTGGGCCTACTTCCTTTTGTGTATTGATTCCACATAGCTTGGCACTTCCTTATACATGAGTGCAAGATCCTTTTTCACCACATCACTCCCAGGGGGGATTTGTTGATATATTTAGGTAGTGATGTATGTGAACAAACTAGGACTATCGGGGAACATTTTTCCCTCTTTAGGAGGTTCTCCCCTAGCTTGTATATACACCTATTTCCCTAATGGGTTAATCATCTTTGTACATTCTAGTGGTAATACATTCAGTATAGTGTGTTGTGCTCCAAGCTTCCTCTTCTTCCTTGTGATGTTCACGTGCTTCCATAGACCTCAAACACTAACATAAGGGAGGGTTAACCACAAGCTTCCAAAACCCTTAAAAACCTTGAAAACCTTTCAAAAAGACCATTCTCCAACCTACGTTAAGCTTTTCCTACAAAACCATTGTGGAAAAATTGTTTGCGCACTACTTGTGCACCCTTCTTCTCGGTCACTTATGCACCACCTCTGCACCACTTCGCACTTTTGGACTATGTGTGCATCACTTGCAAAGTCATCACTTTGACCATCTCAAAAATACCCTTTAGCCACGTCTAGCTTTATACATCTTGATGGTTCCATCATAGTTTTTTTTCACTTTTTATATGCACCTAGACCCAATGATCTTCATGGTTGAAGATTTGGGCACAAATCCCGAAGTGTGATTTTCCTACAAGGCTTGAATTTCTTCTTCCATAGCATTCATCCACTCTCGTTTCTTCTTTGCCCTATTCGTAAGATGAGGGTTGCTAAGAATTTAAGTCCTATGCTAAATAGATAGAGTGTTTAGTTACTAAGGATGTATCATAGTCATATTTCTCTAGCTTCTTCTTCTCCCTAGTTAATTTTTTTATTCTTTGTTGAGATGATTATACCACATCCCTCAACTCTACCTTGGCCTTACCTTTGGAATTCCATGAGTTTATTTCTATTATTTGAGTCTTCTAATCATCTTCAGAATCACTTGATGCTTCAAGTGTGTGTGTGTGTATATCCAGCGGCCGTGGTTTAGGGAATGTGCCTTGTCCTCCTAGGCAGATGGCCAGGGTTCAAGTCCCACTGAGGGCTGGATTCCTCATAGTTCCCCAAGATGGGTGCCTCTACCTTATGAGGTCGGGTGTGTGTGTCTTTCCAAATTCATTGTAGTCTCAAAAAAAGAAGTGTGTGTGTGTGTGTGTATTCGTGTTTGAGAGAGTAGGGAAATCTTTGTCTATATCACATGGTCGCTTGATCTTCTTGGAATCATCTTCAAAACATGATTTATTTTCATCACATAGGACATCTCGACTTACTATAAAGCTCTTAATTCTGGGATTATATATTCTATAATCATTTTGATTAAGTTAATAGGCTACACACACTTCTCTACCTTAGGTCCAATTTGCCTCTAACATGTGAAGTCATATGCAATGCACTAAAATATGTTGCAATGTTCCAAGATTTGTCTTTGTCCATTCCAAGATTCATATGGAGTCATACCATCCAAGGCCTTTGAGGGTAGTCTATTTATCAAATATGTGGTTGTAGATATTGCCTCTACCTACAAATAGTATGGTTATTTTTTCTCATTCAACATGGACCTTGCTGCCTCCACAATGGCTCAATTCCTTCTCTGTGCCACTCCATTCTCCTTAGTGTGTCTCATGGTGATTTTTCTTTTGATTCCTCTATCTTGGAGATAGGAATCAAGAGGTATCCCCCCCCCCTGTTCCTCTTCCACAATGGTAAGTACCACGTTAAGAAGCTCCACCTCCTTAATGTCAATCTGTGGAAGAGATAGGAGTGATACGAAGATTGTGAATGCGATATGTAGTGAGAGTGAAGGTGAGAAGCATAGAGATGCACACACACATACACACACAATGAAGAGACAAGCAAGACACAATGGAAGGTAGGAATTGGAAAAATATTATAAAACATATTTCTTTTGAAAATTAATCCGACTCGCTCCCCACCACTTCATTGTGATCCACCTTCACATAGTTCCATGTCATATGTGCCTCTGGCTACTGCCAACACCCCCTCTCTCTCGCTTCTGTCATCCTCGACAGAACCTTGTTGCGGGATCTGTCAGATGTAGTTTTGTAGGAGGTCATGAGCGAGGGTGTGCTCTGATGCAAATACCTCTGGCAAGATCTGCTTTGAGATTTCCCAATTTATCGGTTGAGGTTCATCTAGTGGCAGAAGTCTGTAGTGCGTGGAGTACACTAGTTGTTCACAGGCAAATAATCGGAGTAGGCGTGTGGGCCTGCTGATGAACACCTCTGAATGGTATTCCCAAAAACTGGTAGTAAGCATTTCTTCAAAGGTCATTTTATAACATGCCGATAAATATTTGATGTGACAGTGCGAGGCATAACACACCCAGAGGGATGGTGTCGTGCTCATATCATACGCTAAATCCTGATTACCATGCTCGAGGCCCGGGGTGTTAACATGTGGGGCCTTGACATGATGGAAGATCTTGAATACTATCTACATCATGTCAAATACTTTGACAGTCATATGCACGGCTACATTATGCATGCACCGTAAGCAGGGTAGCCAGTGGCAAATCGTTGCCATCATGTATCTTGCTGTGGGTGGTCTGGGGGGTGGAGTGAAATACAGATAATTTAGCCAGTGCTGGCACTGCTTGTTGTTCTGCACTTTGATCGTGAAGGCCTAGCATTGGTCCCCAACATGGGTTATACTTTAAATGCAGGGGTGCCTTGAGCCATGTGCTCAACATTTTTGGATATTGCTGTAATAATTCCTGGCGCCAAGTTGGTTGAAAGATTTCTCCTCGCTTCACTTCTAGGGGCAAGTCATCAGGCTCAAACTGAGTTGCATCTGAGGGTTTGTTGCCTATCTCCTTTTTCGATTGCCAATTGGTATTCTGCCATTAGCATGAAATATGGCTTATATTGCAGTTCATGGCCAGATATATATCATCGAGGGGCCAAATGAGCAAAGTAAGGTGATTGTAGTATATGTTCCTCTCTCATGGCCATTGCATATAATTGTACCTCCACACGTGCTGAGTGGGTCTTTCCAAGTTCTTCTATAGTTTTCATCCATGCAGGAGTAGGGAGTTCAAATGTGTCTTGGCCTTCAGCCATGACACATCCGCGTGGGATGGGTTGTGGTTCATAGGCTTCTTCATACGTTTCCTCCATCGGGATAGTGACTGTTTCTTCCTCCATTGGGAGCTCGAGTGGGGAATCTGGCCTAGGGGGTTCTTCGTATGTTGTGATCTGTGTTTGAGGAGTCAGTACCTCAGCCCGTAAAGTGTTGAATTCGTCCATGATTTCAAGAGATGTGGCCACAGGAGCTGGAGGTGGTGGCTGCAATGGTGCACATAACTGTAGCATTTTATGGTCTTCCTTGAGCTTTTGATATGCCTCATTCATACTGTCATAATCTTCTAGTAGTCTGACATGGTCTTCCAATAGGGTCTTCATAGATTCAAAGGGGACGGCTTTAAAACAACTAGGACTCAGAGGTTCGTCTGGTTGATCTAAAGCAGCTTCAAGGTTCTCTCTATTCTATTCCTGCAAATGTTGATTCTCTTCTTTGGCTGCTGGTGAGGTGGCATCTTAGTAGTCCCATGTTTCTAGTGAGTGTCGCATTGCGAATGGTTTGAGCCCTTAACAAGTTGTCGATATCTGTATTGCCTCTTTTGTCTTTTGTTCACTTTCTAGTTCTAGTGTATGGTAGGCCTGGCATAGCTCTTGGTAGCGTGTGTTAAGGGAGGCATTCTCGATGGTTAAGGAATTTAACTGCGATTGTAAGTCTTTTGTGGTCTGTTGCAGTGTCTGGTAACTAGTGCCTAGAGATGCGAACCCATCTCTAACTTGTTTCATACATGCGATGATTTGATAGAATGTGGTGTCGATTGTGAGTGATAATATTAACGGTGGAGTGAGTGAAGATGTTGTGGGTGTGGGTGTTGATGCAAGGGGAAGGGGAAATAAGGATGGGAAAGTGGATGCAGTGGTGACTATGGAGAAATGTGACATGCTTAAATGTGGTGGTGAAATGGATGGGGTGAGTGGTGGTGCAGTGGGTGGCGATATGTCCATGTCACTGAACGTGGTGTCGAGTGTAGTGATCATGAAGAGTGGAGTGATAGTGGGTGCTTAAGTGGGTGTGAATACAAGATTTACAAAGGTTTCGGAATACTTTATAGATGGGGTTTCGTGTATTGCTTGGTGGAGAGGGGAGAGAGGAAATATAGTGGGTCGGGGAGGTGAGACGGGGGAGAAGGTCAATGGAGGGGGAAATGGGAATAGGGGTCTTGGAGGGATGGGGAAGGATGGATGGAGAAATGGACTAGATGGAAAGGTAGAAGTTCTAGGAGGGAGGCTAGGTTGTGTGGGTGCGAAAAGGGTGAGAGGAATTGAGGCAACAAAGGCTTCTGCTATCGCAGTATCGAAAGACATGGATGGTCAAGGGAAGGTAGGGTGTACAAGAGAGGTTGGAGAGGCAGGAGGTGAAAGAGGAGCGCTTGATGTGGTGGGTACTTCGACGATGTTAGGGGTATTTATAGTAGAAGTGCAAGGTGGGGAGTGGATGACAATTGTTTCTTCTACCAAAGAACCTTCCAAAATGAGGCATGCTTCCTTGGCTTGTTGTGAGGATTGTGCATCCATTGGTATGCGAATATACTGGCCCGATTTTGATAACAAGCGTATTCATTGTGGGTCAAACTGTGGTAGTGGTTTCCTCTACAAATAGCGTAATTCTTCACTAGTACCAACTCACTTGAACAATTCTCTGAAACCCTAAATGTAAGATTCTTCAAAGCGTCCTATGGTGAGTTCCTGTTCTACAAGTGCTTGGCTTTCTTCTTCTGAGAGTTTTTTTGTGTGCCCAAACTGCTTGCATAGTGTGGTATAGTTTCTTGATTGCCAATGTGTAGTTGGGGTTGAGAGGTCTAGTTGACACTCTGCTTTGGAAAAGAAGGGAGGTCCAACACTTGCAAAACTTGACCATTAGGAAGTACAACCTTTTGCACCAATAATCTAGGCGAGTCCACAGTAAGTGTGGAAGGATGGGCATTGCAGGGTGTTGCACCCATTTTTTTGTTGATGCACTCCACCTGACCCATCTGTTGGGTGATTACCCTTTCTAATTTGTACGAAGCCCAGGGGAAAATCTGTTGATATTCTTCTAAATGGAAATTGTCCATCACCAAGCCCGCGTGGGTTGGGATAGACGTAACGTGACTTATCTGACCAAAGATCTTCTGGTCCTCCTTCGCATGTAGTTCATATGGTCTAGGGTTACATACCTCAGGCGGAGTGTTGTTAGGAAAGTCAAGGGGTATCACTCGATGCTGGTCTAAGGTTCCAATCTGCAAGGAGCTTTGTCTAAGATTTAGGTCCACTGAGTGATCATATAGCCAATCTTGGCCAAGGATTAGGGGTTCTATCAGGTTGTCGTCATGGCACACTAGTAGCTTCGCTATCATGGTCATGTCGTGTATGAGGATAGGAAGGTCCACCTCACCCATGCAAGGGGTTTCCATGCCTCCTAGTCCTATGAGGTAAGCCTCAATTGGCCACATTTCTATTCCTGATTCCTTATAGTGGGACCATCAAATTGCACTAGTCACAACACTTGAATCAATTAAAGCCCTAAGCTCATGGCAAGGGTTGCCTTGCTCTAGCTTGATTGTAATGAATGGTCTCCTATCCACTATGTTAGGATGAGTTGTTGATTTTGTTTGACACATGGCCATGGGGTATCTGGGTGTTGTTTCTAGAGGGTTATAATGTTCTCTCCGTAGTCTTTGTCTTCTTAACTTCATGCACTTAATGCATTCTATAGCTTCTGCCTGAGCTTAAGCACGTATTCTCTATTCTTCCTTCTTACGCTTCTTTGCCAACGTGAGTTGTCTAAGCATATCCTCAATAAGAGGTTCCTAATAAAGTTTGAATCTACAGCCACTAATGTAATTAGGAATTATCTCTCCTTCTAGGGTGGCTAATTGTACTCCTCCACTTGTCAAGGGTCTGTTAATGATCATAGGTCCATAACCTCGCTTTTCTAATTTCCGTGCATGTTATTTCAGCATATACACTAGGACTAAATCTCCTTCTTTTAAGCCTTTATCTTTCACATGTGCATCGAAATAGGCTTTCTGCTGCTTCTTTGATGTATATATGCCAGCTGCTGCTTTCAACCCGGTTTCTCATAATCGTTCCAAGTCCATTACCATTGATGATAATTCATGGCCGGTCCACTGATGTTCTTATGCAACCTTGAGGGTCGGTATCAAGAAGTCCAAAGGAAGCAAAACATTCTAGCCAAAAACCATTTGAAAGTGAGTATGATCTTGTAGGCCACTCGAGATGCCCAAACAGCATGGTGAAACTGTTTGTCCAAATCTGAATGTTTGTTGTTCACAAGTTTCGCCATCATGTTACAAAGGATCTTGTTAGTACTTTTTGCTTGACCATTGGCCCGAGGATGATACGGTGCGGATTTCTTGTGAATCACCATACAATCTTGTAACAAATATTCAATGACCTGATTTAGAAAGTGAGTTCCTTGATCGCTCACTAACTCTATAGGCAGTCCACATCTTGTAAAGACATTTTTAAATAAGAATTTTGCACTCATGTGTGCATCATTCTTTTTTTTGGCCTTGGCCTCTACCATTTGGTAAGATAATATGTCGCCACAATAATGTATTCAGCATGAGAACCTTTTGCAGGGGGGGGTTTAATGGGTCCTACAGAGTCTATACCCCACTTGGAAAATGCATGTCCTCCCATCATGGGTTTCAATGGCATTTCATCTCTACGAGTAGGAAATTGAGTCCTTTGGCACACATCACATCTCTTAACATAGGTATGTGCATCCATGTGAAGAGTGGGCCACCATAATCCTGCAAAGAGGATGGCTTTGATTATCCTATCGGGGCCAAAATGACCTCCTACAACACCTTGGTGTGCTGTCTCTAGTATGCTCAAATAATTGTTCTCATGAACACACTATCTTAGGTATCCATCTTGTCCTCTTTTTTATAGATTGTTGCCAATAAGTGAATAGTCTTGAGCTTCCTGCTCTAGGCTTTGTTGTCATGCTAAGGTCATTCCTTGAGGGAATGTTTTCGTCCTCAATTATGTCACTAATGGTTCACTCCATTCTGGTGTGAGAGACATATGATATAACGTAGCATGTTCTATTGGTTGTCTTTCACAACAAACATGACCTTCTCTACACAACTTGTAGACATTTGCTTCCATAGAAGGCGAATGTACTCCTAGTCTATGCAGAGTCTGCAAGGTACGCTGTTTTGAATGATGTTGCTTTAATGCACCTACATGTGCTGATTGCAACCAATTTGCGTGTTCTGATTCATCTACACAACAAGCAAGAATCTTCTGATTATCCTATTTATATATACTTCCTGCTATTATTTGATATCTCTGAGACTTGGTAATCTCTCCTTCTTTGATCCTTATCCTAGGATTCTTGGGTCCATATGTGAGAAAAGGGACAATAAGCTTAGCCCATTCTGGTACTATCTCAAGGTTGAACAAATATACATCCGATAATTCATCCGTTGTTCCTTGAGGAGCTTCTCTTCAAGTTAATCTTGAGAGATGGTGAGCTCTGAGGTGTGTCTTTCCCTTCCTGACTACTACTTCAAAGTCATACTCCATGAGTAAAAGAAACCAACGTATCAGTCGTCCTGTGTTACATGGCTTATTGTCTAAGTACAACAATGCTTGATGATCCGTAAAGAACTTGAACTTGTTTTTTAGCAAATAATGTCTGAATTTCTTCACTGCATAGATCATTCCTAATCCTTCTCGTTCTGTAGTGGTGTAGTTTCTTTCTGCTGCATTCAAGTGTCTGCTCGCATAAGCTATGGGGAGATCTACATTGCCTTCATTCGTGTGTTGTGCCAACAAACATCCTATTGTGTAGTTGGATGCATCCACATGTACATGGAATGGCTTGCTCCAATCTGGGGTTGTTAATATAGGTGTTGAACATAAGCATCATTTAAGTTCATTGAATGAATTTTTGCACTCATCTGTCCATTCAAACTTGGTCAAAAGAGAGTACTAAGGTTTGGCTATGATTGCATACGTGTCTATGAATCTTCTATAATAACCACAATGACCCATAAATGTTTGTACCTCTTTTATGTTATTTGGCTTAGGTAGGTATGCAGTTACTCTCACTTTTTCTTCATCCCTTGAGATTCCGTTCTTTGACACAATGTGTCCTAGAATTTTGCCTTGTTTTGACCATAAAAACACACTTTCCTGGGTTCAGACAAACATGGTATTCTCGACATTTGTCAAATACTTGCCTTAGTTTCGGGATATGAGTTTGCCCCATATTCGAATGAGTACATATATCATCGACATAAACTTCCAAATTCTTGCATAGGAATTCCTTAAAAACATGACACATCAGTCGCAAGAAAATGGCGGGTGCATTTGTGAGCTCAAATGACATTATACAAAATGCAAATATGCCCCATTCTATGGCAAAATCCGTCTTATTGATCCTCTAGAGCAATGGCTACTTGATTATAGCCTGAGAAACCATCAAGAAAGTTGTAAACTTCCTTGCCTGCAACTCCTCCAATAAATGTTCTGTGATAGGAAGAGGACAGCTGTCTTTAATCGTGGCTGCATTAACTTTTTTAAGGTTAATACACACATGAAATTTTCCATTCTTCTTGGGCACAACCACAATGGGGGACACCCACTCAGTATGCTCAATTTCATAAATGAATCCTGCTTCTATCAAACCATCTATTTCTTTTTTAATCTTAGGAGCGTAGTTATCATTGTACGTGTATGGTTTCTATTTCGTAGGTTTGGCATCTGGAGTCATGGGGATTCTATGGGAGCATATATCTGGGTGTACTCATTTCAAGTCTTTGTAACTCCAAGCGAACACATCTCTATATTCTCGCAATAGGGCAATTAGATCTTCTTCTTCTTCATTCGTCAAATCATGCCCTATGTAAGTACATTTATCTTCTTCTCCTTCTATGATAACTATGATTTTTTTTGGTTTTCTCTCGGTTATCATATACTTCTCCAACATCAGCTTTTCTTTAGGCATTCGTACCATGATTCGTCTATCTTCTATTTCATACTTCTTGAAGTCCTCCGGTACTTCCATGAACGGTTCTTCTTCTTCTGTCTTAGGTGATTTCTTTCTCTTCTTTTGTTTGCTTTCTATATCTCTTATGGATGGCTCAAGTTGTTCCATTTGACTTTCCTTTTCCTCTCCAAGGGTTTTGGCTTCTACAAAGTAAAGATATTCCTCTTCTGTGGAACAAAAGGGTTCCATGATGATGGATTCTAGGTCCTCTTCATCACTCTCGTCCTGTTCTTGGGTCACTTCCATGCATTCTTCTAGGATGAAGTCATCCTCGATAGGTTCAATCATAAAAGTGGAAATTTCATATCCTTCCTCATCACAATGAGGGGTCAATTGTTGTTCATTCATAGCTATGTCCATCGTAGCTAAGATTTCTACCCCACCGTGAGGCTCGAATTCCTCGTCTGGATATATCATAGGTGCGTAAGCTGGGTCTTGAAGGGTTCGTGGATGTTGCTTTGAACCTACAGTCCTGGCTTCTAACCATTTTTCCTCTTGTTTTGCTACCTTACACATCCATAGATGAGTATCCTCGTGTAACCATGAGGGATCTGATTCCAATGAGTGTACGGACTATGTTTCATCTTTTGTCTTATGGATGGTGTTCCATTGTATTGGGGGTACATCCGGATGGGAATAGTCTTTAAGATTGACTTTAGTAGTCAGTCTGAAATATTGCAAGTACAAAGAATTAGTTCCCCAATCTTGTACGATTTGCAACTTACGCATGAATGGTTGTCCTAAAATCATCTCGTAAGCATGATTTTTTCCAAAGTCACAAATGGCGAAGGTATGTTCAAACTCTACACCACAAGTGGTAAGAGATATGCCTGTTGGGAAACAATGTCCCATTGGTCAAGGATTGGTCAAATTTATCCTTTGTTCACAGCATGTGTAGAGCTTCTATTCAGTCCCTTGCACAAGGAAGGCGCCCGCCATCATGGTTAAAACGTGATACTCTCAAGCCCCCACCAGGGTTCAATACCCACGGACGGCAGCAGCTGCGCTATATTTTTTTTAACATATTTTTTAATCATGATTTTAGCGATCGATGCACATCGGATGACGGATGAGCCACGCCATTTTTCCTTGGACATTTTTTGCGTTTTCATTGCGCAAATAACGATCGCTAGTGCTTTTCAATGATGTGCTTTATTTCATGGACAATCAACACTATAAAAGAAGAGTCATAGACTCATTGTATTCATCCTTCACCTAGTATTCAACACAAGCTTGGAGCTTGGACCTCAGTAGAGGTGGTGTTTCTTCTAGCACATGGGGCAGCCATGGTGCTAACTTGAAGCATGTTGAGGAGCAGCTATGGAGTTCTTCTTAATGATTCTTCTTGGAGAAGATGAAGGGTGTGCTCACACTCTAGCTCATGGAGAGGAGGTTATCTCTTGTTCATGGCAAGAAGACTTGGTCATTAGCAGCTTGATGGTGAGGATCGGCCATCTACATGGTGTATTTGAAGATTGTCTTCTACAAAGAAGATATCAGGTTGAAGATTGTCTTCTACAAGAAGATGTCGGGCTACTTCAAAGACATTGGATGGTGGTTAACATAAGATTTACATCTTATGTTAAGTATTCAGGTACATATTCTCTTTATGCACACAGGTACTACTTAAATTTTATGGAGGCTGTGGCGTTCATATCAGGAGGAGTCCTATTCGGCATAGGTACAAGAGAAACAATACATATATGCTTTATGCATATTTGGATGAGGTGTTTGAGAAGGTGCGTTCACATGAGTTTGAGGATTTCTAGCAGCAAACTTGTTAGCATTCTATGCTACTTTATAAGTATGTGATCTTTTCACACACGTATCTAGCTTAGGGTCTTCCATAGCCTAAGTTCAGATGAGGGTTTGTTGACTATCAGTTTCACACTGATCCTTCCTCTTTCAGTCACTCATATTCACTCTTCTATAACCTATAAGGTCACACATCTCATGTATATTCAGATTACTGCCCATACATCTGAATATGTTTGTTACATTGAACATTCACTCATTCATCTATTTCTCATCACATAGAGTAGTTGAGAGTTTTACTCCCACATTGTACATTGAATATTGGTATATATGATACTATGAGTAAGCGATGGCTTACGTAACACCTTACACATGTCGTCTATTCTTTCTCTATCTTTATCTCATCATCTGTATGATTAAGTTGTGGTATGTTCATGTTTTGTCAATTTTGAAGAATGCTGGAATTAATGTTGTATATACTGGACCTATGGAACTATGGACCTGCGACATGAGCCTAAGGGCCTACTTCACTTCCAACATTTGGTATGAGAGCACTAAGGTTTTGGTTACAGAACTTTAGATCTTTGGCATCAATGCATTAAGGCTCATTCATATCTCAGGTTCCCAGAATTCCAGATTTACAACATATGATTTCAAAGCATCTTCTAACATTTGATATTTGACATACACACTTAATTTTGATGAGTAGAGATTTGAGAATTAGACAATTCAGTCACATGTGTATTCATTAGTGTGGAGTACGAAGTTGATGATCTGTTAGTAGTCAAATATTTTTGGAAGAGTATGCAAATACTTTACAAAAGTATTGTTTGAAGACCCATACTTGATGAAGAGAAGACTACTTCAAATTCAAGGAAGAACAATGGTTTAGAGAAGATGAAGAAATCAGATCAACATCAAATCATAGGTATCACTTTCTACTATCAGATTATCATTTGCAGGTCATATCTTAGAAGAGCAATTATGAAGAGATTTTGAAGGTTTCAAGGAGTGCTAATATACACTTTCATTCTTTGAAAGTTAAAGGCTACATCAAAACAGGTATCTAGAGGTTTTTCTAGAGAGTTTTCAGAAATCTCTTTCATGGCAAGAAAGCTTATCTAAGAAGACAAATGCGAAGATGGGATGAGTTTTTCAGCCAATTTTCTGTTGTAAATTGGTTGGATATCCAAGTACAAATGTATCTAGAGAAGGTAACTCTAGAAGGGTAATTCATCATTCAGACAAAAGATTGGTGAATTTAGTCGTTTCAGACATTTGAAACAACATTTTGATTCAAGATATGAGGAGATGATAAAACATGTTTCTATATTCACTTCCATTTGTATACCATGTTTGTTTTATCTCTTACTCTTAGCATTAGAGGAATAGAAAAGTTCATTCGAAGAAGTCAAGAGTGTTTGCTACTTCAAGATGAAGAGAACAAAAGGTATGGAAGAGAAATTTGAAGATGTTGACATCATCAGGTGGAAGAAAGATGCAGAAAAAGAAAGTCCATCACTTCCAAAAGGAAAGTAAGACTTCCTTTTCTCATATATTTTCCATACACTTTTCCTATTTTATCCTCTACACCCAAAGACAAGTCTACGAGAACATCTTGTGTGAAGAAGAAGTAGTTTCTTGTTTTGCATTACACTTGGTCATGATTTAGTAGATTTGACAAAGAATTGCATTGAGAGAAACAAAAGCACTCATATGTGTATGAGTTATGTTGAAGCTTTTTAAGCAGGCAGCTTATATGTTCCCTCAAAGAATTCTTGGAGTGTCAATACAAAGCTACTTGGTATATGACAAGTTGCAGAGAAGTATATTTCTTCTTTATCTAACTCTTGAGGTAAAAGAGTTTTCTGTAGCAGATGTTGAAGACTTGGGTTGAGGTTTTATGTTTGGAAAAGGTTACCTCATATTCAATATTTTCAGAAGACTTCAAAAAATTCAGCTTGTTGATGTACCCGTCAGTTGAAGAATCTAATTTTTATGATTATCTAGTTTTTTGGATACATGCTTGTATTAAAAAAAGGTGTTCCATCAGATCCTATTACTTGATTGAGAAGTGGAGTTAGCCAAAAGAAAATCAAGCAGATACTATCACATTTCACCCGGCTAGAATATGAAAAGTTATGAAGTATCAAACTTGCAGCTTTTGGAGTTCTCAAGGTGAGAAGTTTGTCCACTTATGTTTCAAGTAAGAATTGCAGATTCTTGGAAAGGCTTTGTTTGAAGAAAAGTTTTACAACTTTTTGAGAAGCATGGACACTTGGAGACATTCAGGTAACAAATCAAACATTCAGTCATGAAGGTTTGATGAGAGCATATTCTACACAGGAGAGATCATTGATCTTGTATGATCTTATATGATCTTGAGTATTTATGAGTCAGTTGTCTATCCTTTGTTTGTGTAAGGTTCTTAGCAAAGTAAAGTCAAAGATTCAGATTCTATCAGATTTGTGTTGCAGAGAAAAAGAAGATACTTGTTATGTTACAGAAGATTATGGATCCTAAACTTTTGTTTCAGATACAAGTATGGATTACTAAAGATCAGATTTATTGAAGAAGGAAGACGTTCCAAATTTCATAAAGTCTGATATATTTGAAGAATACTGGATACTAGTGTTAAATCATCCAGGGGGGTGATGAAACATGAAGACTTATTTTCAGCCATATGTAAAAGAATACAGAGTCATACCTACAGGTATTCCTATTTCAGGTATTCCTATATTTCCTTTGTCAGGTTCTCTTTATGCTCCAACTTTGAAAGAAGAAGGAAGAAGAAGAATTTGGAGAAAGTTCCTGTTAGGATGTTCCTGTTCAGGAGAAGGTTCTAGAGTTCTATTGAAGAGAAGCTTGATGTCTCAGAAAGGTATATTTCAGAAGTGCACACATATATGTTTATACCAAGTTCTGAAGGAAAGAGGTATGAAGGATTTAAAGGATGAAGACATGATGGCATCATAGATTTTTTGACTCATATTTCAATTGAGTTGAGTTGATTTGACTTGAGTACAATCAGAGATGAACCAACAGTGTTCATAATACACTAAGTTGTGAGTTGACAGTCACAGGTTCCAGGATTCAGTTCCTGATTTTGTTTAGTGTATTTACATGACACAACAAAAGTACGTTGAGAAATCCTTTTGGAAGGTAAATGCAAATATGTGGATCCTAGTGTATGTTTTCAGGTTTTTGAAGACTGGAGATAGTAGGTTCAGAGACAGTTCATGCTACATCTGTTGTCAAACACTTATTGCTTGATGTGTACACTATTGGATATCTAGTTTGCATATTTTCTCAAGTATTATGGCTCATATTCAGCAAGTTTAGGTTTTTTGAAGAAAAGTCAAAATTTAGTTTTGAAGAAGACTTTTTCTGAAGTACAGAAGTACAAACTTGAAGCTTGTGACAGGTTATTTGAAGCTTGTGGTAATTTGCAGATTATATAGTTTGCAGATCCAATTCAGGTTGTACCAATATGACATTGCAGGGGGGATTGTTGGGAAACAATGTCCCATTGGTCAAGGATTGGTCAAATTTATCCTTTGTTCACAGCATATGTAGAGCTTCTGTTCAGTCCCTTGCACAAGGAAGGCGCCCGCCATCATGGTTAAAACGTGATACTCTCAAGCCCCCACCAGGGTTCAATACCCACGGACGGCAGCAGCTGCGCTATATTTTTTTTAACATATTCTTTAATCATGATTTTAGCGATCGATGCACATCGGATGACGGATGAGCGACGCTGTTTTTCCTCGGACATTGCGCAAATAACAATCGCTAGTGCTTTTCTATGATGTGCTTTATTTCATGGACAATCAACACTATAAAAGAAGAGTCATAGACTCATTGTATTCATCCTTCACCTAGTATTCAACACAAGCTTGGAGCTTGGACCTCAGTAGAGGTGGTGTTTCTTCTAGCACATGGGGCAGCCATGGTGCTAACTTGAAGCATGGTGAGGAGCAGCTATGGAGTTCTTCTTAATGATTCTTCTTGGAGAAGATGAAGGGTGTGCTCACACTCTAGCTCATGGAGAGGAGGTTATCTCTTGTTCATGGCAAGAAGACTTGGTCATTAGCAGCTTGATGGTGAGGATCGGCCATCTACATGGTGTATTTGAAGATTGTCTTCTACAAAGAAGATATTAGGTTGAAGATTGTCTTCTACAAGAAGATGTCGGGCTACTTCAAAGACATTGGATGGTGGTTAACATAAGATTTACATCTTATGTTAAGTATTCAGGTACATATTCTCTTTATGCACACAGGTACTACTTAAATTTTATGGAGGCTGTGGCGTTCATATCAGGAGGAGTCCTATTCGGCATAGGTACAAGAGAAACAGTACATATATGCTTTATGCATATTTGGATGAGGTGTTTGAGAAGGTGTGTTCACATGAATTTGAGGATTTCTAGCAGCAAACTTGTTAGCATTCTATGCTACTTTATAAGTATGTGATCTTTTCACACACCTATCTAACTTAGGGTCTTCCATAGCCTAAGTTCAGATGAGGGTTTGTTGACTATCAGTTTCACACTGATCCTTCCTCTTTCAGTCACTCATATTCACTCTTCTATAACTTATAAGGTCACACATCTCATGTATATTCAGATTACTGCCCATACATCTGAATATGTTTGTTACATTGAACATTCACTCATTCATCTATTTCTCATCACATAGATTGGTTGAGAGTTTTACTCCCACATTGTACATTGAACATTGGTATATATGATACTATGAGTAAGTGATGGCTTACGTAACACCTTACACATGTCGTCTATTCTTTCTCTATCTTTATCTCATCATCTGTATGATTAAGTTGTGGTATGTTCATGTTTTTTCAATTTTGAAGAATGCTGGAATTAATGTTGTATATACTCGACCTATGGAACTATGGACTTGCGACATGAGCCTAAGGGCCTACTTCACTTCCAACAATGCCTTCTAGTAAGAATAATGGCTTTTCTATATGTCCATCCACCATTTGTAGCTTCATCTTGGTGGGTCTTAATGTTGGCTTACCCAAACGTTTCCATAAAGCAGTCGTAGCCATGGCTACTCTGGCTCCTGAGTCTAAGATGGCTTTGGTGGTGTAGCCCTAGTGGGTTATTGGAAGATAAGTGTTACCTTCCTCTCCTTTGCGTACATCTCCAATTCGTTCTACGGGTATCTCTGATATGTTCTTGTGTGATCCTATTTGTGAGGGAACAATAGCAACCTCAGGGAATTGGTTTGCTATGTGCTTCCATAATTCTGGTTTAGCCTTCAACAGTTCCTCTAGAGTGAGATGAAACTGGAGTTTGGTATTCTTGATCACTTTCGTGTTTCTAGGGATTACTGATTCTTCATTCCTCACTAGTATCGTGGGTGCTCTCATGCAGATAGAATTGGATTCCCAAGGTCCTATGAACTGAGGTAATTCTTGCAAAGAATGGGATTCAAAATCTGTGTGTTCACTCAGTTGTTCT
This sequence comes from Ceratopteris richardii, assembly GCA_020310875.1. NCBI lineage: Eukaryota > Viridiplantae > Streptophyta > Polypodiopsida > Polypodiales > Pteridaceae > Ceratopteris > Ceratopteris richardii. The sequence continues at coordinate 82,335,317 of CM035441.1, read as the reverse complement.
TCCTCTACATCGTCATAAATAGAGGGGATGTCTTGGGGAAATTGCTCTTGCAAGTCATCTATCTCTTGATTAGGAGGATGGGTTTCTTGATTCCTTTCTCCACTTCTCTTCTTGGATTTCTCTTAGAAATTCATGCGAATACTTATGGATGGAAGACAGGTGGTCTTCAATTTCTATATTTGGTACTTGAGATAGGGATGGTGCATTCCTTTCCTATGTCTGTGAGATAATAGGGTTCCTATATTGATTCTTTTTCTCGTTGCTATTAACCAAGTATTCTAACCTCTCCAGTAGTCCTTGAAAGTGTAATTCGGGTTTTGCCATGTTATTCCAATTAAGATAACGAGAGGCTTCGAACATAGTTTGTGCTAATTCTACCATGTTCATGGAAAGTTTAGTTCTCTCAATTTCTAAATCCGCTCATGGATAATTCTTACTCATTTCAGCTATCTGCGGTCATTCTTTCAATCTAGCCTAATATGCATAAAACATCATGTCTAGACTTTCTCGCATTGGTTCAACTAAAACTGATCTTGGACTTTGAGCTGCATTCTCCTGATTAGATTCTTGAGAAGTCAATTCTAGGATTTTGGCTCTAGATTCCTTTTAACTTCCTTCCATCTCAGTTATCTCTTTACTCCATTTTCTCTTATTCCTTCTTTGGAATCTTTCCAAGATTTCTTCTTTTTATTACTAGACTCCCCAACTTCGCTAGTTCTGGCTACTTTTTCAGGATTAAGTTGTTGATTCCGTAAGAGTGCCTAGGCTCTTGTTATGGCTTGGATAGGTACGTATGTAGGGTTGGATCCATTTGCATTATGTACAATACCTATCACGTTAATGGGTGTCACTTTTGAAGCACTAGTAGGGTTCTTGGGACAATCTTTGATGACATGCTCTTTACCACACTCGACACAAAAGCCTTGTATGTTATAGTATTGTGACAGTCTTGCTATTGTAGGATGTGGACAATCCTTTACAAAATGATCTCCTTGGCACCTAAAGCATGTTCCTATAGGGCCTTGTGGTCTTTGATGTCTTAATTGGGGCTATGGATTAGGGTTGGTATACATCACATTAGCATAATCGGGCTCTCAACTATGTTCTAATGGTGGACTATCATACTGATATGTTTCCACATTTTCTGGTGACTCCGTATAATATGCAGGTGGACTATCTACATAAGTAGAGTTGAAGCTGTTAGAATTTGGGTCACTGTCTGTGATCCGAGGTGAAGAAGGCACTAAAGCCCTATTGAGGTTTTCTTCTGTAGCAGCATATTTAGCTGGGATGACATTAGCTGGTGGGGATGGCTGCTGAGCTAAAACAGGTTGAGGTCTCTGTTGAGCCTGATAAGGATAGTTCTATGGAGGCCTATAGTAATGAGGCTGAGCATTATATTGAACTTAATACCTACCTGGTTGTGGGTATGCTTGTGGGTAGTTCTGTCGTACTACTTGTTTGTTGTAGGGGAAGTCTTGAGCCGTGTGATTCATGTATCATCTCTCAATCGTACAATATTGGCCACTAGGGTTGGCTTGCAGTTGTGTTACATTAGGACACACATTTGTCGTATGATCACCCCCACAGGTGTAACAACGCTTGTTTGGCATCTGTTTACTAGAAACTCCTAGTTTTTGGGCTACTTTTTTGCTAGCTCCTCTATCTAGCTAGAAAGTTTTGAGGATGCTAGAGATGAACAATCTGAGTCCTTATAGACTTTTGAGAGTTCCAACTCGTCTCCTAAGTTTTCCTCAATGTCTACACAAATTCTTACACATTGCTCTAGTGTTCTGCATTCCTTGAAGTATACATAGGAGTGTAGTTTAGAGCTCAAAAGGCCATTTAAAAATAATGACACTTGCTTGTCCTGTGAGGGTAACTCTTGCATTGGACATCTCTCAACATATTGTCTAAACCTACATCCTGCAAGTCTAACTGTTTCCTGAGGGGTCTCTTTGAAGTTATGAATCAACGAAGATGTATCATGTCTGATTCCACTTTTAGAAAATTCTATGATGAATGACTCTAACAAGTGATGAATGTTCCTAAATTGCCTTTGTTGCAATGGTTGGAACCAAGTTAAAGCCATGTTATTTAACATTAGTCCAAATGCATTATATTGCGTGAACATGTCTTCTACTTGTTCTGCTCTTAATACTTGTTTAAAGTCCGCAACATGGTCATAGGGATCTCCTGTCTCATCAAAGTAATTTTTCATTGACTTTACTAATTAAGTGGGTCTTAGCACCCTTGGGTGTTCACGTGGTCTAGGTAGAGGAAAATCATCTCTACCACCTAGTATGCTAGGTTCCCTTTGTCTTTCCAATCTATCAGCATCCATGGTTGGTATGTCTCTCCCTATAGGATGAGTGAAACTTACTTCTGGTCTCTCTTTGTTCTTCTCTCTTTGAGTACCATGGGCTGATGATGTTCCAGCACCCTGATGGATCGTGTTTCGATTTGCTCGAGATGGAGTTCGTACAAGCGCCAGGGTCGCCTACCTCGTGGTGTGGTCGCCTACCTCAAATTCCGCATTTTCTAGACCATCGTGATGGTCTGACACAATCGGCAGATTCTGATAGAAAGTGAATTTTTTACCTTTTTGGAAGCTTTCGTACTGCTCTAGAGCACAGTACCTACAAGAAAACTCAAAAACACAAAAGCACATACAAGCACAAAATCTCTCTCTCTCATGCACAAATGAGAGGAAATGAGGAGAATGGGTGGATGTGGTGAATTTTTCTGAAATTTTTAGAGTGTAAGAAGATGATGCAGTGGTGAACAAGGAGTGTAGAGGAGATGAAAAACGCAAAAAACTAATTAAAAACAACAACAAAAACTGAAATTTTTACCTTCCAATGCCACTTCTTGCTATACTCTTACCATCACATATTTGTCCTAGACTCGATCCCCGACAACGGTGCCAAATTTGGCGTTGCTCTAGCACAATAGCAAGTTCCATATTAAGAAGCTCCACCTCCTTAATGTCAATCTGCGAAAAGTGATATGAAGATCGTGAATGCGAGATGTAGTGAGAGTGAAGGTGAGAAGCATAGATATGCACACACACATACACACACAATGAAGAGGCAAGCAAGACACAATGGAAGGTAGGAAAAGAACTCTATTACTCAAGATCTCAATTACAAGCTCATGCTCACACTAGCTCATACAAGTCTACACTATCAAACCTCAAAAATGAGCTCTCTAGCTCTTTTTATAGTTTTTTGAATAGCTTTGGCTGGTTTCACATCTAGTGATCGACATAGTTAAAAAAATAGGCTCTAGGTGCTATTTGAAGGTCTAAACGAGGTCTAAAAATATCCAAAATTGGTAGGCTTCTTCTACCTAAGCTCCTCAGGCTTGAGGAATTCTTGGCTTGCACAAAATGGAGCTATGAATTACAAAAGTGGTTGTTCTATGTTACATATGGTACAAGAGTGATGAAAATCACTATTGATGGTTTTGGAAAAATATTATAAAACATATTTCTTTTGAAAAATAATCTGATCGGCTCCCCACTACTTTGTTGTGATCTGCCTTCACATACTTCTGTGTCGTCTGTGCCTCTGGCTACTACCAACATCCCCCCAATAAGACCCTAGTCTTTTAGGGTTTTACCTATTTGATTCTTCACAAGAACTCTTAAAGTATGAAGACACTTCATTTGTATGCTTTATCAAGTAGGAAATATTTCATTTTCTACAATAATCTATAAATGACACATCATACCTTAATCTTGAGATTGAAGGTTAATTGCTTGGTCCCCCAATATCTATGCTGACAAGCTCTAGAAGGTGTCCATGTATGCATCCTTTCTATGGTGAATGAATGCATGTGTGATTTTCCAAATTGACATGCACTACACTTGTATGGCATCTGCTGCTTTGAGATATTGGGTAATCCAAGTACACTCTCATCTTTATTGATTTGTTTGAGGGGTCTATCTACAATGTGAGCAAGCCTCTTATTCCAAACATCAAATTCTGATACGGTTTGGGTGCCATCAATGAACAAGACAATGTTCTAGGTGTCTTTGAGTTCAAATATGAAAAACCTATCTCTCTTCTCTCCCTTTTCTATCTTATTGAAAACTTAAAATGGATCCTCTACATAGGCTCCATGCTTGGTGAATCTCACTCGCAAACCTTTCTCCACAATCTGATCTATGTTATAAGATTCTTTGTAATGGTTGACACATAAAGAAATTTTCTTTGTAAGTTCATATTACCATTAGAGGTCTTCACATTTCCTATATTCTCAACTGGATGATTTGTGTCATCACCTATTTTGACTTAATGCTTGTTCTTTAGATCTTTGAAGTATGAGAGTAGAGCTAAATTTCTTGCCACATGGTTTGATCATCAAGAAACTTTGTGGAATACATGCTCATTAGACTTAGCTTCCTTTATTTTAATGTTCATAAGTCGAAGTCAATCCTCCTAAGCTTGATCACATGTGTAATTTTTGTAGTCTCACCTTCCTTTGTATACTCCTTGCTAGTTGTTCTAGGAATCGTGCTGAATCCATAAGAGTTTTGATACTTGACTTTTGAAGCTCCATAGGTTCCTCTATTGTGTCATTTTCCTCTCTTGTTCCTTGGATTCATGAAGCAGTTCTCTATGATGTGATTTGATAGACCACATTTGACATAGGGCGATGAGCTTTCAACTCTCCCCCTACCTTGTCTACCTGCTTTGCCTCTTCTGCTTGAACCTCTACCTCTATTTGTAAAATTATCTTGAGAGGTACTTCTTCTTCATCAAATTTCTTACCTTTTCATTTGATCTTCTTGGCTTTTTTCTTATTTATATAGAGGGTACAAGATTGTTTACCTTTCTAGTTCTCACCATTCTTCATGAGCTTGGCTTCATTTGTGAAGAGTTTCCCCATGAATGTCTTAAAATTAAGCACTTCCATATCTATGTAGAGATTCATGGTTGTGGTTAAGGCTTTCCATTTTTTATATGCTTTGATCCCATTGATGACTTGCCTCACAATGGGCTCTTCATCAATGATTTCTTGAATGCCCCCAAGTTGATCTACAATATCTTCATCTTGGTGACAAATTTAGTCACACTTTTCTTCGACATCTTTTTTAGTAACGTAAATTCCATCTAGAGCTAATTCTTCCTTGCTTTAGTACTTGACAAGAAGAATGCTTCAAAAACATTCCATGTCTCTTGATATGTCTAACGATTCCTTATGTGAGGGAGTAAAAAATCAGAGATAGATTTGAGAATATATGACCTTGCCAAAGCATCGTTTGCAAACCATGTATTAAAAATTTCATTCTCCTCTTGAGTTTGTTGGCTCTTGGATCTGAGTACTTGCATCATCTTAGCTCCTGAGATATATCCATATATGTTCCATCCTTGTAAGTAATCCTCCATTCTTAGAGACCATGCTGAGTATTTGCTTCAATCGAACTTCTTAATAGATGAGGGAAACCATCACCCATACTGTCTAATCTTTCACTATGTTGTGATATGATTGTGAATAGGTGATGGAAATATATAGATATGAGATGGTGTTAAAAAATCATGCCCTTGAAAACACTTGAAACCTTCAAAGACACTTACTATAGTTGGTTATCTTCCACTCTATTCATTTAGAACACTATAGTACTTTGAAGCATCAATACAAAATCTTTATGACAAAAGCAATTAGTTGTGAGTGCAAATCAACTTGAGGAACTTTGTATTCATGGAAGAAAGCTCTTAGTGTCTTGTTTGGTGCTCAAAACCTCATAGAAAGCATCCAAAGACCTTTTGCACACTTTTAAATGAAGTTTTAAGCAAGCTATATCAAGTTATTTAAGGAATTTAGGATGATGATACAAAGAGCAATTTGGATAACAAGTCTTGAGGGTAAACCTGACTTTTTAGGAGGAAGATGATACACATACTTTGTAACATAGATTTTCTCATATCTCAAGATCTATGCATCCAATGGTTAGGGAAAATTGTATAAATAATTAATATAGTACTATATAAATGTTCAAATTGATGGATAGGACAATGAGTACTTCGACACAGATAAATAACTATGAGACCTTGATAGAGTTGCTCTATGTATTGTAATAGATGACAAAGATTCACAAATAGTATAAGATGTATTGCTTATGGACATATGATACAAAGATAGTGTGTAGAACTTCTTATCTTTAAGGTAGGGAAATGCTCACTCAATAAGAGTGTGATGATATGATCTAATCATCATATGTCCCTCGACTTAAGACATAGTGTATTTATACACTCTTGTTCTTGATGGTAGTTAGGAATTCCAACTAAAAGCGATCCTAAAATTTTGGGAATTATTTAGAATTTTAATTCAAAATAATTTGTGGCTTTTGGCTCCCACTAAATTAGGAGATTCACACAATTCTTCACTTTTATCTTTAATTCAGGTAAACTAAACATTTGACCTTTGAAATATTTGACTTATATACTAAAAAGGATTTACATTTGTGCTTCATAGATCAAGAGAAGTCCAATGTGCATTAAGCCAATCATGTAGGCTTGTTCCATGCACCAAGAGTATGGCACTTTGCAACCTGTTTTTTACACGTGGATAGTCAAGTGCTTGTCCAAATGGAGAAATTTGTCATCCTTTATAGATCCCACATGATAATGTAGATCATTCCATTTTCTATTCATATTTACATGATGCACTTGTTGATGAGAGGGTTGATATAGAGTGGGAATACATGGAGAAGCTTGAGTAGTAGAAATATAATGTTGAAAGTGTTGAAGTTCGGTCCAACAAACTAGCACAAGACTTAATTTTTTAGTTGTGGAGAGTGTAGTACAACTTAGGATAATAAAGTCAATGCAATAGAACACACTATGTACTTCTTAACATCACTAGGAAAGGTTTGAATAAAAACATATAGGTTTTCCCATAAATTAGTTCATGGAATTTGCTATTTATGGATGAATCATGCAACTTCAAATACTCAGTACTCCGAGCCGGATTGTGATTGGCTAAATTCCTCTTAGAGGAAGATGGATTATAGGATTTAGTTTCCATTATAAACAAGATTTGGATTTATCATCAATCTATGTGCTAATTACAAGCTTCACATTTATTGGTGGTGATCTTGAATTTTAAGGGATGTGCAAATATTTACCCCAAAGGAAAATAAGTTTTTCTTCTCACAATTTACTAAACCAAATGTTACACAACATTTTACGCTCAATTTAGACACTATTACCTTTGCAGCGAGAGCTTATTAATAAGCATTGGATCTTTTTCGAGTGAGAAGCAACCTCTACAAGTTGAGAGATCTTAGAGATGATGATGTGGAGAAATGACCAATAAGCAAGGGGATAATAAGATCTTCTTGTATATTCTTGTAATATATTGTACAAGCTTCTATGAGTATTTATATAGAATCTTTGTGAACCCCACAACTCTCTTACAAATTATTTGATTGAAATGTTCTCGTAGGATTGTTTCATGTGATGAAAATCACTTTCCCTATCATATAAGATAGTAAAGAATGAAGCTGAAATTGTTATAGCTAATTGATTTATCATCTACCTCAGAAAACTCATGGAATTTGATTTTTCCTTGTTTATTCTTTAGCAAGAAAACATTTCTAATATCTATAAAGGCTTATGGATTTTACATGGGTAGAGAATTCTCATGGAATATCAAATCACTGATTTTCCACCAATTAATGAACTTGTACTTGATCGATTCTTTATTCATATTCAAGCATGAAGTGATCTTTTTGTTCTAACACCTCCCCCGGATGCTAAAGCATGCTAGAGGCTTCAATCATTTATAACCCGAAATCCTACAATTGACCTAAACTAGAGAATTTAACTCCATCAACAACTTTACTCATCATGTTTGCTACTTGGTTCTTAGTTGGAACAAAAGAAACATCAATTTCCTTTGCCATGAGATTCTCCATGATGAATATATATTGAACCTCTATATGTTTTGTTCTTGCATGGTGTAGAGGATTTGATGCTAAGTGCATCTAGCTTATAGTGTCTCCAAAGATGTGAGGTTCGGAACATGAAGGTCCCAATTCTATGTATAATACCTTAAGCCAAATTTCTTCTTGAGTTGCTATGGTCAATCCTTCATATTGTGCTTCAATTGAGGATAGTGCAACAATAGCTTGGATCTTTGAACTCCATGACACAAGTTGGTATCCTACAAATGCTAAAAAACCTAAAGTGCTTCTCCTATCATCTTTGGATCCTACGCAATCTACATCTAAGTATAACTATAACTTGAGATCAAAATATGATGTATAAGGATAGAATATACCTTCATTGATTGTGCACTTGAGGTACTTGAGTACTCCATTAGCTGCATCCATATGTGATTTTGTTGGTGAGTGCATGAATTGACTTAGCATTCCAACACTATATGAGATATCATCCTATGTATGTGTAGCATAGATTAAGCTACCCACCAAACTTTGATACTCTTTTATGTCTTCAATTTGTTCAACCTCATACATGCAAAGTTTATGATTCATTTCCAAATTGTACCTAGATACATTGCATTATCCATCATGAATTTTAATAGTACATCCTGAATGTAACTCCCTTGTGTTAAGTACATACCTTGGTCTTTGTGAATGATGTGCATTCCTAAGAAAAATGTGAGCTTTGGAAGGTCAATATTTTTTAATTCTTCTTGCATACGTATTGTGATCCTTCATATTCCATTCAGGTCATCATCTGTCATAATTATGTCATCTACATACGCACATAAATAGATAAATTCATCATGAATCTTCTTCATAAACAAAGAGGGATCTGCATTGTTTGACTTGAAACCTTGATCTTGTACCAATCTATAGTTCCAAGCTCTGAGAGCTTATTTTAAGGCATACAAAGCTTTCATAAGTTTACATACATGAATATGGTAATTAAGGTTTTCAAATTGTGGGGTTTGTGAAATGTATACTGCTTCATTGATCCATTCATTGAGAAAAGAATTCTTCACATCAAGTTGAAGTAGCTTTCAATTCCTTGTAGCTGCTTCACTAAGAAACATCATGAGGGTGGTCATCTTGGCATTTGGTGAGAAAATCTCTTCATAGACTATGCCGTAAGTTTAAGCACATCCTTTAGCAACCAATTTGACTTTGTACTTGCAAATTGATCAATTTGAGTTCCTTTTCAACAAATACACCCATCTAAAACCTATTATTACCTTTGGATTGGTTGGTATTGGAACCATTTCCCATGTGTCCATTTCCTTTAAGGCTTCTATCTTCTCTTTCATGGCTTTCTCCCAATTAGGGTGGGTTACCCTTATTTTCTTCATATCTTGAAGATTCCTCTAAAACAAAGTCTTTGGCCAAATAAATGGAATGCTTTGATACAACTGTAGAGCCATATCCATACCTTTGAGGCTGCTTTCTCTCCCTTGTTGATATTCTAGGAGTATGCTTGGAGCATTCTCCATATTCTTGCATTTTGGCCTTTCCTCTTGATTTCCAGAGCTTGTAATCTCTTTCCTTCTCATCTTGATCATGATCCATTCAAGACCATAAAGTAAGTTTACCTTTTGTGTATCCTCTCCATACCATTGTGTATCTTCTTTAAATACAACATCCTTGCTTGTGATAATTGATTTGTTGATTACTTGAGTGGTACGTGCTTAATTGGATTTTTTTATCCCAAGGATGGATCATTACTGTAAGATCTACATGCTTTTTCTCACTTAGACAGGGTTGTGAAGAGCATCTACTCTTTTCTTGATACATGAAACATTTATAATGCATTCTTACTTTTTTTTTTCTTCGTATGGTGCGTGATTTACTTAATTATCCTCTGTTCTACCGAGAGGAAGGAGCAAGCTTTTTTTTTTTCAGTTACGAGGGAAATTTTTCTACTTTGCTGGACATGGTAATAGTACCATTGTACCGAGCCACTGTACTAGGCTACATTGCAAATATCAGGTTGGAGAGCTCTCGGTGGAGAACTCTACGGTGTACGCCATAGATCCTGGAAATTTTCCGTGCAGTCTCGCACAATTGAATTATTCATATATTGTTTCGCAACTTACTGAAGGACATGTGCTATAGTATTGAAAAGAGTTTCTCACACTTAATATGGGCAGTCGGCACCGGGACTCGCACGATGCGTGTCGGAAATATCCTGCCGGCCGATACGGGGAAGTCGTTCGCCGGCATGTCTTTTGCTTCAGATTCATCGGAATCAGCGATCAGCTTAGTACGAGGGACCGAAAAGCAGTGTCTGATGGCGGTAGATTGTTGCCAAACCCATGCTCATTATATCTCATGTACGCACAGAGAGAGAGAGAGAGAGAGAGAGAGAGAGAGAGAGAGAGAGAGAGGCACGGTTTCTGTCATGCCCTCGGTTTTTGATAGCCGCCCTTGTCATCGGCATGTCGTTTGATTTGAAGCTGCTTCTCCCCTGAGAGTGAAGTCATTTGTCGTTTGATTGAAGCTGCCTTTCCCTGTGAGCGAAGTCATTTCTCCTTTCTGAAACAAAAGAAGCTCAGGTTCGCTAATCGCTTCCTCGCATCTCCTACAGTCCTTAAAGGCTCGAGATGATCCTTCATCCGTTCCTTCATTTTGTTCCTTGCCTGGATGCTTCGTGACGTATCTTCCATCTACAGAGTCCTTTCATTCTGTCCCTCTCAGAGTACACCGGATCTCCTGCATCTTTGCTAGTAGCTTTCTCTGAGATTGACTTTTTCTCTGCAACATTCTCCATTGGAACTGCGATATGGCTCTGTCGTATTCAGACATAGCATTACATGGTGGAACTCAGGATCATGCGGCCGACCACCAAATAAGCATTCAACTTCAGAATCCGCATAGCGTTTCACAGAGTCTCGTACACAACATCGATCGTCTCGAGCTCAGTTTGCTGCATCTTGATAACGGTGATCGGGATACCGCAAATCTCATTCGAAACGACGGTGCCATAATAAAAGGCAGACCATTTTCAACGTCAAGTCGAGGAAAAGTTAAGATTAGACGTATAGAGAATGCAACAAGTAGACAAGTGACATTTTCCAAACGCAGAAACGGTCTCTTAAAGAAAACCCATGAGCTATCGATCCTATGTGATGCCGAGATCGCTTTGATCATCTTCTCCAGTACTGGCAAGCTCTTCGAATATGCAAGCATCAGGTGCCCAACACTTCTTTTCTTTCATTCTTAATCTTTTCAGTTAACTAGGATACTGCTTTGATCTCAAACTCTTGCAAAGGTGGCACAATACAATATGAAGGAATACTGTGGTTAGGTCTATGTGGTTGTTTGTGTATGTGCGAGAGAGATAGAGCGAGAAGAAGAACAAAACGAAGAAGAATGCATTGTGTATGTGCGAGAGATAAAGCCAGAAGAAGAACAAACGAAGAAGAATGCATTGTTTTCGGGAAAGTTAACATAATTTACGGTTAACCTCATCGATCTAAATTTTTCATCCGTTGTCTGAGTATGCCATTTCTTTACTCGATTTCTGCCTTATTTGTTCCCCTGAAAATCATAGACCTTATATAAGAGAGTATGATTATGAGTCTACGGTCACCTAATTAGCTGCATCAACAGAATCCTTAGATACTGTACACTGAAGATAGGCGTTTGTCCGGCGTTTGATTATGGAACAGGATCATGGAGGAACAGGATCATAGAAGACTCGTCCAAAGCTCATTCAAGCCATGACGATTGTTTGTGTCACTAAGTGTGATATCTTAGTGAATACAGTAATTGTACTCTGGATATTTAGGAATACAGTAAACTTGAATCTCGGTCAATACTCAATAATAATTGGACTTCTATAGATTGTACATAATAACCTCAATCGCATCAACGGCTTCACGTTGTCAATACTATATAATATACGAGCCTCTAAACTAGAATCCCAGTCAATGCTGAACTATATGTTCAGACGAGAGAATATTATATCTCATTTGGTCTAAGAAGTTAGATACTAATATTGAAGAATATCTAGGATACGGACAACAATTTTTAGTAGTTTTGTTTTTATGTTAAAAAAATTTCCAAACTTTTAGATAACTTATCTGCAATTTTTCCATACACATGTTCATCCTCATAAAGGTTCTCTAGTGGCTCGAAAGAACACAATGCTTGGTATCAAGTACATGTAGTAGCTATGTCATATGATTAGAAGCAAGATTTATATATACCCCATATTCGCTAATTACTTTTAAATCATTCTTTTTCCTATATTTATACATATTCATTGGGCATACCAGCCAAAATGTAAAGTGTGCAATATTTGAAGATGTGGTGAGTGAAACTGATGCGATAAAGACAACGAATTTTACACTCCTTTGGGTGAACATTTGAAGAACGAGAAGCTTGTCCTTTTACAATTCAGTTCATCAATCTTAGCTCAACCGTAGAAAGGTCAACAAATGCATCAATATGCAGATAATTTGATAAATATGTATATAGTGACCATACAAGGATGAATGGATGCATAGACATGCACATATATTCATATATATATTTCTCAAAGAAACTTTATAAATAGATGAATTACTAGATAAATGGATTCATTGATAAATAAATAAATGAACGTGCATGTACACATACACACACATATATATGCATGTATATATATATGTATATATATGTATGCATATATATGTATATATATATGTATATGTACATGTATATATATATATATATATATATATATATATATATATATATATGTATGTATGTATGTATGTATGTATGTATGTATGTATGTATGTATGTATGTATGTATATATATACGTATACGTATACGTATACGTATACGCATACGCATACGTATACGCATACGCATACGTATAGGCATACGCATACGCATACGTATACGCATACACATACGTATACGCATACGCATACGCATACGTATACGCATACGCATACGCATACGCATACGCATACGCATACGCATCGCATACGCATACGCATACGCATACGCATACGCATACGCATACGCATACGCATACGCATACGCATACGCATACGCATACGCATACGCATACGCATACGCATACGCATACGCATACGCATGCGCATGCGCATACGCATGCGCATACGCATACGCATGCGCATACGCATGCGCATGCGCATACGTATGCGTATGCGTATACGTATACGCATACGCATACGTATGCGTATGCGCACACGCATACGCACACACATACGTACACGCATACGCACACGCATACGCACACGCACACGCATACGCACACGCATACGCATACGCACACGCATACGCATACGCATACGCATACGCATACGCATACGCATACGCACACGCACACGCACACGCACACGCACACGCATACGCATACGCATACGCATACGCATACGCATACGCATACGCATACGCATACGCATACGCATACGCATACGCATACGCATACGCATACGCATACGCATACGCATACGCATACGCATACGCA